>SJYO01015557.1:700938-1268742 GCA_006410555.1 Capra ibex
AGTAGAGAATGTAGAGGATGTAATAGTCCGACTGAGAAATAGTGAGTCAAGTCAGTCAAGTCAGAGAGTCAGAACAGGCTGAGAAACGCTGGGGTACTTAACGTCGGACGGTCCGGAGGGACAGGTAGTGGTTGAGGGCCTCAAATGAGTATAAGTACAGGTAATTCAGTTACTATGGTAGGTCGGTGGAGTAGGAGACAGCAGGGGAGAAGGAGGACGGAGGTTGGGGAGGGTCTTAGTCTCAGAAAAGGTTACTCAGTTGAGAAGCGTACTCCACCGGTTTCATAACCTCAAAGTCGAAGTCGTAGTCAGGAAGATTACTTGTGGGTCCTGACTAGAGGAAATCTTACATGAAGAGGTTGTAGTATCAAGTTTCGCAATTAAGAAGTCGTGAGTCGAAAGAAGTGTCCGTAGTGGATTTATTATACAATACACAGTTGATACGGACCTAATGTTTCTTCACTCGATGATTTACTTTGAATGAGAATTAGTTTCCCCTAAGGTGTTCCCGTACTGAGGGTCCTTCACCCCTAACAACCCCGGAAGAATCCTCACAGATGGTATACTTACTACTGTATACATGTGTTACTTTGATAACGGTGTAGGTTTTATTTCGGTAAAGGTAGTGAGGATGGGGGTTTCGAAAAGAGTGGAGAGAAACATTAAGTAAGGAGGAGGGTAGAAGAAAAGGACCGTGTATGTGGAGAGAGAGAGAGAGAGAGAAAAAAAAAAAAAAGGAAAAGACATTGATATCTAACTTAAAAGACCTTAAACTAATTTACCTTAGTATGTTACACATAAGACCAAACCAAAAATTAAATCGCATTACTAAAACTCTCAGTAAGTAAAACGAATGTAAAATAATTCCTCACTATAAAGTAACTTACCTGTATAATATTAAACAGACAGACAATTAGACTACTACCTGTAAAACTTAACAAAGATCCAACCTTAGGAATACTTATTTCGACTATACTTGTAAACACATGTTTAGAAATACATCTCCACTACCAGTTAAAAAACACACGGGAACCGATACCACGGGTCAATAAATCAGTTTATGGTCAAATCTACATCGACACTTTTATAAAAAATCTACATTAATTGTAAATTTAGTCATCGAAAATTCATTTGACCTAATGTAAGGGGTTACACGACCCGGAGTAGGTAAGTCAACTTCCGGAGTTCTCGTTTCTGTCCAAAGATCTTCTTCCTTAAGAGTTTAAACGTTGTATCTTTGGAACGGACTAAAAGGTCCGGAAACGAGGTACTTTAAGTATGGGATCTGATGTTGTAGTTGATAATGTACTTAAAGATCGGACTATAGGACGGTATGTCTAGAGTTTGAAAGACCGAGGATGTTAACATATTTTGTTAAGGAATTTTAGAGAGGGAAAGAACTATGACTTTCTCCAATATCTCCACACCTTAGAATTCCTACTCAAAGGACTTAACCAAGAGTCTGAAGACCTTAACTAAGAGATTGGAATAATCTACATTTCCGTAACTACTGACATATAGATCATCATTTTCCTCGTGACGGTTATATCCAGTACTAGATCATTACCTCTATCTATTTTTAGTGGTAATCTATGATAATTGGTTTATTAATGTATGTTATGTATTCCAAGACTCACTGGTACATAGACTATCAATAGAATTAGTCGATCCCGACGGTATTGTTTTATGGTATTTGACCCAACAAATTTCTTGTCCTCAAATAAAAAGTGTCATGACTTTTAACCTCCAGTTTCAAGTTTGACGGTCGTCCTAAACACAGACCACTCTTGAGAAAGGAACTCAACGACATAGGAGTGTGTCGGAAAGGAGTCACGTACATTCACTTTTATTTTTCTCTTTTGTGAGAGAGATATTCTTGTGATTGAGGTAGTCTGGTCCAGGGAGGGAGTACTAGAGTCTAGTGGGACTAATAAAGGGTTTCTGGGGTAGAGGTTTATGATAAATACCTCTCTCTCGTTTAATCGGTTCTACCGTACAAGTCCGAGAGAACGGGGGTGTAAAAGATTTATTACTGATTCATTGTCGACTCTAGTTTATGTCATGACGTATACGTGTAGTACTCTATAGGTAAACTAGTACCCAATGAAACACACCATGCGGACATACTCGAAGTGGACCTTTTCAGGACTTCCCAACACACACCAATACAACACTACAATACAAACGACGATACCGACGACGTGGTCGGTCCTCTCTTAGTTACACAGATGTCAAAGATACCTAGGAGTGTAGAAGAAGGTCGGAGAATCGAGTACGGAACCGATGTGACCCAAGTTACCTCACACGTGTCACACTTACCGTTCTGTCAACCGTGACACTCGTCCTAATCGTTACGATAATGGAATCCCAATTCCAAAGTCTTGTTCACAACCCTTCCTGTGTCTGAAAGTCAGGTATTGTCATACAATTTTGTGAAAACAGTTTGGTTAAACGTTTTACTCAAACCTACCAACGAAGATTAATACGACCCGTTTCAGAAATTTTTTATTAATAAAATAAAATTAACCTCCACTGGTAAATGTGATAACATCATCAAAACTGTATGTAACTGTATTTATTCGGTACCACATGTACAAAGGGGGGTAGGACTTGGGGGGAGAGTGGAGGGAGGGGTTGGATAGGGAGACCCCACAAGGTCTCGTGGTCGAAACTCACGGGACGAAGTACGTAGTTTGAACGTGACCAGTAGATAAAATGTATACCATTATATGTACAAAGTTATGACAAGAGAGTATAGTCGGGTGGGAACGGAAGAGGGTGTATCAGGTTTTCAGACAAGAAATTGAGACACAGAAAAAACAAAAGAACGTATATCCCAACAACAATGGCGGAAAGATTCAAGGTAAATATATACAATTGTATGACATAACCATAAAGAAAAAGACCAAATGAAGTGAGACATATTATCCGAGATCAAAGTAGGTGGAGTAATCTTGACTGAATTTACACAAGAAAAAAATATCGACTCATTATAAGGTAACACATATACATGGTGTTGAAAGAATAGGTAAACAAACGACTACCTGTAGATTCAACGAAGGTACAGGATCGATAACGTTTGTCACGACGTTACTTGTAACCCTATGTACATAGAGAAAGTAAAAACCAAAGGAACCACACAAACGGGTCGTCACCTTAAAGACCCATCATACCGTCAAGATAAAAGTTAAAAATTCCTTAGAGGTGTGAGAAGAGGTATCACCGACATGATCAAACGTAGGGTGGTCGTCACATTCTCCCATAGAAAAGAGGTGTGGGAGAGGTCGTAAATAACCAACATCCGGAAAAATATTGTCGGTAAGAAAGGCCACACTCTACCATAAAGTAACACCAAAACTAAACGTAAAGAAACTATTACTCACTACAATTTGTAGAAAAGTACATAAATAATCGCTAGACATACAGAAGAAACCTCTTTACAGACAAATCGAGAAACAGGGTGAAAATCTAACCCAGCAAATAAAAAGATCATGACTTGACATATTTGACGAACATATAAAACCTCTAATTAAGAAACAATCATCGAAAGGGGTAAGATTTTCGACGGAAATATGGAACGAATATCAAAGAAAACAACACGTTTTCGAAAATTCAAATTAATCCAGGGTAAACAAATAAAAATAAAGGCAATGAGACCCTCCACCCAGTATCTCCTAGAACGACACTAAATTCAGTCTCTCACAAGACGGATACAAAAGGAGATTCTCAAAATATCAAAGCCCAGAGTGTAATGTAGAAATTAAGTAAAACTCAAATAAAAACACATACCACAATCTTTCACAAGATCAAAGTAAGAAAATGTACAACAACTGGTCAAAAAGGTCATGGTGAACATTTTCTCAAACAGATAAGAGGTGACATATAAAAACGGACGGAAACAGTTTCTATTCCGTAGGTATATAAATAGAGACCCGAAAGATAAAACAAGGTGACTAGATATAAAGTAGAAACACGGTCATGGTATGACAGAACTACTGAAATTGAAATATCATATCAGACTATAGTCCTTTTAACTAATGAGGTCCAGGTAAAAAAAAGAGTTCTAACCAAACCGATAAACTCAAAAAAACACAAAGGTATGTTTAACACTTTAATAAACAAGATCTAGACACTTTTTATGGTAACCATCGAACTATCCCCAACACAACTTAGATATCTAAAGAAATACATCTTATGAGTAAAAGTGATATAACTAAGAAGGTTAGGTACGTGTATCATATAAAGAGTCCTAAATAAACACAGTGGAAACTAAAGAAAGTAGTCACAAAATATCAAAAGACATATCCAGAAAACAAAGTAATCCATTTAAATAAGGATTCATGAAATAGGAAAAGTAACTTTACGACTTACCCTAAAAAAGGAATTACAGAGAAAGACAAAAAGTAACAATCACACATCCTTACGTTCCCTAAAGACATAATTAAAAAATTATATTTAAATAAATAAAATTGACCTCCAATTAATAAATGTTATAACATAACTAAAACGGTATGTAGTTGTACTTAGGTGGTGTCCATATGTACACAAGGGATAGGACTTGGGGGGAGGGAGGAGGGAGGGGCATGGTAGGGAGACCCAGTAGAGTCACGTGGTCGGGGTTCGTAGGTCATAGTACGTAGTTTGGACCTGACCACTAAGTAAAGTATATACTATAATATGTACAAAGTTACGGTAATCATTATCACTTACTTCCGTGACTGTTTGTTAATTAGAGTTTTTATATATTCGTTGAGGACATAATTAAAACATAGGACGTTTAAACGATATAAGTAACTAATCAAGATCATTAAAAAAAACAGAAATCCCAAAAGGTACGTCTCCTAGTACATTAGACGTTTGTCACTCAAAATGAAGAAAAGGTTAGACCTAAGGCAAATAAAGAAAAAGAAGAGACTAACATCACCGAGTCAAGTCAAGTCAAGTCAGTGAGTCAGCACATACTGAGAAACGTTGGGGTACTTAACGTCGTGTGGTCCGGAGGGACAGGTAGTAGTTATGTGTCTTCTTGACATGGTTTTTTTTTTTTTTTTTTTTCTAACATCACCGATCCTGAAGGTATTGATACAATTGTTATCACCACTCTCACCCGTGCGAACGGAACAAGGACTGAAATCTCCTTTCCGAAAATTAAAAAGAGGTAACCCCTATTACAAACGATACACAAACTACATATACCGAAAATAAATCAATTCCATANTTTTTTTTTTTTTTTTTTTTCTAACATCACCGATCCTGAAGGTATTGATACAATTGTTATCACCACTCTCACCCGTGTGAACGGAACAAGGACTGAAATCTCCTTTCCGAAAATTAAAAAGAGGTAACCCCTATTACAAACGATACACAAACTACATATACCGAAAATAAATCAATTCCATACAACGAAGATACGAACGAAAGACCTCTCAAAAATATTATTTACCCACAACTTAAAACGGATTCCGAAAGAGATGTAGATAACTCTATTAGTATACCAAAAATAGGAAGTTAAACAATTATACCACATAGTGTAACTGACTAAACACTTATAACTTTTTAGGAACGTAGGGACCCTATAGAGTGAACCAGTACTACATATTTGAAAAATTACAATAACCTAAGACAAACGATACTAAAACAACTCCTGAAAACGTAGGTACAAATAGTCACTATAAACGACCATCGAAAGAAAAAAACAACGTAAAAACAGACCAAAACCAAAATCCCACTACTACCGGAGTATCTCACTTAAACCCTCAACTGGAAGGGGACGTTAAAAGACCTTCTCAAACTCATCCTATCGACAATCGAGAAGACATTCTCGATTAAGAAAACCCATCTTAAGTGGACACTTCGGTAGACCAGGACCCGAAAACAAACAACCTTAAAAGTTAATGTCAAAGTTAAAGACACGAACACTACCCAGACAATCTTGAAAGATAAAGAAGAACCAATTGAAAACTTTCCAATATGAAAGATTCTTAAAATATGAAAAGATTCTTAAAAAGGTAAAGAAGGTTCAACAGGTAAAATAATCGGTACACTAATGAAATCATCAGAGAATATTAGAAAACGTAAAGATACGACAAATAACGTTAAAAACGTAAAAACAAACATTAAAATAACTAAACGAAGAAGAGAGGAAAAAAAGAACTACTAAGACCGATTGTCAAACGGATAAAATAGACAGAAGAGTTTCTTCTGTCTATTTTACCTACACCTATTTCAGAATTCCCAGAATTTTATATAATCCTTAAAAATGAAAAAATAACAGAAATAAAAGGAGAAACGAACCAAAAATAAGGAGTACCAACTGAAGTAATAGTCCGACCGAAAAGAGAAAAAACAATAGAAATAAAAGGAGAAAAGAACCTAAAATAAGGAGTACCAACTGAAGTAATAGTCCGACCGAAAAGAGAAGACGTCTCTCTTGGGAATACGAGTCTCGAACGAACTGAGACAATACATGGTAAAATTTTTCTCTTTTACCGAGACAGAACTATGAATTATCAATTTATTGTAAGACACTTCCTAAAACCGAATCTGACCCAGTGTACAGGTAGGGGATCAGTGACTTCCTATCCAATAAGACTAACCGACCGGGTCCCGACATATAAATAAGACGTCGACCTTTAGAACTAGTCAGAAAAGTTTGGTACACCTGAAACGGCTCACTCTTCTAAGACGTTTTCGTACTCTTCTCAAGTAAATTACTCTGCTCTATTTTACCTACATGTCGTAGAAGATATTGAGAGGGTCCTTTGGAAACGAAGGAGAGGATAAAAATAATGTTAACCATGTACGAAATTAATTTCAGTAATGACGTATTATTAAAAGACAATCAGGATCTACTAAGAGGAACACTTATATCTAAGACACCCCTGTCTTTGTCACATAAAAATAGAAGTATAGAGGTAGCGAATCGTATCAAAAGTCAAGTATTATCACGATTTGTTTATAATTACTGACCTAAAATACAAATTAAAATATATATTAACTAGAGAACGACCTCCAGAGTACCAAGGACTTGTGATCCAAAACAGAGTAGTTCACATAAAAAGACTCCATCGAAAATTAAGTAATAAGTGGAAAGTGGTTTGTCAGAGAGAAAATTTTAAAGGGAAAGTTAAAAGAACTTTATCCCCAACTGAGAGACGGAAGACAAAAGACGGTGGGTGACTAATTCGGGAATAAAAAGAGAAGTAACAGTGCAACAGGATACATTTTCGATAGTCAGTAAATCAGGAAGAATTGGTACGGTGTCGGAGACCTTAACTAAAAAGAAACCAAAAGTGACAAGACACATACAAGGATTGAATGAAGATTTAGAAACGAATAATCGTTTCGTAAAAGAACAGAAATATGTCCTATTCCATGACCCATGGAACTTATATTTATCATTAATACTACGGTAGTCTCGAAAATTTGGTCAACAAGTGAAGGGTAAAGTTTGTTTTGAATATGGATATAACAATCTTATAAGATAATTGACTTAAAACATAGACGTCAATAGAAGTGATCAGTTAAGTTTTGTGAACTTTTAAATAGTATAATTTAAACGAGGAAACGAATCCTCGAAAGGGAACGGAACTAATTACTAATTTGATGGAACCTCTCAACTGGAAGAAACAAGTCAAGTCAAGTCAAGTCAGCGAGTCAGCACAGGCTGAGAAACGCTGGGGTACTTAGTGTCGTGCGGTCCGGAGGGACAGGTAGTGGTAGAGGGCCTTAAGTGAGTCTGAGTGCAGGTAGCTCAGGCACTATGGTAGGTCGGTAGAGTATAGAGCCAGCAGGGGAAGAGGAGGACGGGGGTTAGGGAGGGTCGTAGTCTCAGAAAAGGTTACTCAGTTGAGAAGTGTACTCCACCGGTTTCATGACCTCGAAGTCGAAATCGTAGTAAGGAAGGTTTCTTTAGGGTCCCAACTAGAGGAAATTTTACCTGCCCAAACTAGAGGAACGTCAGGTTCCCTGAGAGTTCTCAGAAGAGGTTGTGGTGTCAAGTTTTCGTAGTTAAGAAGCCACGAGTCGGAAGAAGTGTCAGGTTGAGAGTGTAGGTATGTACTGGTGTCCTTTTTGGTATCGGAACTGATCTACCTGGAATCAGTCGTTTCATTACAGAGACGAAAACTTATACGATAGATCCAACCAGTATTGAAAAGAAGGTTCCTCATTCGCAGAAAATTAAAGTACCGACGTAAGTGGTAGACGTCACTAAAACCTCGGGGGGTTTTATTTCAGACTGTGTCAAAGGTGACAAAAGGGTAGATAAAGGGTACTTCACTACCCTGGCCTACGGTACTAGAAGCAAAAGACTTGCACTCTCGAAATTCGGTTGAAAAAGTGAGAGGAGAAAGTGAAAGTAGTTCTCCGAAAAAATCGAGGAGAAGTGAAAGACGGTATTCCCATCACAGTAGACGTATAGACTTCAATAACTATAAAGAGGGCCGTTAGAACTAAGGTCGAACGCAAAGAAGGTCAGGTCGCAAAGAGTACTACATGAGATGTATATTCAATTTATTCGTCCCACTGTTATATGTCGGATCCGGGACGGATAAAAGTGTCACCTTAGAGAAGACGAAAAGAACGTCATATGTCGAAAGATCCGTTGGAACTTACCGAGGATGGGTGAGTGAATGAAAGACGTTGTAATGCGAGTTCTAAAAACGGAAGTAAGACGGACATTATCCGTCCTTAATTAAAGGAAGTGTTGAAACGGAAACTCCGTGAAGGTTGGTTAAGGTTGGTTCAAGAAGGTACTACGGAAGGACCTGAAAGGTAAATCTTTAACAATGAGGACGGAGATTTACAGTCATCCTAAATCCAATACGATTAGAAATCAAAAGTCTCCTCAACGTAAATCCTAAAAAAATTTTATATTTAAATAAATAAAATTAACCTCCAATTAACGAAATGTTATAATATAACCAAAACGGTATGTAGTTGTACTTAGGTGGTGTCCATATGTGTACAAAGGGAAGGACTTGGGAGGTGGAAGGAGGGAGGGACATGGTATAGACCCAGTAGAGTCCCGTGGTCGGGGTTCATAGGTCATAGTACGTAGTTTGTACCTGACCGATAAGTAAAGTATATATTATAATATGTACAAAGGTACGGTAATAGGTTTTGGTAGAGTGGGAGAGGGAGAGGGTGTCTCAGGTTTTCTGACAAGATATGTAGACACAGATAAAACGACAGAGTGTATGTCGCAATAGTAATGGTAGAAAGATTTAAGGTATATATACGTTCTACCGTCGTACCGTAGTGACTGAGTTACCTACACTCAAACTCACTTGAGGCCTTCAACCACTATCTGTCCCTCCGGATTTCACGACGTTACGTACCCCAGCGTTTCTCAGCCTGTACTGACTCGATGACTTGACTTCACTTGACTTAACTATGACATAACCACAAAATGAAAAACCGAATGAAGTGAGACATATTATCCAAGGTCAAATTAGGTGGAGTAATCTTGACTAAGTTTACATCAGAAAAATTACCGACTCATTATGCGGTAACACATATACATGGTGTCGAAAGAATAGGTAAGTAGACGACTACCTGTAGATCCAACGCAGGTACAGGACCGATAATATTTGTCACGATATTACTTGTAACCCCACGTGCACGGAGAAAGTTAATACTAAAGGAACCACACATACGGGTCGTCCCCTCAACGACCCAGTATTTCGTCAAGATTAAGGTCAAAAATTTCCTTAGAGGTGTAACAAGAGGTATCACCGACATGATCAAACGTAAGGGAGGTTGTGACATTCTCCCGAGGGAAAAGAGGTGTGGGAGAGGTTGTAAATAACGAACATCTGAAAACCTAACGTCGGTAAGACTGACCACACTTTACCATGGAGTAACACCAAAACTAAACGTAAAGAGACTCTTACTTACTACAACTCGTAGAAAAGTACACAAACAATCGGTAGACATACAGAAGAAACCTCTTTACAGATAAATCAAGAAACCGAGTAAAAAACTAACCCAGTAAATAAAAAGACCTTAACTCGACGTATTCAACGAACATATAAAAACTCTAATCAACAGTTACCGAAGTAAACGATAATAAAAGAGGCTAAGTCTTCCGANAGAAAAGTACACAAACAATCGGTAGGCATACAGAAGAAACCTCTTTACAGATAAATCAAGAAACCGAGTAAAAAACTAACCCAGTAAATAAAAAGACCTTAACTCGACGTATTCAACGAACATATAAAAACTCTAATCAACAAACAGTCACCGAAGTAAACGATAATAAAAGAGGCTAAGTCTTCCGACAGATAAGTGGAACGAATATCAAAGGAAACAACACGTCTCCGAAAGTTCAAATTAATTCAGGGTAAACAAATAAAGACGAAAATAAAGGTCATAAGACCCCCCACCCAGTATCTCCTAGGACGACACTACATACAGTCTCACAAAACGGATACAAGAGGAGATCCTCAAAATATCAAAGACCAGAATGTAAATCTAGAAATTAGGTAAAACTCAAATAAAAACACATACCACAATCTTTCACAAGATCAAAGTAAGAAAATGTTCACCAACTGGCCAAAAATGTCGTGGTGAATAATTTCTCTAACAGAAATTAGGTAACATATAAGAACGGAGGAAACAGTTTCTATTCCACAGGTATCCACACACCTAAATAGAGACCCGAAAGATAAAACAAGGTAACTAGATATAAAGACAGAAACACGGTCATGGTATGACAGAACTACTGACACCGAAACATCATCTCGGACTTCAGTCCGTTCAACTAAGGAGGTCAAGGTAAGAAGAAAGAGTTCTAACGAAACCGTTAAACTCCGAAAAACATAAAGGTATGTTTAACACTTTAAAAACAAGATCGAGACACTTTTTATGGTGACCATCGAACTATCCCTAACGTAACTTAGATATCTAACGAAACCCATCATCTGAGTAAAAGTAAGCTAACTAAGGAGACTAGGTACTTGTACCATATAAAGAGGTAGATAATCACAGGAGAAACTAAAGAAAGTGGTCACAAAATTCAAAAGATATATATCCAGAAATCAAAGAAATCTATCTATATAAGGATTCATAAAATAAGAAAGGTAACGTTACCACTTACCTTAACAAATGAATTAAAGAGAAAGATAAAAGATTAATAATCACATATCCTTACGTTCCCTAAAGACACACAACCAAAATATAGGACGTTGAAATGATATAAGTAACTAATCGAGATCATTAAAAGACCACCTCAGAAATCCCAAAAGATCCATCTCCTAGTACAGTAGACGTTTGTCACTCTCAAAAAGAAGAAAAGGTTAAACCTAAGGAAAACAAAGAAAATGACGAGACTAAAGACACCGGTTTTGAAAATCTTGATACAACTTATCATCACCACTTTCACCCGTGGGAACAGAACAAGGACTGAAATCCCCTTTATGAAAGTTAAAAAGTGGTAACTCCTATCACAAACGACACCCAAACAGTATATATCCAAAATAATATAACTCCACACAAAGAAGATAAGGACGAAAGACCTCTCAAAAATAGTATTTACCTACAACTTAAAACAGTTTACGAATGAGACGTAGATAACTCTATTAGTATACCATAAATAAAAAGTTAAACAATTACACCACATAATGTAACTAACTAAACTCCTATAACTTCTTATGAACGTAGGGACTCTATTTCGGGTGAACCAGTACCACATACTAGAAAAATTACACAACAATCTAAGACTAACGATCTAAAAACAATTCCTAAAAAGGTAGATACAAGTAGTCACTATAACCGGACATCAAAAGAAAGAAACACCGTAGAAAGACCCCAAAACCATAATCCCACTACCACCAAAGTATCTTACTCAAAACTTCAAATGGAAGGAGACGTTAAAAGACCTTCTCCAACTCATCCTATCCACAATCGAGAAGAGATTTAAAAACCATCTTAAGTCGACACTTCGGCAGACCTGGACCGGAAAAAAAAACGACCTTCTAAAGACTAATGTCAAAGTTAAAGGCACGAACACTACCCAGACAATTCTAAAAGATATAGAAGGATTTACCCTTCTTTGGTCAAGAAAGATTTGACCAAGTCAAAACCTTTCAACATGAAAAGATTCATAAACAGGTATCGAAGGTGCAACAGGTAAAATAACCGTATATTAACGACTATCATCAGAGAATACTAGAAAACATAAAGACAAAAAAAAAGAACACTAGAGAGGTAAAAGTAAAGATTAAAATAACTAAACTAAAAAGAGGGAAACAAAGGACTACTCAGACCGATTACCAAACAGATAAAAGAAATAGAAAAGTTTCATGGTCGAAAACCGAAGCAATTAAAAACGATACCAGAGAACAAAGAAAACGTAAATAAAGACGGGATTAAAAACAAAAACAAAAAAAAAAAAAAAAATCAAAAAATAAAAAAATTAAAATTTTAGAAATTAAGAATGTGCACAAGGGTTTGTACTTGGGGGGAGGGTGGAGGGAGGGGTGTTGTAGAGAGACCCAGTAGGGGTACGTGGTCGGGGTTCGTACGACATAGGACGCAGTCTGTATCTGACCGCTAAGTTAAGAATGTACTATCATATGTACAATCTTACGGTAAGAGGGTTTAGTAGGGTGGGAGAGGGAGAGGGAGACTCAGGTTTTCAGGCAATATGTGTAGACACAGAAAAAAGGACAGAACGTATGTCCCAGCAGTAACGGTAAAAAGATTTAAGGTATATGTACACAATCATATGACATAACTACAAAAAGACAGACCGAATGAAGTGAGACATATTAGCCGAGGTCAAAGTAGGTAGAGTAGTCTTGACTAAGTTTACTTAAGAAAAATTGCCGACTCATTATGAGGTAACACATATACATGGTGTCGAAAGAATAGGTAAGTAGACGACTACCTGTAGATCCAACAAAGGTACAGGACCGATAATGTTTGTCACGACACTACTTGTAACCCCATGTACACAGATGAAGTTAAGACCAAAGGAGTCACACATACGGGTCGTCACCCTAACGACCCAGTATTCCATCAAAATAAACGTTAAAAATTTCCTTAGAGGTGTGATAAGAGGTATCACCGACATGATCAAACGTAAGGGTGGTTGTCACATTCTCCCAAGGGAAAAGAGGTGTGGGAGAGGTCGTAAATAACGAACGTCTAAAAACCTAGCGTCGGTAAGACTGACCACACTTCACCATGGAGTAACACCAAAACTAAACGTAAAGAGATTATTACTTACTACAACTCGTAGAAAAGTACACAAACAATCGGTAGGCATACAGAAGAAACCTCTTTACAGATAAATCAAGAAACCGGGTAAAAAACTAACCCAGTAAATAAAAAGACCTTAACTCGACGTATTCAACGAACATATAAAAACTCTAATCAACAAACAGTCACCGAAGTAACCGATAATAAAAGAGGGTAAGTCTTCCGACAGAAAAGTGGAACGAATATAAAAGGAAACAACACGTCTTCGAAAATTAAAATTANGTAATTGTTTAACTTTTTATTTTCTCATAAAACGGATACAAGAGGAGATCCTCAAAATATCAAAGACCAGAATGTAAATCTAGAAATTAGTTGAGAGGTCTTTCGTCCTTATCTTCCTTGTATGGAGTTGTATTATTTTCGATATATACTGTTTGGGTGTCGTTTGTAATAGGAGTTACCACTTTTTAACTTTCGTAAAGGGGATTTCAGTCCTTGTTCTGTTCCCACAGGTGAAAGTGGCGATGATAAGTTGTATCAAGACCTTCAAAACCGGTGTCGTTAGTCTCGTCTTTTTCTTTATTTTCCTTAGGTTTAACCTTTTCTTCTTCATTTTGAGAGTGACAAACGTCTACTGTACTAGGAGATGTACCTTTTGGGATTTCTGAGGTGGTCTTTTAATGATCTCGAGTAGTTACTTATATCATTTCAACGTCCTATATTTTAGTTGTGTGTCTTTAGGAAACGTAAGGATATGTGATTTTTACTCTTTCATCTTTTTCTTTAATTCCTTTGTTAAGGTAAGTGGTAACGTTGCTTTTCTTATTTTATGAATCCTTATATAGATGGATTTCTTTGATTTCTGGATATATATCTTTTGATATTTTGTGACTACTTTCTTTAGTTTCTCCTGTGATTATCTACCTCTTTATATGGTACAAGTACCTCGTCTTCTTACTTATCACTTTTACTCAGATGATGGGTTTCGTTGAATGTTTAAGTTACGTTAGGGATAGTCCGATGGTCGGTATAAAAAGTGTCTTGATCCTGTTTATTAAAGTTCTAAACATACCTTTATGTTTTTTGGAGCTTAACGGTTTCGTTAGAACTCTTTCTTCTTACCTTGACCTCCTTAGTTGAACGGACTGAAGTCCGAGATGATGTTTCGGTGTCAGTAGTTTTGTCATACCATGACCATGTTTCTGTATGTATATCTAGTTACCTTGGTTTATCTTTCGGGTCTCTATTTAGGTGTGTGGATACCTGTGGAATAGAAACTGTTTCCTCCGTTCTTATATGTTACCTCATTTCTGTTAGAGAAATTGTTCACCACGACCCTTTTGACCAGTTGGTGAACATTTTCTTACTTTGATCTAGTGAAAGATTGTGGTGTGTGTTTTTATTTGAGTTTTACCTAATTTCTAGATTTATATTCTGGTTTTTGATAAAGACGGGATTAAAAACTCTAAAGAAAGAAAGATGATTGGGACCCCAAGAAGTAAAGAAGGAAAGGATCAACGAAATCCACATCTCAATAAATAAACTGAAAAAAGAACAAAGAACTTCATACGGACATAACGATACTTGAAAGGGGAATCGTGACGAAAATGTCACAGAGTGTCTAAAACCCAACAACACAAAAATAAAAGTAAGCAAAGATACGTATAAAACTAAAGAAAAAACTAAAGAGGACACTAAACAACCAATAAGTCGTCACACAACAAGTCGGAGGTATACAACCTTAAAAATTATCAAAAAGAGGACATTAACTCTAGATTAGAATGACGTAACACCAGTCTTTTCTACTAACCTTACTAAAGAAAGAAAGAAAAAAAAAAACTTAAATGGTTTCGATCTAAATACCGGGTCCTAAACTGGATATGACGTCTTCCAAGGCACACGGGAACTCTTTTTCAACTTTAAGCAACAAAACCCCACTTTACAAGATATCTATAGTTAATCCAGATTGACCAGATAACATAGTAAATTTCAAACACAAAGGAACAATTAAAAGACAAATCAACTAGATAGGTATCCACACTCACCCCATTAATTTCAGAGGGTGACAATAACACAATAACAATTAAAGGGGAAGTATGAACGATCGTAAACAGAATGTATAACGACACGAGGTTACAACCCACGTAAATATAAATATTAACAATATAGAAGAAGAACCTAACTAGGAAACTAGTAATACACCACAGGAAAAACAGAGAAAAGTGTCGGAAACAAAATTTCCGATAAAATAGACTATACTCATAACGATGACGACGAAAGGAAACCAGAGAAGAACGTACCTTTTAGAAAAAGGTCAGGAAGTGAAAGTCAGACATACACAGGGAACAAAACTCCACCCAGAGAACAATCTGTTGTATATATCCCTAGAACAAAAACATAGGTAAGTCGGTCAGAAACAGAAAACCAACCCCGTAAGTTGGGTAAATGTAAATTCCATTAATAACTATTCATACTAGGGTAATGGTAAATGAAATAACAAAACCCAAGATCAAATATGTGGGAAAAACACAAAGGACAGATCTCTTATATGAAATCGTAAACAACCTCTCGACCAAACCACCACGGCTTAAGAGAGTCGAAAACGAACAGACATTTCGAAAACTTATGAGGAAGTATAAACTTACTCTAGGAACGACCCATGTCATTAGACCCGACATCCAATAAAAGAAAGTAGTGAAAATCATACAGAACGGTAAGGGAGGACCGAATTTCTCAAAGATAACTTTCTAGACGACAATAGGAATACCCTTAGGGGAACACACAATAAACAACAAAAAGGAAACTACGAAAATTATAAACAAGAAACACAAATTAGAAACAATTAAACTAATTATGTACAGAACCTCACAAAGCGGAACCCAAATAGAGCAAACCCTGAGAGACCCAAAGAACCTGAACCCACTAATAAAGGAAGGGGCAAAATTCCTTCAAAAGATGATAATAGAGGAGTTCATAAAAGAGTACCAGAAAGAAAAACAGAAGAAGAAGACCCTGATACTAAGTTTACAACCCCGTAAATTGTGACAGGACTTCCGGAGACTCTAACAGGAGTAAAGAAAATTAAGCAAAAAGAAAAAACGAGAGACTAAGTACATAAAGATGGTAAGATAGAAGTTGAGGTGATTAGGATAGAAAACGGAGACAATAAGATGATAAACAACGGACGTCTCACAAAAACTAGAGTAAATAACGTAATAAGTAATATATAACTGAGAAAAAATAAAGAAGATTCAGGAACAATTTGGAAAGAACGTAGAAGAATTAGGAACAGAGACCCGACAAATAGACACTAAGGTAATACTAAAGTTCTAAAACCTAGTAAAAGTGGTAGTAATAAGCCTTAAGAAAGAGTCCATCTAAGGGATAGAGAAGGAGAAAACGAACCAAACCACCCGTAAAGAGGACAAGGAAATGGACGACCCATAAGGAGACAGAGAAGTAGAACAAATATAACGACGCAAACCCCACCGGAAAGACATAAGACCGTCAAACACCTCAAGAGAAATAACACCTCAAAGGAACGACACCCACCCCAAGATGTCCATCGAACAGTTACACAGAACCAGTCCCTTCGAACACAGCCACAAGACCACCCACCTCGACCTAAAGAAGAGAGACCTCCCGTTACTTCACAGGTCATTACTCAATACTCTACAGTTACCAAAACCTCATTGAAACACGTCGGATACATAACCTCGAGTCCCGACACAAGGACACAATGACCTCTTTAGCGCACCATACAGAACGAGACCTAGAACAACCGGGAACCCACCACGAACCAAAGTCACATCCATACCTCCGCAAACTACTCGAGGACAGTTAAATATAAGGGACCTCAGTCCTCAAGAGACCACAAGAGTCCCAAACCTGAATTCGGAGGACGAAGAACAAAAGTCAGAATAAAAATGTAATCAGAGTTCAGAAGAGGAAGATATGTCGTGGTAACTATTTTGTAGTGAATCCGACGACGACCTTGAGTCCGAGGAAGGTGTCTCTGTGACGTCGTATAGGTGAGGAAAGATGTTTCTTTCGAAGTCTTAGAAGACGTAAATCTTAAATTAGGTCTAGGGTCTACCCTTCCCTTTTGACGAATGATAGACGGTCTAATGTCCAAAATTGATCATTTAAACTCTACTATCTTACTTATTTATTGACGACACTTTCTTCGGGACGTCCTCATATTTTATAATCGGGTTCTTACGAAGGTAACCGACACATCTTGGGTCATACCTTAAAGGTGTGACCCAAGACTCGTAATACGGTCTTTATTATTAAACAGTCGATGACGACTTATTAAGGACTGGTAGATTTTGTCTCATCTACTCCCTCTAGACCATGTCCCACTTGATCCTTATTGCTTTACTCAAGGTGGAGAGACTCACAAACTCTTAAGTAATGGAAGGTGTCTTCCCTCCAATAGTTTACTTTTTTTTTTTATGACAGTCCTTTGGTAGGTAAGACCCAATGACCAATATAGCATAGACAAGAAAATAGAGATTAATAATCCTTTCCTTTATTAACTTAATTAACTTCACCACAACAATGGACGACCGTAGTAAAAGTAGTTGTTAGATGAATTCCTGAAAATAAAGTCTACGATCTAACTAATCTCTAAAAAACACTATGAAACTAATTTTCACTAGTAAACTGTTAGTTTGACTGTTATTTAAAATATTTCATATTCTTATTTAATCTTCGTTTATATCTTCACAATCAAATCAAAATTAAGTGTTTAGGGAAGAGTATTCCCATAAATAGTATCAAGAGATGGAGGATAATAATCTTATTATTTGGGGTTACCGATATAGTCATAAAGTTTTAACAGAAACACTAGACACGTAGAAATAAATAACAATGAAGGTACAGTCTCTTACAAAAGTCCGAGAAAACCTCCAAATAAGTTAAAGGCAAGTTGTAGTCAAGGAAATTATTTAGAAGTAACAGAAATGATTGAGGAGCATGTAAGTACTGGGAAAACAGAACATAAGAAATCAACACCAACTGAAAAAAAAAAGAAGAAATCTTAAGTGAGAAAAAATGTCAGTACGAGACAAAGGACGTAATGTTATTTTAGAGACGTGTAAAGGAAGGGATCTCTGAGGGGAAGGATTCGAAACGTGATGTGTGAGAACGGAAAAATAAAAGAGTTTTGAGACAGAAAGACTATAACAATAATAATAATAATAATACCACAATGATTGCTGTGTTAAATACGACTGTCGTAAGTGTACCTTCGAATATGAGGTGTGTCGAGATACTAGGAAGGCAAATAAGGACTGAGAAACGACAACTTTTCTAAACGTAGAAAAGGGGTTCCTTTGGGACAAAAAACCTTTCGTTCTCACCATAAACTGTCTTCGGAGTTCCTAAATTACGAGGGTCCTCTGTTTACTTATTTATTTGTTGTTCGTGTATATTTGTAAATTTCAAAGAAGAAAAGGAAATTAACGTCGTGAGGTCCGAAAGTCGTTTTCGAAATAGTTGTATATGTTGTTTTTCGACACCTCGAGGACGGAGACCTCCAACGTTCGAAGGAAAATTCGAGAAGAGAAATTCAAGGGAAATTCTGAATATTATAAGAGGGTTATCGTATTATGAGTTCATTTTTACACTGTATTCCAACATTCTAGTAAATGTGAGTTAAAACAACACATGTTATATCCATTATGAATAAGGAACTATTACAAAATTTTACGTGTGTTGAAAACAAAAGTCGTTTGGTAAGTGGACGCGTCAAAATATCAACGACGACGATTCAGTGAAACCAACACAGGTGAAGAGACGCTGGGGTATCTGTCGTCGGGTAGTCCGAGGTGGCAGGGACCCTAAAAGGTCCGTTCTTGTGACCTCACACAACGGTAAAGGAAGAGGTTACGTACTTTCACTTTTCACTCTCACTTCAGCGAGTCGGCTCAGGATGAGAATCACTGGGGTACCGGACGTCTGATGGTCCAAGGAGACAGGTACCCTAAAAGGTCCGTTCTCATGACCTCACCCGGTAGTGACGGAAGAGGTAAAGTATAAATCTGGATAGTTAAATCTCAATAACACTTAGTTCATTACCGAAATTTGTAAATGCATCCTTTTTTTACTATGGAAAAATAGTCCTTGTACTTTATGAGTCTAAGAAGGACCAGTTTCCGGTAAACTTTGAGAAGAGACTATACCACTTATTTACTTATTTACGATTATGTGTGCTTTATTTCGACAGTCACACAAAGTAAGAATAGAAACCTCATTAAATCTTAGATATAAAAAAAGAAAATTATTTTTTACATGGAGTTTAAGTTGATCAAGTCATGTCAAGTCCAGTCAGGGAGTCAACACAGGCTGAGAAACGTTGGGGTACTTAGCGTCGTGTGGTCCGGAGGGACAAGTAGTGGTAGAGGGCCTCAAGTGAGTCTGAGTGCAGGTAGCTCAGGCACTACGGTAGGTCGGTAGAGTAGGAGTCAGCTGGGGAAGAGGAGGACGGGGGTTAGGGAGGGTCGTAGTCTCAGAAAAGGTTACTCAGTTGAGAAGTGTACTCCACCGGTTTCATGACCTCAAAGTCGAAATCGTAGTAAGGAAGATTTCTTTAGGGTCCCGACTAGAGGAAGTCTTACCTGACCAACCTAGAGGAACGTCAGGTTCCCTGAGAGTTCTCAGAAGAGGTTGTGGTGTCAAGTTTTCGTAGTTAAGAAGCCACGAATCGGAAGAAGTGTCAGGTTGAGAGTGTAGGTATGTACTGGTGTCCTTTTTGGTATCGGAACTGATCTACCTGGAATCAGTCGTTTCATTACAGAGACGAAAACTTATACGACAGATCCAACCAGTATTGAAAAGAAGGTTCCTCATTCGCAGAAAATTAAAGTATCGACGTTAGTGGTAGACGTCACTAAAACCTCGGGGTGGGGGGGTGTGTGTTTTTTTCAGACTGTGACAAAGGTGACAAAAGGGTAGATAAAGGGTACTTCACAGTAATCCACAGGTCATACGATGACCTCTGGTCACCTCTTTATTGAGGTCTTTCTTACTTCCCTACGTCGGTTTCGTTTTTGTTATGGGTCAACACCTACACTGACCACCATCTTCGTTCTAGGCTACGACATTTCTCGTTATAATGTATCCTTGGACCTTACAGTCCAGGTACTTAGTTCCGTTCAACCTTCACCAGTTTGTTCACTACCCTTCCCACTTGCAGTTGTAAGATCCTTAGTCGCTTGATTTTACCTGACCTTACCTACTTAAATTGAGTCTACTGGTAATATAGATGATGACGTCCGTCCTTAGGGAGTCTTCTTTACCTCATCGGTAGTACCAGTTGCTTTCCCAGGCTTTACGTCATGAACCTGTGTTAGAGTTTTTACTGTCTTACTAGAGACAAACAGAGGTTCCGTTTGGTAAGTTATAGTGTCAATAGGTTTAGATACGGGGTCGGTCATTGAGACTTCTTCGACTTCAACTTGTCAAAATACTTCTGGACGTTCTGGAAAATCTTAATTGTGGGTTTTTTCTACAGGAAAAATAATACCTCCTGACCTTACATTTTCATCCTTCAGTTCTTTGTGAACCTCATTGTCCGTTTAAACCGGAACATTACGTCTTACTTCGTCCCGTTTTTGATTATCTCAAAACGGTTCTTTTACGTGACCAGTCTCGTTTGTGGGACAAGGTTGTTGTGTTCTCTTCTGAGATGTGTACCTGTAGTGGTCTACCAGTTGTGGTTTTAGTCTAACTAATATGAGATACGTCGGCTTCTACCTCTTCGAGATATGTCAGTTGTTTTTGTTCTGGTCCTCGACTGACACAGAGTCTAGTACTTGAGGATAACGGTTTAAGTCTGACTTTAACTTCTTTCATCCCTTTTGGCGATCTGGTAAGTCCATACTAGATTTAGTTTAGGGAATACTAATATGTCACCTTCCCTCTTTATCTAAATTCCCGGATCTAGACTATCTATCTCACGGACTACTTGAGACCTTACTCCAAGCACTGTAACATGTCCTCTGTCCCTAGTTCTGGTAGGGGTACCTTTTCTTTACGTCTTTTCGTTTTACCGACAGACCCTCCGGAATATTTATCGACACTTTTCTTCTCTCCACTTTTCGTTTCCTCTTTTCGTTTCTATATTCGTAGACTTACGTCTCAAGGTTTCTTATCGTTCTTCTCTATTCTTTCGGAAGAAGTCGCTAGTTACGTTTTTTTTTTATCTCCTTTTGTTGTCTTACCCTTTCTGATTTCTAGAGAAGTTCTTTTAATCTCTATAGTTCCCTTGTAAAGTACGTTTCTACNATTTCCCGTCTTTACCATACCTGGATTGTCTTCGTCTCCTATAATTCTTCTCCACCGTTCTTATGTATCTTCTTGACATGTTTTTTATAGAAGTGCTGGGTCTATTAGTACTACTACACTAGTGATTAGATCTCGGTCTGTAGAACCTTACACTTCAGTTCACCCGGAATCTTTCGTAGTGATGTTTGTTTCGATCACCTCCACTACCTTAAGGTCAACTCGAGAAAGTTTAGGACTTTCTACTACGACACTTTCACGACGTGAGTTATACGGTTGTTTAAACCTTTTGAGTCGTCACCGGTGTCCTGACCTTTTCCAGTCAAAAGCAAGGTTAAGGTTTCTTTCCGTTACGGTTTCTTACGAGTTTGATGGTGTGTTAACGTGAGTAGAGTGTACGATCATTTCATTACGAGTTTTAAGACCTTCGTTTAAGTTTATTTGTTACCAATTTCATATATTTTCTGGTAGTCTGTAAATACACTTTGATGTTCTGTAGAAAAGTAATCGATAGAGTTAAACTCTAAACTTAAGTCTGAGTAGTTTCCTTTTTTTAGATAATTGTGTAATGTGTAAGAGATTTCTTTTTTCAGTCTTTAAGTATGTCAATTTTCCCAAAATTAGGAAAACACCTGGTCCTTCCCTCTGTATGATATGGTTTTTCTAACACATCTGGCAATATTATCTTTGGTGTCTCATACATCGGAGTCAAGGTAGTCTAGTCTTGGATCATCGTCGAACAGACAATGAAAGGAAAGTCAGACCTAATAAAGAGTATGCAAAATGTCTTTGTCCCTCCGATTTGGGTAAAGACTCGTCCACGTAAGAACTCTGTACATAGTAAAATAATCTCTTCTAAATCAGCCATATACCTCTCGCACTACATAACGAAATTCATCTAACTTTTTACCTTTTTCTTATTACTTGGAATGTAATCAATCAATTTGTTTCACCGGTTTTCGTCTACCCGTACTACGAATGTCTTCTCGGTGAAAACACACATACCACACGATGTAACGTGAACTACAAATATTATGATTCTTTTATATACAAAATTATTTATAGGAAAGTACAAGTGTACTTTACATCTTTCGTAAGTTGATAAACAACTTACTTTTATTGTTATATAATACATATTTCTTTTGAAGCCAGATTTTGTATTCTTTGTCTTAAACAGTTGATCATCAAAACTGGAAAACCTGGTATACCTAGAATAACACTTCCCGACGGACACATGACATCCCACAAATCGTCGTAGGAAACGAAGGTCTATGTGATCTACGGTCGTCGACACTGTTTTATAAAGGGTTACAGAGGTTTACAGGGGATCTACAGAGTAGAGGAGGCTAATTCTTTATGACTACCCTTCCCTTAAATGTTAATCGTACTAACTAACGTAAAATAAATGTATCGAAAGATACGAAAGATAAAAGTTCCGATCAAATACTAACTCATCCCTCCTACTCAAGTGAAAGGAAAATTGATGATCATTTAATTATCATGTATAAACAAACCATTTCGACCACATTGTTTCAAGATGTTTAACCCACCGAATTTGTCGTCTTTACATGATAGAGTTTTAGGACCTTCGATCTTCTGACTTTAGTCCCACAACCGTCTCAACTAAGGAAGACTCCCTCCCGACACCCTATTTTAGACGAGCTCTATTGAAGGGGTCAAAGACCACCGGAGTCCGTAGGAAACCGAACATCTATCGTTAGAGGACCACAGAAGTCTACGAGAAGAGAAACAGGAGGAGTCAGTTTAGTCACACTTTTAAAGAAGAAAAATACTTCTGTGTTCGTTATATCCTAATCCTAGGTGTGATTACTTGAGTAAAATTAAAGTAATGAGACATTTCTTGGATAGAGGTTTATTCTCTTGTAAGACTCTATGACCCCGAACTTATAGTTTGTATATATATATATATTATATATATTTGTATAATATATATATATTTTGAAAATTTAAAACATAACCCCACATCGGTCAATTGTTACAACCCTATTAAAGACCACTTATCGTTTTACTAATGAGTATGTGCATGTACTTAGGTAAGACATGAGTATTATGTAGGTCCGACGTTGTATTGTAACTCGTCTTAAGGTACACGATATATCGTTTAGGAACAACCAATAAGTAAAATTTATATCGTTACACATGTACGGGTAGGGTTTGAGGGATTGACAAGGAATGGGGTAGGAAGGTGGACCATTGGAATTCGAGGAAGAGTTTCCGACAGAGACAAAGACAAAACATTGATTCAAGTAAACATAGTAAAGAAAAATCTAGGGTGTATGTTACACACAGTACTATAAAGAGGACGAAACAAACTGAATGAAGCGAATCATACTGTGCGAGATCAAGGTATTTACAACGACGTTTACCGTAATAAATTAAGGAAAATCACCGACATATATACGTATAAGGTAATATATACACATGGTGTAGAAATAGGTAAGGAGTTGGATTTAGGACGTCTAAATCCAACGAAGGTACAGAACCGGTAATATTTCTCACGATATTACTTATAACCCTACGTACGTAGAAAAGTCTGGTACAAAAAGAGGTTTATATACGGGTCCTTACCCTAATGTCCCAGTATACCATTGAGAACCTCTTCATTTACTGTTGGGGAGATCATAAGAATGGACCTTTTAGGGTACCTGTTAGGGTACCTTCTCGGACCGTCCGATGTTTCACCTATCGTTTCTCAGTCTGTACTGACTAACTGACTCGTAAGTACGTGTGCGTACCATCGAGATAAAAATCAGAAAATTCCTTAGAGGTATTGTACGAGGTATCACCGACATGGTCAAATGTAAGGGTAGTTGTCACATCCTCCCAAGGGAAGAGCGGTGTGAGAGAGGTCCTAAATGATAAACACCTAACAAACTACTATTGGTAGACCACATTACGGTAAGACTGACCCAATTCCATTATAAAGTAACATCAAAACTGAACTTAAAGACTGGTTGGATCTATCGTATAACTTTTTGTCTCTATAATGAAACAATTGTTTCCAGACAGATCAGTTCCGATACCAAAAAGGTCATCAGTACATACCTACACTCTCAACCTGATACTTCTTCCGACTCACGGTTTCTTAACTACGAAAACTTGACGCCACAACCTCTTCTGAGAACTCTCAGGGAGCCTGACGTTCCTTTAGGTTGGTCAGGCAAGACTTCCTCTAGTCGGGACCCTAAAGAAACCTTCCTTACTACGATTTCGACTTTGAGGTCATGAAACCGGTGGAGTACACTTCTCAACTGAGTAACCTTTTCTGAGACTACGACCCTCCCTAACCCTCGTCCTCCTCTTCCCCTGTTGTCTCCTACTCTACCGACCTACTGCAGTGACTGAGCTACCTGTACTCAGACTCACCTGAGACCCTCAACCACTACCTGTCCCTCCGGACCACACGACGCTAAGTACCCCAACGTTTCTCAGCCTGTGCTGACTCGCTGACTTGACCTGACTTGACTTGACTTGTAGAAAAGTGCACGGATAACCGGTAGACATACAGAGGAAACCGCTTAACGGATAAATCCAAAAGACGAGTGAAAAACTCTCCAGACAAACAAAACTAGACAATTCACAGTACTTTCTTTCACTTTCACTTTCACTTTAAGTGAGTCAGTACAGACTGAGAAACGTTGGGGTACCTGACATATCAGGTACCTTAATAGGTCCGGTTTTATGACCTCACCCATTGGAAAGAAGAGATCCCCTAAAAGGGTTGGGTCCCTAGTTTGGGTCCGGAGGGTGTAACGTCTACCTAAGAAATAGTCGACTCGGTGTTCCCTTCGGGATTCACAGTACTCGACAACCATTTAAAAATCTGACGAGAAAATAGCCAGTGTAGTGAACGTTTATAAAAGAGGATTAGACACCTTAAAAAACAACCCCAATAACATAAGAAAAGACACGTTTACGAAAACTCAAATTTGTCCAGGGTAAATGAATAAAAAATAATACAAAGGTAATAAGACATCTACCTAACTTTTTCTATAACGACACTAAATACAGTCTCTTATAAGACGGATACAAGAGGAGATTCCAAAAATATCACAGACAAGAGTGAAACTCCAGAAATTGGGTAAACCTCGAATCAAAAAATATACCTCAATTTATTCCTAGATTAAAATAAAAAATTGTACATCGACCGGTCCAAAGGGTCGTGGTAAACAACTCCTCTACTAGAAAGGTTGTAATACATCTGAACGGAGGAAACAGTATATAATTAACAGGTATCCGAATAATACAAGGTAACTAGATATAAAGAAGAAAAAAGAAACAGTTATGGTATGATAAAAACTTCTTCGGAATAAGGAGGTCGGGACGAAAAGAAAAAGTTCCAACGAAACTGATAAGTCCCAGAAAACACAGTGGTATATGTAAAACTCTAAAAAACTAAGATCAAGGTACTTTTATGGTAACCATTAAATTATCCCTAATATAACTTAGACATCTAACGGAACCCATTACATCAGTAAAATTGTTATAACTAAGAAGGTTAGATGCTTGTATCATATAGAAAGGTAGTCAAATACACAAGAAACTAAGTAAAGTAGTCCTAGAATATCAAAAACCTTATATCCAGAAAGTAGAGGTATTCATACAAATAAGGAACCATAGAATAAGAAAAACTACGTTATTATTACCTTAAGAAAGAACTTAAAAAGAAAAACTAAAAAACAAAAAAAAAAAAAAATCAAACATCTATACGTTGTTTAAAGACACGTAATTAAGACATTGGACGTTGAAATGGTTTAAGTAACTACTCCAAGTCATAAAAAAGACCATCGTAGAAATCCTAGAAGATACATATCATAGTAAAGTAGACCTTTGCCACCATCTAATTTAAAAAGAAAAGACTAAACCTAAGGAAAATGAATAAAAAGAAGGGATTAACGACATCGATTCTGAAGGTTTTGATACAACTTATTTTCACCACTGTCACCTGTAGGATCAGAACAAGGACTAAAATAACACAAAGACATTTGAAGGGGTAAATACTCACAATCATACTCCATGAGATACAACCTACCTATATATAAATATTAGCAGTATAGAAGAAGAACCTAACTTAGGATCCAGTACATCACAGGAATAAACATCTCTGTTTTGTTCGAATAATTGTTGGAAATAAAAGTTTTAGATAAAAGATACTATATTCATAACGAAAAGGTCGAAACAAAACCAAAGGTAAACACACTTTATGAAGAGGTTAGGGGAAAGAAAGTCAGACATTCATAAGGATCCAGACCCCACCCAGAGTATATCTGACGTATTTTTGTCAGAACAAAAACATAAGTGGGTCGGTCAGATACAGAAAACCAACCACGTAAATTGGGTAAATGGAAATTCCATTAATAACTATACATATTATGATGATGGTAAAAGGATTAAAAAACTCCAAATAAAAAACATACAGAGAAGGTTCTCTTCAAGGAAATCATGAACATTTCGACCAAACCACCACGACTTAAGAGAATTGAATACGAAGAGACCTTTTGAAAACTAAAGGAACAGTTTAGATTTATTCTCAGAACGACCCATCCCATAAAAACCAACGTTCAAAAAGGTAAATTAGTGAAACTTATATAGAACGATAAGAAAAGACCGAACATCTCAAATACAACTTTTTAATCTACTATTGGAATATCCTCAAGGGGACATATAACAAACAGTAAAAAGGAAACGACCAAAATTATAAAATAGAAACAGCAATTAAAAACAGTCAAACTAATCAAACACAGAACCCCACAAGGAGGAACCCAAATAGGATGAACCCTGAGATACAAGGACCTGATGCAACTGATAAAGGAAAAGGTGTAATCTGTTTAACAATCGATAATAAAGAAGTTTATAAAAGAATGTAGGAAAGAGAGAAGAGGAAGACCCTGATGATATTACTCTTACAACCACGTAAATTACAATAGGGTCTCCAGAGAAT
The DNA here is from genome assembly GCA_006410555.1 of Capra ibex. Taxonomy (NCBI): domain Eukaryota; kingdom Metazoa; phylum Chordata; class Mammalia; order Artiodactyla; family Bovidae; genus Capra; species Capra ibex. The sequence goes on from SJYO01015557.1 coordinate 728,396, forward strand.
ACGACAGTAAGAAAGAAAAGTAAGAAAAAAAGATAAAAAAAACGAAACGTCTTCAATAAAGGTGGTAAGACATAAGGTTTAATAAACAGGTAAAGATCGGAGTCATTGAGACGATAGTTAAAGGAGATCACACAACAAGTAGAGACAAGTAAGGAAGAAATCAAGAAGATCCAGAAACCATTTGCAAAAAGTGGAGAAGAGGTAAGTATAAGGTTTAAGGACCTAGTAGAAGTAAAAGTAATAAGACCTAAGAAGAAGACTTTACAACCGATAGAACTGAAGTAAATCCATAAAAAGACCTCTAAATAGAACATGGAAGTAGACCCGGTATTCAGATACGGAAAAGTAACACTAATCGAAAGACATTGACACCGAAAGTAAGACCTCTGACGTCCTAATATAGGGAAAAACGAAAATACAGATGGTAGATCAAGTGAAGTCAAGTCAAGTCAGTGAGTCACCACAGGCAGAAAAACGTTTGGGTACTTCACGTCGTGCGTTCCGGAGAGACAGGTAGTGGTTGAGGGTCTCAAGTGGGTTTGAGTACAGGTAGTCAGCCACTACGGTAGGTCGTTAGGGTAGGAGACAACTGGGGAAGAGCAAGACGGGGGTTAAGGAGGGTCGTAGTCTCAGAAAATGTTACTCAGTTGAGAAGAGTACTCTATCGGTTTCATAACCTCAAAGTCGAAATCGTAGTAAGGAAGGTTACATGTGGGGTCTGACTAGAAGAAATCCTACCTGACCAGCCTAGAGGAACGTCAGGTTCTCTAAGAGTTCTCAGGAGGTTGTGGTATCAAGTTTACGTAGTAAAGAAGTCGCAAGTCGGAAGAAGTGTCAGGTTGAGAGTGTAAGTATGTACTGATGACCTTTTTGGTATCGGAACTGATCTACCTGTAAACAATTGTTTCATTACAGAGATAAAAACTTATACGACAGTTCCAACCAGTCTTGTAAGGAAAGTTCCCCATTCGCAGAAAATTAAAGTACCGACGTTAATGTTAGATGTCACTAAACCTCGGGGGGTTTTATTTCAGACTGTGACAAAGGTGGCAAAGGGGTAGGTAAAGGGTACTTCACTACCCTGACCTAAGGTACTAGAAGCAAAAGACTTACAACTCGAAATTCGGTTGATAAAGTGAGAGGAGAAAGTGAAAGTAGTTCTCCGAGAAATCAAGGAGAAGTGACAGACGGTATTCCTACCACAGTAGACGTATGGACTCCAATAACTATAAAGAGGGTCGTTAGAACTAAGGTCGAACACGAAGAAGGTCGGGTCATAAAGAGTACTACATGAAACGTGTCTTCAATTTATTCGTCCCACTGTTATATGTCGAACTGCATGAGGAAAAGGATAAACCTTCGTCAGACAACAAGGTACAGGTCAAGATTGACAACGAAGGACTGGACATATATCCAAAGAGTTCCCTGTCCAGTCCACCAGACCATAAGGGTAGAGAAAGCCTTAAAAGGTTTCAAATAATACTAGGTGTGTCAGTTGCCGAAACCGTATCAGTTATTTCGTATTTATCTACAAAAAGACCTTGAGAGAACGAAAAAGCTACTAGGTCGCCTACAACCGTTAAACTAGAGACCAAGGAGACGGAAAACATTTTGGTCGAACTTGTAGACCTTAAAGTACCAAGTACATAACGACTCTGGACCGAACCTCTTAAAACTCGTAATTAAATGATCGAACACTCTACTCACGTCAACACGTCATCAAACTCGTAAGAAACCGTTACGGAAAGAAACCCTAACCATACTTTTGACTGAAAAGGTCAGGACTCCGGTGACGACTCAAAAGGTTTAAACGACCGTATAATTCACGTCGTAAAAGTGTCGTAGTAGAAAATCCTAAACTTTATCGAGTTGACCCTAAGGTAGTGGAGGTAATCGAAACAAGTTTCACTACGAAAGATTCCGGGTGAACTGAAGTGTAAGGTCCTACAGACCGAGATCCAATCACTAGTGTCGTAGCACTAATAGACCCAGTACTTCTAGTAAAAACATGTCAAAAAGACAAATAAGAATGGTGGAGAAGAATTATGGAACACGAAGACAATCTAGGTATGGTAAAAACAGGAAATAGCTCGGGTAGTAACGTACTTTATAAGGGAACAATAGAGATTAAAAGAACTTCTCTAGAGATCAGAAAGGGTAAGACAACAAAAGGAGTTAAAAGAACGTAACTAGTGACTCCTTCCGAAAGAATAGAGAGGAACCATAAGAAACCTTGAGACGTAAGTCTACGAATATAGAAAGGAAAAGAGGAAACGAAAAACGAATAGAAGTAAAGTGTCGATAAATATTCTGGAGGAGTCTGTCGGTAAAACGACAAACGTAAAGAAAAAGAACCTCTACCAGAACTAGGGACAAAGGACGTGTTACAGTACTTGGATACAGGTATTAAGTAGTCCGTGAGACAGATAGTCTAGATAATTAGATAAATAGATATTTAGATAAGGTGTGACGGTGACATATTAGTATTCCCTAAAATAAATTCAGTATGGACTTACCAGATCACCAAAATGGATGAAAGAAGTTAAATTCAGATTTAAACCGTTATTCCTCAAGTACTAGACTCGGAGTCAGTCGAGGGACAGAACAAAAACGACTGCCATATCTCGAAGAGGTAGAAACCTACGTTTATTATACTAGTTAGACTAAAGCCAAAATTGGTATACTACTACAGGTTCACATCTCAGAAGAGAACACAACAACCTTCTCCCACAAACGATGTTGGTCATCAAGATAACTGTTTTGAGATAATCGGAAACGGGACGAAGTAAGACATGAGCTTCCCGTTTAAACGGACAATGAGGTCCACAAAGAATTGAAGGATGAAAACGTACGGTCAGGAGAGATTACTTTTCCTGTAGAAAACCCCTAAAATCAAGATTTTCCAGAACATACAGAAGTATCTTGTCAAATTGAAATCGAAGAAGTCTCAATGACCAACCCCATATCTGAACCTAATGACACTATAACTTACCAAACGGAACCTTTGCTTCTCTCTATTAAGACAGCAAAAACTCTAACGTAGGTTCATGACATAAAGCCTGAGAAAACAACTGGTACTACCGATAAGGTAAAGAAGATTCCCTAAGGACGGGTGTCATCATCTATATCACCAGTAGACTCAATTTAAGTGGGAAAGGTCAGGTAAAATCAAGTACTTAGTGAGAACGGTAGAGGACAAACTGGTGAAGGTTAAAAGGAACTAAGTGCCTGGATTGTAAGGTCCAGGATACGTTATAACCAGAAATGTCGTAGCCTGGAACGAAGATATTGGTCAGTGTAGGTGTTGACCCATAACAAAAAGGAAACCGAGTTAGAGAAGTAAGAAAGACCTCAATAAAGAGGTGACTAGAGGTCATCGTATAACTTGTGAATGACTGGACCCCTCAAAGAGAAAATCATAAGATAGTAAAACGCAAAAGTATGACAAGTACCCCAAGAGTTCCGTTCTTATCACTTTACTAAACAGTAAGGGAAGAGGTCACCTGGTGTAAGACAGTGTATAATGGTAAATCATCCACTCTAATTTTCCGAACACTTCTGAAGAACTATCCTTTCTCGACCGTAGGAGAGTATCTTTTGACACAGAGTGAGACAACCCGTTCTGGTCCAGGTCATTTCGAAATTAGGTTAATAGACGACTACCCACCCCGATCCAAGGAAAGGACAATCAATAAACTGGACTCCGGGTGGTCGGACCCTCAGACGTCGAATATACCACCACGATTATCGTTGTGGAATCTTGATTGTGGGTTTTTTCTACAGGAAAAGTAATATCCCCTGACCTTACTTTTTTATCCTTCAGTTCTTTGTGGACCTCATTCTCCGTTTAAACCGCAACCTTACAACTTACTTCGTCCCGTTTCTGATTATGTCAAAACGGTTCTTTTACGTGACCAGTCTCGTTTGTGGGACAAGGTTGTTGTGTTCTCTTCTGAGATGTGTACCTGTAGTGGTCTACCAATTGTGGTTTTAGTCTAACAAATATAAGAAACGTCGGTTTCCACCTCTTCGAGATATGTCAGTTGTTTTTGTTCTGGTCTTCGACTGACATCGAGTCTAGTATTCTTGAGGAATAATGATTTAAGTCTGAATTTAACTTCTCTCATCCCTTTTGACGATCTGGTAAGTCCATACTGGATTTAGTTTAAGGAATACTAATATGTCACCTTCACTCTTTATCTAAATACCCGGATCTAGACTACTTGATACCTTACTCCAAGCACTGTAACATGTCCTCTGCCCCTAGTTCTGGTAGGGGTACCTTTTCTTTACGTTTTTTCGTTTTACCGACAGACACTCCGGAATATTTATCGACACTTTTCTTCTCTCCACTTTTCGTTTCCTCTTTTCCTTTCTATATTCGTAGACTTACGTCTCAGGGTCTCTTATCGTTCTTCTCTATTCTTTCGGAAGAAGTCACTAGTTACGTTTCTTTATCTCCTTTTATTGTCTTACCCTTTCTGATCTCTAGAGAAGTTCTTTTAATCTCTATGGTTCCCTTGTACAGTACGTTTCTACCCGAGCTATTTCCTGTTTTTACCGGACCTGGATTGTCTTCGTCTTCTATAATTCTTCTCCACCGTTCTTATGTGTCTTGACATGTCTTTTCTATAAGTACTAGGTCTATTAGTGCTACCACACTAGTGAGTAGATCTCGGTCTGTAGGACCTTACACTTCAGTTCACCCGGAATCTTTCGTAGTGATGTTTGTTTCGATTACCTCCACTACCTTAGGGTCAACTCGATAAAGTTTAGGACTTTCTACTACGACACTTTCGCGACATGAGTTATACGGTCGTTTAAACCTTTCGAGTCGTCTCCGGTGTCCTGACATTTTACAGTCAAAAGTAAGGTTAAGCTTTCTTTCCGTTACGGTTTCTTACGAGTTTGATGGAGTGTTAACGTAAGTAGAGTGTACGATCATTTCATTACGAGTTTTAAGAGGTTCGGTCCGAAGTCATTATACACTTGGCACTTGAGGGACTACGAGTTCAACCAAAATCTTTTCCGTCTCCTTGGTCTCTAGTTTAACGGTTGTAGACGACCTAGTACCTTTTTCGTTCTCTCTAGGTCGTTTTGTAGATAAAGACGAAATCACACACCCAGTGTTATTTGACACCTTTAAGACTCTATCTACCCTTATGGTCTGGTAGACTGGACGGAGAACTCTTTAGACATACGTCCAGTCCTTCGTTACCAATCTTGATTTTTACCTTTTTGTCTGACCAAGGTTTATCCTTTTCCTGATACAGTTCTGACATATAGCAGTGGGACGAATAAATAGAAGACACGTCTCTTGTAGTACTCTTTATGACCCGACCTTCTTCGTGTTCGACCTTAGTTCTATCGGCCCTCTTTATAGTTATTGAAGTCTATACGTCTAATGTGGTGGGAATACCGTCTGTCACTTCTCCTTGATTTCTCGGAGAACTTTCACTTTCTCCTCTCACTTTATCAACCCAATTTCGAGTTGTAAGTCTTTTGCTTCTAGTACCGTAGACCAGGGTAGTGAAGTACCCTTTATCTAACCCTTTGCACCTTCGTCACAGTCTGAAATAAAAAAACCCGAGGTTTTAGTGACGTCTACCACTGACGTCGGTTCTTTAATTTTCTGCGAATGAGGAACCTCCTTTTCAATACTGGTTGGATCTGTCATATACGTTTTCGTCTCTGTAATGAAACGGCTGATTACATGTTGATCAGTTCCGATACCAAAAAGGACACCAGTACTTACCTACACTCTCAACCTGACACTTCTACCGACTCGTGACGTCTTAACTACGAAAACTTGACACCACAACCTCTTCTGAGAACTCTCAAGGAACCTGACGTTCCTCTAGGTTGGTCAGGTAAAACTTTCTCTAGTCGGGACCCTAAAGAAACCTTCCTTACTATGATTTTGACTTTGAGGTCATGAAACCGGTGGAGGACACTTCTCAACTAAGTAACCTTTTCTGAGACTACTACACTCCCTAACCCCCGTCCTCCTCTTCCCCTGCTGTCTCCTACTCTACCGACCTACCTTAGTGGCTGAGTTACCGGCACTCAGACTCACTAGAGGCCCTCAACCACTACCTGTCCCTCCGGACCGTACGACGCTAAGTACCCCAGCGTTTCTCAGCCTGTGCTGATTCGTTGACTTGACTTATCGTTAGAGATTCTCCCGAATGTGGTTTCACGGGGAGATCCCTAACGACGACGGTAACGGAGATAAGGTACTACTCGGTAGGGAGGTCTCCTCTAGGGGGGGGTGGGGGTGTTGTGAACGTACATCCAGACCGAGTCAGTGGACACCCCAATGACGAGGAAAAGACATCCAGGACCACGTATGTTCTAAAAAAAAACAACAACAATAAAACAAAGTTATCACCTTATAAACACAGGAGGTCATGACACCTTCAGGACACTAGGTTAGGGTCATCAGAATTTTCAGTCTAAGGGACCCTAGTGAAACGACCTGGAAGTCTCACCCTTCGAACTACACCCCGAGTCTTCAAAGGTTGTCACACTCTTAAAGACATAAAAAACAAGAGGTCAAACACCGAACGGGTGGATCATCTATACACTAAACTAAAGTAGTACTAATAACGAGAAGGAACCATCGAGTCTACCATTTCGTAGACGGACGTTATACCTTCTACACCCAAACTAGGGGCCCAGTCCTTTTAGGGACTCCACCCTTCTAGGAGACTTCTTTCTTGACCGTTGGGTAAGGTTATAAGAACGGACCTTTTAGGGTACCTGCCACCTCCGACCACCCGATTTAAGTTACCGCAACGTTTCTCTAACTGTGTTGACTCACTGATTGTGAAATACGGGATAGTAAAGTGACATCGAAAAGGAAACAACAACCTACACCCATAGTAAAAAACCACCCAAGGTCGTAAGATGAGAATTACTAACAAGTTCTCGATCAACGTTAAATCTACGAAAGCGTCCTCTTCTACTGATGTGTAGGAAGATGAGACGGTAGAACTTTGTTAGAAGACGTATATATAAAAAAACTGTTCCCCTTAAGATTCTGTGGAGAAGAAGAGGAATTTTACACATTTTGTAAATAAAAATTTAAAATTTAATTAAATAGACTTAACCTCCTATTAACAAAATGTTATAACACCACCTAAAACGGTATTTAGTTGTACTTAGTCGGTCCACGTGTGCACAGGGGGATAGGACTTGGGGAGAGGGTGGTGGGATGGGATAGGGAGACCCAACAGGGTCTCGTGACCGAAACTCAAGGGACGAAGTACGTAACTTGAACGTGACCAGTAGATAAAATTATACCGTTATATGTACAAAGTTACGATAAGAGAGTATAGTAGAGTGGGAGCGGAAGAAGGTACATCGGTTTTACAGACAAGAAATGGAGACACAGAGAAAACGACGGAACGTATATTCTAATAGTAATGGTAGAAAGATTTAAGGAATATATATGTAATTATATGACATAACCCCAAAGAGAAAGTCCGAATGAAGTGAGATATTATTCGAGGTCAAAGTAGGTTGAGTAATCTTGACTGAGTTTACGATATGAAAAATATCGACTCATTATAAGGTAAGGAATAGGTAACAGACGGCTACCTGTAGACACAACAAAGGTGCAAGATCAATAACATTTGTAACGACGTTACTTGTGACCCTGTGCACAAAGAGAAAGTCAAGACCACACGAATCACACATACGGGATGTCACCCTAACGACCCAGCATCCCGTCAAGATAAAGGTCAAAAAATTCCATAGAGGTATAACAAGAGGTATCACCGACATGATCAAACGAAAGGGTGGTCGTCACATTCTCCCAAGAGAAAAGAGGTGCGGGAGAGGTCGTAAATAACAAACATCTGTAAAACTACCGTCGGTAAGACTGACCACACTCTACTATAGTGTAACACCAAAACTAAACGTAAAGAAACTATTACTCACTACAACTCGTAAAAAAAGTACACAAATAATCGGTGGACATACAGAAGAAACCTATTTACAGACAAATCAAGAAACCGGGTGAAAAACTAACACAACGAACAAAAGGACCATAACTCGAGGATCTCAGTGACATATAAAAGCTCTAAGAAACTGTCGACAAAACAAACGATAACAAAAGAGGGAAGACTTCCGACGGAAAAGTGGAACGAATATCAAAGGAAGTAAGACGTTTTCGAAAGTCAAATTAATCCAGGGTAAAAAAAAGGGGGAATGAGAACCTCTAAATAGTATCTCCTAGAACGACACTAAATATAGTATCTCACAAGACGAGTACAAAAAGAGATTCTGAAAATATCAAAGACCGGAATGTAAATCTGGAAATTAGGTAAAACTCGAATAAAGACACATACCACAATCTTTCACAAGATCAAAGTGAGAAAGTGTATACAACCGGTCAAAGGGGTCGTAGTAAACATTTTTTCTAACAGAAAAGAGGTAAAATATAAAACAGGGGAAACAGTTTCTATTCCACAGGTGTCCACGTACCTAGATGGAGACCCGAAAGATAAAACAAAGTAACTAGATATAAAGACAGAAACATGGTCATGGTATAACAGAACTAATGACATCAAAACATCACATCAAACTTCAGTCCTTCCAACTAAAGAGTCAAGGTAAGAAGAAAGAGTTCTGACGAAACCAATAAACTCAAAAAAACACAAAGGTATGTTTAACACTTCATAAAACAAAATCAAGACACTTTTTATGGTGACCATCAAACTGTCTTTAACGTGACTTAGATAACTAACTAAACACATCATATGAGTAAAAGTGACATAACTAAGAAGGTTAGGTACCCGTACCATATAAAGAGGTAAATAAACACAGTAGAAACTAAAGAAAGTAGTCAGAGAATATCAAAAGGTAGAATCCAAAACAAAGAAATCCATCTAAATAAGGATACATTAAATAAGAAAAGTAATGTTACCACTTACTGTAACAAAAGAATTAATTAAAAAGACAAAAAAGTAACAAGAACATATCCTTACGTTCCCTATAGACGCATAATTAAAATATAGGTCGTTTAAATGATATAAGTAACCAATCAAGATCATTGAAAGACCGTAGAAATCCCAAAAGATATATTTCCTAGTACAGTAGACTTTTGTCACTACAAATAAAGAAGAAAAGGTTAAACCTAAGGAAAATAAGCAAAAGTAAAAGAGTAAGGACACCTATCCTGAAAGTTTTGATACAACTTATCATCGTCACTCTTTCCCGTGGGAACAGAACGAGGACTAAAATCTCCTTTCCGCAAGTTAAAAAGTTGTAACCTCTATTACAAACTACACTAAACAGTATATGCCGAGAATAATTCAACTCCATACAACGAAGATACGAACGAAAGAGTTCTCAAATATAGTATTTACCCATAATTTAAAACAGTTTCCGAAATAGACGTAGATAACTCTATTAGTATACCAAATAGAAAGTTAAACAATTATACCAGATAGTGTGACTAACCCAACACCTATGACTCCTTAGGAACGTGGAGACTTTATTTCGGGTGAACCAGTACTACACGCTAGATAAATTATACAACAACTTAAGAGAAACCATCCTAAAACAACTCATAAAAACGTAAATACAAGTAGTCACTATAACCGGACATCAAAAGGAAAACAACACTGTAGAAACAGACCAAAACCATAGTCCCACTACCACCGGAGTATCTTACTCAAACCCTCAACTGGAAAGAGACGTTAAAAGACCTTCTCAAACTCATCCTATCCACGATCGAGAAGAGATTTCAAAGCCATCTTAAGGGGACACTAGGGTAGACGACGACGATGACGACGATTCAGTGAAGTCAGTACAGGCTGAGACACGATGGGGTATCTTCCGTCGGGTGGTCCGAGAGGGTAGGGACCGTAAGAGGTCCGTTCTTGTGACCTCACCCAACGGTAAAGGAAGAGGTTACGTATTGTCACTTTTCACTTTCACTTCAACGAGTCAGTCCAGGTTGAGAATCACTGGAGTATCTGACGTCGGATGGTCCGAGGAGACCGGTACTCTAAAAGGTCCGTTCTCATGACCTCACCCAATGGTAACGGAAGAGACACTACAGTAGATTAGGACCTAAAAACAACCTTCTAAAAACAAAAACAAAAACAAAAAAAAAAATAAAAAAAATAAAAATAAAAAAAATTTAAAATTCTAGAAATTAAGAATGTACGCAAGGGTTTGTACTTGGGGGGAGGGTGAAGGGAGGGGTATTGTAGAGAGACCCAGTAGGGGTACGTGGTCGGGGTTCGTACGACATAGGACGCAGTCTGTATCTGACCGTTAAGTTAAGAATGTACTATCATATGTACAATCTTACTGTAAGAGGGTTTAGTAGGGTGGGAGAGGGAGAGGGAGACTCAGGTTTTCAGACAATATGTGTCGACACAGAAAAAAGGACAGAACGTATGTCCCAGTAGTAACGGTAGAAGGATTTAAGGTATATATACACAATCATATGACATAACCACAAAAAGACAGACCGAATGAAGTGAGACATATTAGCCGAGGTCAAAGTAGGTAGAGGAGTCTTGACTAAGTTTACTTAAGAAAAATTGCCGACTCATTATGAGGTAACACATATACATGGTGTCGAAAGAATAGGTAAGTAGACGACAACCTTCTAAAAACTAATGTCAAATCTAAAGATATGAACACTACCTAGACAAGTCTAAAAGATAAAGAAGGACCAAGTCGAAACCTTCGAATATGAAAATACTCTCAAACAGGTAAAGAAGGTTCAACAGGTAAAATAACCGTATCTCAACGAAAGACGTCAGAGAATACTAGAAAACGTAAAGACACAACAGACAACACTAAAGAGGTAAAAGAAAAGATTAAAACAACTAAACTAAAAAGAGGGAAACAAAGAACTACTCAGACCGATTGTCAAATAGATAAAATAAATAGAAGAGTTTCTTGGTCGAAAATCGAACCTACTAGAAACGATATCAGACAAAGTAAAGAAAAAGTCAATAAAGACGAGACCAAAAATACTAAAAAAAGAAAGATGAATGAAACTACAAAAAGACAAGAAGAAAAAGACACAACGAAATCCACATTTGAATCCAACAAATAAACTACAAAGAGAACAAAGAACTCCATCCGAACATAACGACACTTGGAGGGAGATTCGTGACGAAAATGAATTAGGGTATCCAAACCCCAGCAATACGAAAATAAAAGTAAAAAAAGATACGTATAAAACTAAAATAAAAACTAAAGAAAGTACTAGGTAACAAATAAGTGTTCAAACAACAAATTGGAGGTATCCAAACACAAAAAATATCAAAAAAAAAAAAAAAGAAAGGACATCAACTATAAGTCACAGTGGGATAACACTAGTCTTTTCTACAGACTTTACTAAAGTTTAAAATTTTTAAATGGTTCAAATCCAAACACCAGGTCCTACACTGGATAAGACCTCTTACAAGGTACACGTGAATTCTTTTTTCACTTTAAGTAACAAAAACCTACTTTACGGGGCATCTATTGTTAATACAGATTGACCAGGTAATATAGTAAATTTCGAAAACAAAGGAACGATTAAAACACAAAGTAACCAGATAGCTATCGTCACTCAACCCATAATTTCCGGAGGTGATAATGACACAATGAGCATTAAAGGGGAAAGTACGAACAATCGTAAACGGAACACATAACTCCACGAAGATACAACTCATATATATATATAAATATTAACAATACAGAAGAAGAACCTAACTAGGGAACTCGTAATACATCCCAGGAAGAAACAGAGAACAGTATCAGAAATAAAGTTACAGATAAATAGAGTATACTCACAGTGATTAGGACGAAAGAAATCCAGAGGAAAACGTCTTTTATAAAAAAAAGTCGGGGAGTGAAAGTCAGACATACACAGAGATCCAAACTCCACCCAGAGAACATCTGTCGTATACATCCCTAAAACAAAAACTTAGGTCAGTCGGTCAGAAACGGAAAAACAGTCCCGTAAATTGGGTAAATGTAAATTCCATTGACAACTATTCATACTAGGACAATGGTAAATGAAACAACAAAACCCAAGAAAAATTATTTGTAAAAGACACAAAGGACAGATCTCTTCTAGGAAATCGTAAACAACTCCTAGACCAAACACCACTTAAGAGAGTCGAAAAGAAAGAGACATTTCGAAAACTAAAAAGGAAGTATAGACTTACTCTAGGAACGACTTTCTCATTAGAACCAACATCTAAAAAGTAAGGGAGACTGGAGTTCTCAAGGATAACTTTCTAGTCGACAACAGAAATACCCCTGGGGAAACACACAATAAACGACGAAAAGGGAACGACGAAAATTATAAACGAGAAGCACAAATTAAAAACAATCAAACTAATAATACACAGAACCCCACAAAACGGAACCCCACTAGGACAAACCCTGAGAGACCCAAAGAACTACATCCACCGATAAAAGAAAGAGTAAATCCCTGCAAAAACTGATAATAGAAGAGTTCATTAAAGTGAACGGAAGAAAAACAGAAGAAGACCTTGTGTATATCAAAATTATAACCTCGTAAATTGTAACAGGGTCTCAATAGACTCAAAAGAAGTAAAGAAAATTAATAAAAAAGAAAAAAGGAGACACGAAGTAAAGAAAGGTGGTAAGATAGAAGGCAGAGTGAATAGGAGAGAAGACGGAGGTAATAAGATGACAACTAAGGAAGGTCTCACAAAAATTATACTCAATAATGTACCAAGTAATAACTAACTGAGAAGAAATAAAGAAGATCCAGGAACAATTTGTAAAGAACGTAGAAGAGTTAGGAACAGAGATCAGATAAATAGACATTAAGGTAAAACAAAAGTTCTAAAACTTAGTAGAAGTGATAGTAATAAGACTTTAGAAAAAGTTCATTTGAGGGATAGAGGAAAAAAAAACCAAACAAACAACCAACCAAAACCAAACCACCCAAAAATAGAAATAGTAAAAGGAAGTGGACAACTTATAAAGAGACGAAAAAGTAAAACAATTCTAACGACATAAACGTACGGGAAACACATCAGACCTTACAGTACCAAAGAGAATTAACACCTCAGAAGAAGGACACCCATCCCAATCTGGTCACCGAACAGTTGTAAAGGACCTACACCCTTGAACACAGACACGAGACAACCCACCTTCACTTAGAGAAAAGAGACCTCACGGTACTTTAAAGGTCATCACTCAAAACCCCACAGATACCCAAACTATACCGAAACCCGTCGGAAAGAAAAATACAAGTCCTAACACAAAGACGAAACGACCTCTTAATCGTACCAAATAGAACGTGACCTTGAACAACCGAGAACCCACCTCGAAGTAAAGTCACTTCCATACCTCTGAAAACCCACCCGAGAACACATAATTACAAGGGACCTCAGTCCTCAAGAGACCACAAGATTTGAAGACCTCCACTCTGAGGACTGAAACCCAAAGTCAGGAGAAGAATGTCATCGGAGTTCTATAGAGGTAGGTTGTGTCTTCTATTTTGGGGATTCAGTTAACACTTTGTTGAGAAGTGTCGGTCCCTATGGGTCTCTTTAAGTGTCTCAATATATCTCTTCTCCCTCCTGCCTCTATCTCCACTGGTCCTCCTCTTTTCACTCTCACTTTTCCGTTCTGTCGATAGTTTGGTCACTAGTTTAGGGATTCACTTTTACCAATACTTCTAATCTAAGAATTTCCATGTTTTAACTATCGTTTATAGTTCTTCGTTTCTGATTTTTGGATCTTATCTCCAATCTCAGAGTTTTTATGTTATACTTTTGTCTTTTGTTTTAACTAGAGTCATTGACTTCTTTATGTATACCTTAAACAAAAGTTTTTTATCTGAAAATTTTTTTTCAAAAAAAAAAATTTTCCACTATCATTCGATATTTTGACTTTCTCATTATATCTTAATTTAAAAATTTAATTTTCAATATTATCATTTTTCTATAGATCTTTAAAAAGAAGTCGTCAACACCCAGTACACCCCAATCGAATAACAATCTTTCAGGGAAAAAGAACGAACATGAACAAGATTTCCACATATCAATGGGGAATTTTCGTGTCAGAGTCGTAATCGAAGTTCCAAAATTCGAGAACGAGGACAGTGAAGGTCCTACCAAGGAGAAGAAACAAATAAAACCAAATGAGACTTTCAGAAAAGTCACAGATTAAAGGAGGGACTGTACCACCACGGTATCACCGGTGACTAAATCCGAGTGACCAAGTCAACACGACACCCCTCCCTCCCTGTGACTTTTGTTTATGCCGACCGTACACACCCCTCACAAGTGTCACCTACCTGATGTGACCAAACGGTGTCGGGTTCCACCATACATGAAGGACCCAGGTGTGACGAGTTCGAGGTCCGACGAGACGTTACCATGACAGGGTTTACCTGGGACACAACGTACTTGAAGGGTCCAGAGTCGGTGAGTCCAAGAATCCACGAGACGTTCCCGTGTCTAGATCTATCCGACACCCTAAAAACGAGAAGGGTCCAGGTCCGATGAGTTCGCTGACCCACGAACCACCCGCTTACCAGGATACACCAGACACGTAGAATACGTGGAGGGACCAAGGACGGTGAGCTATAGGACACACACGACACTCCCGTATCAGGGTCCACAAGGTAAACAGAGAAGACCCCTCTACTAGAGTTCGACACTCGGACGACCACCTACGTTTGATAGGTCCTAGGGTCCTTCTGTACCAATCGTTGACCGTCTGACGAGTCTCAAACCACCTTCTACGCTAGAGACCCCGACTTTAAACCATCGGGGAACGGAAGACCGAGACCAACAACTTGTGGACGGAGAGACGAAGACCACCCCCTCCCAGAATTTACCGTCGGTTGAACGAGAGGAAACCAAATCATCCCGTGTTAAGAAACAAGACACTCCTGTGGTCCCCAGTGACACGTCACAATGTCGGAAAACACCCTTTACAAGAAAAACAGAGAGACCACTAGGATTCCAAACCCAACGATACAGTATAGTCAGGGGAGTCTAATTAGAGTCCCGTAAGTTCGGTCAGGAACGGGATTCCTTGTTACTACGTCGGGTGTGGAGGGACGGGTCAGGGGTCAGCGACGACTATCTACCCTCACAGACTCGTCGAAGAGGTGAACATCAACACCAATCCGTACATAACACACACATACACACACAAAGGACAAGACAACGGGAGACTCTAAGGTTTTGAGGGGTCACAGTGTGGATTCTCTCCCGAAGGATAGTACACCTTTGAAGGGGAAGTGCTGAGGGAGGGGTCCTACCGAAACACGGATTTAGGAAACAGAGAGAAAAGTAGAAAAAATAAAACAAGATGGAGGTAAGCTTCTCTAACCCGACGGAAAGACCCACGGATTACAGGAGACGGTCGCAAGTTTTCAACAAAACACCTACAACACGTTGTGAGTTTACTAGAAAAAAACTTAAACCAGAGTTTTCTCATTCACCAGAGGGGTAGGATAAGGAGGTAGTAGAACCCCGGTGGTCATTATTTAAAAATTTTTTAATTTTTAAGGTTAATTTTTGTCTCTTCTTTTTACTTTTGGAATTTTTGTGACTTTTTCGTACTCTCAAGGTCTCTTTGTAGATAAAGACGAAAGAACTGATACAGTTTCGGAAACTGACACACCTAGTGTTATTTGACCTTTTAAGACTTTCTTTACCCTTATGATCTGGTGGATTGGACGGAGAACTCTTTGGACATACGCCCATTCCTTCGTTGTCAATCTTGACCTGCACCTTGTTGTCTGACCAAGGTTTATCCTTTTCCTCATGCAGTTCCGACATATTACAGTGGGACGAATAAATTGAAGATACGTCTCATGTAGTACTCTTTGCGACCCAACCTTCTTCGTGTTCGACCTTAGTTTTAACGCCCCTCTTTATAGTTATTGGAGTCTATACGTCTACTGTGGTGGGAATACCGTCTTTCACTTCTCCTTCATTTCTCGGAGAACAACTTTCACTTTCCCCTCTCACTTTTTTAACCGAATTTCAAGTTGTAAGTCTTTTGATT
Organism: Capra ibex; assembly: GCA_006410555.1. Classification (NCBI taxonomy): domain Eukaryota; kingdom Metazoa; phylum Chordata; class Mammalia; order Artiodactyla; family Bovidae; genus Capra; species Capra ibex. The sequence goes on from SJYO01015557.1 coordinate 744,422, forward strand.
CTAGTACCGTAAACCAAGGTAGTAAAGTACCTTTTATCTACCCTTTTGTCACCTTTGTCACAGTCTGAAATAAGAAACCCCGAGGTTTTAGTGATGTCTACCACTGGCGTCGGTACTATAATTTTCTGTGAATGAGGAACCCTCCTTTCAATACTGGTTGGATCTATCATATAAGTTTTCGTCTCTGTAATGAAACGGTTGTTTCCAACCAGATCAATTCCGATACCAAAAAGGACACCAGTACATACCTACACTCTCAACCTGACACTTCGTGTGATTCACGACTTCTTAACTACGAAAACTTGACACCACAACCTCTTCTGAGAACTCTCAGGGAACCTGACGTTTCTCTAGGTTAAGATTTCCTCTAGTCGGGACCCACAAGAAACCTTCCTTACTACGATTTCGACATGAAACCGGTGGAGGACACTTCTCAACTGGGTAACCCTTTCTGGGACTACGACCCTCCCTAACCTCCGTCCACCTCTCCTCCTACTGTTTCCTACTCTAACGACCTGCCGTAGTGACTGAGTTACCTGTACCCAAACTCAACTGAGACCCTCAACCACTACCTGTTCCTCCGGACCGCACGACACTAAGTACCCCAGCGTTTCTCAGCCTGTGCTGACTCACTTACTTGACTTGACTTGACTTGACTTTTTGACGCTTTCTGGTTGATCTCATTTTTATACATACTGTCTTTATTTTTCACACTAAATTTTTTTAAAGGTTTTTAAGTCTATCTAAATTATCATGACTATTTTAGCTGTTGATGTCATTACCTCCTTTTCATCCCCTTTTTTAACTTTTTATAAATCTTAGTTGATATCTTGTTCAGATTTATATTCTTATTATTTCCAAAAAGAACTCAGAGAAGACAGTCACAGGAAAGGAAGAGACCCTCAATGTCAGGTGGAAGGAAGGGAACCTACGGGAGGTCGTTACCTGACCAGAGACCTGGACGACACTCCCGTCGACTCTGATTAGACCAACATGAGGATACACAAGAACAGAAGTTACAGGTGTCGACAGTCTGTATCGTGTAAAAGAAGACACTCTTGAGAGTAACAGGAAAATATATAAGGTATCTATGTCTCAGACGGATCAACTAACACATCTAAATTAGACGTCGAATATGTCGAACACCCTTTTAAAATCCAGGAGAAAGAATCGGTAAACGGGAACCAAAGTTAACACCAAAATAGAGGTGGAGGCGTACACCTAACAGGTGATCCCAAATGAGGACTCCAACGGGATCTCCTGAACCTAGACGTTGTCACTCCCGGTCCACACCTCTACCGTGTAAACGAATCCAGTGTCCCCGGGACCGTCGTGATCCACGAGTTCCCCCAACCACAGATTACGTCTTCCTTTATTTACCGTTGGGTCAGGTTATAAGAACGGACCTCTTAGGGTACCTGTCTCCTTGGACCGTCCAGTACTAGGTACACCAGCGTCTCTCAACCTGTGTTGACTTCACTGACTCGTACGTGCGTCTTCCTTTATGCCACCAGATCTTCCCATACCGTTGGGTGAGGTCATAAGAGCGGACCTCTCAAGGGACCTGTCTCTTCGGACCGTCGGGTGTTGGGTGTCCCAACGGTCCTCAGTCTGTGTTGTTTTCGTTGGGACGTACGAGTCTGGGTCCTGAAAAGGATCGGAGACCGTCGAGACAGGGCCACCCTTAGTACATACCTACAACCCACCAACGAACCTAGTACCCTTGGGACCGTTACGGCCGATACGACCTCGTGGTCTCCGATGACAGTGTTCTCTATAGCACGACAACCCCAAAAAGATCGGACACCGTCGAGACGGGTCACTCCTAACACGTACTTCGACGAACACAGTGTCCCTGGGACCACCGTGGTTAACACGTCCCTGTACCTGACGGAGTCAACGGTCTCGAAACCGGGATAGTCAAAAAAGATCGGAGACCGTCGACCGTGAGTCTTACGGTGAAACCGATCAATCAGGAAGAGGTAAAGAGTCGGACAAGTCCGTGAATCTTTCGAGATGATTGACCCCAGGAAGAGACAGTAAACCGTACAGTCCGAAAATCTCCCGAGGGGACGGACCCCAAGATGAGACAAACCGTACAGTCCGTGAACTTCCCGGTCGCAGAGATAACAAGTCGACGACCACACCCGCACCCCCTCTCTCACCGGCGGTACTACCGAGGTGGGAGACGTATACTGACAGAACGAAGGTACCGACGGACGAAAAGGAAGTGTCCGTCAAGGGTGGTGTCAGAGGAGGGAGTGTAGGGGAACCCGGTCGAGGGAGGCCAGTTATCGTCTGGAGTAGGACCCTAACGAGGTGGTAGGTCGAGGGTCGAGGGTCGGTGACAAAAAAAGATCTCCTGAATGTATACCGACGATGTTCGAAACAGACACACTAAGAATAAGGTAAGTCTGACAGTGTCTAATCGACGAAGTGAGAGTCGGAGTTTATAATGAGGAGGAGTTTAACAGGACTACACCCCTAGTCTGGGGACGAAGTCAAGGGAGTAGACGACTCTCGTTAAGGTCAGGATAATTGAGAGGAGAGAAGGGGGGATGAAGGAAGTAGGATGACTCAAAACTCACAAAGATGCATAAGAAAAGGCCAACAGTCTATGAGAACGGACGAGAGTCGACCACAAGACGTTCGTGAAGAGACAGACCTCCACATCAGGACTACATAGGTACCTCTCTCTACATGAGGTGCAGATGAATACGGAGACGGTAAAACAAGAGTAGTATCTTATAACTCGTATCAAGGGACTTGTTATGTCATTTTGGAACAACAAATAAGTAGGATATATATGATTAAACGTAGACGATTAGAGTTTGAGAGTTAGTAAGGGAGAGGTTCAGAGGGAGTGAAAACCGTCGGTGTTTAGATAAGAGAAACCGACACTCAGACAAAGACAAAGTATCTATAAAAGTAAACACAGTATAAAATCTAAAGTGTATATTCACTATGTTACCTTATAATGAGTCGGTACTTTCCTTACTTTATTACGGTAAACGTCGTTGTATCTACCTAGGTCTTTAACGGTATGATTCACTTATTCAATCTTTCTCGTTCGGTTTATGGTATACTATATTGAATATACACTTTATATTTTATATGTAAAGAAATAAAGACGTTACCGGAAAATATAAAAGGTGAGAAGAACACGAGGAATGTACCTCACACACACCGTAGTGTATAGAATAACTGATTTAGTTTACTTTAAGGAGAGTCCTTGGATGAAAGGACTGAATCACCCTTTACAGAGTTTTGAGAGAAGGAGAAAATTTGGTAATTCGATCTATCCATATTCTCAATCAATATTTTATTTAAACAACTAACATCTTCGATTTTTCAAATCTTTTTATCTTTTTTCAACTCAATTAAAAATTATAAATCCATATATAGAAAGATCTGATATACATATATAAATATCTTTATTTATATTTGTGTCTTTATCCGACTGTCATTATATATAAATAACAACAACAAATCACCGATTTCACTTTCAACGAATTAGTACAGACTGAGAACCGTTGGGGTACCTGACATCGGACGGTCCAGGGAGACAGGTACCTTAAGAGGTCCGGTCTTGTGACCTGACCCATAGGTAAGGGAAGAAGTCCCCTAGTGTTTAACACAGGTTGAGAAAACACTGGGGTATCTGACGTCTGACAGTCCGAGGAGACAGGTACACTAAAGGGTCCGTTCTTATGATCTCACTCAACGGTAAAGGAAGGGGTCCCCTAGAAGGGTTGGGTCCTTAATTTAAGTACAGGGGACATAGTGTCCACCTAAGAAATGGTGTCTCGGTGGTCACTTCCGGTTATATATAAATACATATATCAATCGTAGTACGATATAATTCTTAACATACGAGTAACATTAATGTAAAGATATTCTTCTTTAAAAGACAGTTATTTATAATAAATCTTTACTAAAATTACAAATAAGGATTAAATTAAAAAAAGAAAATGACAATTGGTAAACCCAATGAACTCTTATAAAACTTTTAACATATAGTTCATACATTTATTCTTAATAGGACTAATGTGACATTGTCAGGGTCCTCCTAATATCACATTGAACTTACAACAGGAAACAACACTTTTCTACCGGTGTCAAATGTAATTATATTCTCATTTAATTGATTCTTCTTTCTTATTGAATAAACTTTTATCACAAAACTGTGGATTTGTTCAATCAATTGAAAAGAATTTTCGGACAATGTCCTATCGATATCTTATTGATGGGTGAAAAAAGATTACTTAAAAAGATTTACCAAACAGGACAGATTGAAATAGTCAGATTATTCTTAGATAGGAAGTTGAAGGAGTGAAGAAATCCATCTTCAAGGACACTTGTACAGTTTACGTACTCACTTACCTGTTTAACCGTATCACCCTTTCGTGTGTGTGTTTTCACTCTACTACCGACTGACTAAAGGAACTAATGACTTCAAAATTACTTCACTATTTCGGGAATGATTCCTAAAAGATTCAAAATAATCTTCAGTTATGAGAGAAAGATAAACGTTTTATTCCCGTCGGGTTTGACTAAGTATTTTCCCGTCACAGTATGAGTCAAATGTCAACTACCAGCGACAATCACGGTTTACTTCGTTATTACGTGTCGTGACGACTTGTACGTTTGTTTCGTTTCGTTTCGTTTTGGTTTGATTTGTTTTGTAAAAATTTTCCCCTTCACTAGAGTGTACCGTTCGTACTGTTTTGTCACTCTGACTTCGGTTTTATTGACTTAAAGTAATGAAGAAATTTTAACATCGGGACTTAGAAGTGAGTAGACCCGTTGATTAGATATTTTTTACTAACTTAATACAATTCAAAGAAGATTAAATACAGTGTTGGATAGAAAGGTTGGTCGTATCTAGACTTCTTATTCGATAAAAGAATGATTTCATGAACACAAAGTGAATTTAATTAGGTCAACTGTAGAAAACAATTAATACGGGTGGAATGACAATGATATTACAATGAATTATAAATGTATAATTATAATTTATATATGTGTAATAGAGATTTGGAATTAAGGATACTAAAGGAGAACGTCCTACGAGAATGTATCGATGTGTTGACACCTATCAAAAGTCGATAAAGACTTTAGGAAAAGAAAAGGGACGTTTAGTTACTTTATTCTTGTTTCTCCTTTTAGTCCTTCTTTCACTGTACTCAGGAAATAAAGGGTACAAAGTCTTATTGAGAAACCACTGTGTCCCATGGATTACCAAAGATGAGATCTATGTAGTCTCATAACGTCAAATGAAGAGACGGGACATCTTTTTTACATCTGTTAATATTTACGAGTTCTTTAAACGTATCAGAGATGACACGATGATCAGGGTCTTAAAGATGAGACGAATTCTTTTAACGTATCAGACGATGAGAACGATGTAAACCATTGATCTAACATTTATCGTCTCAGTAAACTGTACTTCCATATAATTTACTGAAACGTATCAGTAATAGTGGTTCCTCGGTTAAAGATATAATTAGTTGTGTTTCATCTAACGACAAAATAGTTGACGTATTTAATAAAAGTTAGAAAATTTTCTTGAGCCCCCTTTTTCCGGAAGTAATATAGAACATTTCCTAAATAAAGTTTTAAATGATTGTTATACCATAAATCACTTACAGTAAAAAATTGTTAGTACTTTACGTATAAGCTAAAGAATATTGATTAATTTTTATACAAACTATAAAAACTTTACGACCCAAAACGTCATCCAAGTAAGTCACTCACAAGGAGGAGAGTCTTTATATAAAAACCCTCACCGGAACCACTAGTACGAACAAGTCCGTTGTAATTACAATAACAGGGGTCCGGTTAATTGCAACGGACTTGTTCGTACTAGTTGTTCGTCTAAGTTAGTCCCTATCCGTGTACTGAATCTAAGAGAAGGTGTCCTTAATCATTAAAACTACTTTTCTTTTATCAAAGGAATCAAACGTCCGTCTTGATCATAAATGTGAATCCTCCATACCGTATCAGTACAAACGTCCCTTTTAACACTGTGTGTCTCGAAACTCTGTATGTCTTCCTTTAACTCTGTATTCCGGTAAACCAGTGTCTCTCCGACTATGTTATCGACGGTATCAAAGACTGTTGAAAAGTCAAAAATGACTTTTAGGAAGTACCATACTAATTGAGGATCTAGGAATATATAGAAAAAGAAAAATGATAGGTGAATCTTCTATAACACACCAAATAAATCTTGGACTTCCTTTGATTTAAAATGTCTACATCTTTACTACCATAAAAAAGTATAATATATATATAAAGTCAAGTTTAAAAGGGTAAACTAAGGAAACAAAACCGATAAGAACACGTTGAATCTAAATTACTTGAGAAGACACGTTAAAGAGGAGGTCCCATTTAAAAGGTCTGTTAGGTCGACGAAGTGATTGGGTTTGAGACTAAAGACGATGTAGTCCAGTCGTTCTGGTGACACGAGTTCCACCGAAAGGGGATAAACCTACTCTTTCACGGAAATTTGTCTTTCGGTCTCTGTAGGTTCCGGTTTAAACGGACAATGAGGTCCACAAAGAACTGAAGGATGAAAACGTAAGGTCAGGGGATATTACTTTTCCTATAGACAAAACCCACAATCAAGATTTTCTAGAACATCCAGAAGTATTTTGGCAAGTTGAAGTCAAAGAAGTCGCAATGACCACCCCTGTATCTGAACCTATTGACACTATAACTTACCAAACGGAACCTCTGCTTGTAACGGAACCTCTACTTGTCTCTAGTAAGACAGTAAAAACTCTAACGTAGGTTCATCACGTAAAGTTTGAGAAAACAACTGGTACTACCGATGAGGTAAAGAAGACTTCCTAAGGACGGGTGTCATCATCTACATTACCAGTAGACTCGATTTAAGTGGGTAAGGTCAGGTGAAATCAAACGACTAAGGATCTTACAACTGCAAGTGTGAACGGTAGAGAACAAACTGTTGAAGGTTAAACGGGACTAAGTACCTGGACTGTAAGGTCCAAGGATACGTTATAACGAGAAATGTCGTAGTCTAGAACGAAGATAGTGGTCAGTGTAGGTGTTGACCCATAACAAAAACGAAACCGAGGTTGGGATGTAAGAAAGACCTCAATAAAGAGGAGACTAGAGGTCATCTTATAACCCGTGGATTACTGGACCCCTCAAGGAGAAAACTATCGAATAGTAAAACGGAAAAGTATGACAAGTACCCCAAGAGTTCCTTTCTTATGACTTCACCAAACAGTAAGGGAAGAGGTCACCTGGTGTGAGACAGTCCGAAGAGGTGGTACTGGGTGGGCTCGACTGACACCGAGTCTAGTACTTGAGGAATAACGGTTTAAGTTTGAATTTATCTTCTTTCATCCCTTTTGTCGATCTGGTAAGTCCATACTGGATTTAGTTGAGGGAATACTAATATGTCACCTTCAATCTTCATCTAAATTCCCAGATCTAGACTATCTATCTCACGGACTACTTGAGACCTTACTCCAAACACTGTAACATGTCCTCTGTCCCTAGTTCTGGTAGGGGTACCTTTTCTTTACGTTTTTTCGTTTTACCGACAGACCCTCCGGAATGTTTATCGACGCTTTTCTTCTCTCCACTTTTCGTTTCCTCTTTTCGTTTCTATATTCGTAGACTTACGTCTCAAGGTATCTTATCCTTCTTCTCTCGGAAGCAGTCGTTAGTTACGTTTCTTTATCTCCTTTTGTTGTCTTACCCTGATCTCTAGAGAAGTTCTTTTAATCTCTATGGTTCCCTTGTAAAGTACGTTTCTACCCGAGCTATTTCCTGTCTTTACCAGACCTGGATTGTCTTCGTCTTCTATAATTCTTCTCCACCGTTCTTATGTACCTTCTTGACATGTTTTTATAGAAGTGCTGGGTCTATTAGTACTACTACACTAGTGATTAGATCTCGGTCTGTAGAACCTTTCACTTCAGTTCACCCGGAATCTTTCGTAGTGATGCTTGTTTCGATCACCTCCACCACCTTAAGGTCAACTCGATAAAGTTTAGGACTTTCTACTACGACACTTTCACGACGTGAGTTATACGGTCGTTCAAACCTTTTGAGTCGTCACCGGTGTCCTGACCTTTTCCAGGCAAAAGTAACGTTAGGGTTTCTTTCCGTTACGGTTTCTTACGAGTTTGATGGCGTGTTAACGTGAGCAGAGTGTACGATCATTTCATTACGAGTTTTAAGAGGTTCGGTCCGAAGTCGTTATGCAATTGGCACTTGAGGGACTACGAGTTCAACCAAAATCTTTTCCGTCTCCTTGGTCTCTAGTTTAACGATTGTAGGTGACCTAGGACCTTTTTCGTTCTCTCAAGGTCTTTTTGTAGATAAAGACGAAATAACTGATACGGTTTCGGACACTGACACATCTAGTGTTATTTGGCACCTTTTAAGACTTTCTCTACCTTTATGGTCTGGTGGATTGGACGGAGAACTCTTTAGACATACGTCCAGTCCTTCGTTGTCAATCTTGACCTGTACCTTGTTGTCTGACCAAGGTTTATCCTTTTCCTCATGCAGTTCCGACATATAACAGTGGGACGAATAAATTGAAGATACGTCTCATGTAGTACTCTTTGCGACCTGATCTACTATGTGTTCGACCTTAGTTCTAACGGTCCTCTTTATAGTTGTTGGAGTCTATACGTCTACTGTGGTGGGAATACCGTCTTTCACTTCTCCTTGATTTTTCGGAGAACTACTTTCACTTTCTCCTCTCACTTTATCAACCGAATTTCGAGTTGTAAGTCTTTTGTTTCTACTACCGTAGACCAGGGTAGTGAAGTACCCTTTATCTACCCCTTTGTCATCTTTGTAACAGTCTGAAATAGAAAAACCCGAGGTTTTAGTGGCGTCTACCACTGACGTCGGTACTTTGATTTTTGGCGAACGAGGAACCTTCATTTCAATACTGGTTGGATCTATCATATAAGTTTTCGTCTCTGTAATGAAACGACTGATTCCAGGCAGATCAGTTCCGATACCAAAAAGGTCACCAGTACATACCTACACTCTCAACCTGACACTTCTTCCGACTCGTGGCTTCTTAACTACGAAAACTTGACACCACAACCTCTTCTGAGAACTCTCAGGGAACCTGACGTTCCTCTAGGTTGGTCAGGTAAGGCTTCCTCTAGTTGGGACCCTAAATAAACCTTCCTTACTACGATTTCGACTTCGAGGTTATAAAACCGGTGGAGTACACTTCTCAACTCAGAAACCTTTTCTGACTACGAACCTCCGTAACCCTCGTCCTCCTCTTCCCCTGCTGGCTCCTACTCTACCGACTTACCGTAGTGCCTGAGTTACCTGCACTCAGACTCACTTGAGGCCCTCAACCACTACCTGTCCCTCCGGCCTGCACGACACTAAGTACCCCAGCGTTTCTCAGCCTGTACTGACTCGGTAACTTGACTTGACTTGACTAAATACATGAATCAGACCCTGGTGAATCGAAAAATACTTTTTGTAGATATGTACCAATAACATTTGACAAGGAATTGAAAAAGACTTTATTTGAGTACATAACTAATATAAAAAGTAAATTATAGAACGAATTATAATCCAAAGAAGTTTGTAAAAATCTTAATAAAATTATCCGATTACATTCAGTTTCCATAAACATAATGTAACCAGAGTGAAAACAAAGGAGACACGACCAAAATGGGTTGGGTACCCGACGGAAAGGTCATGATCGATAACTTTACTATAAAACGAGATAGACAGGACAGTACTATAGAGTCTAGATCTATGTTTCGTACACCAGTGAATCCGAGTAAATACTAACGTTTCCAGAGACATGCAAGAATATTCGGAGGTAAAGTCTTAATATTGTCACACATTTCGCGAATAGTAACTGGGGTGTTTATGGAACCAGAGGAAATGTCATTTGAAATGTTATCTTGAGCAAACGTCATCTTGAGTTTCGATGATGATGTACGAACACCTAGACTGCGGGTTATCTATTTGGGGAGGGTAATAACAAGTTGTTATTCTAAAAAGATCAAAGACCAATTGATGAAATATAAAATAGATGATAAGAAGACATAAACCTCGATCAAGTGATGTCAAGGCAGCAAGTTAGCACAGACTGAGAAACGTTGGAGTACCTGACGTCGTGCGGTCCGGAGGGATAGGTAGTGGTTGAGGACCTCAAATGAGTTTGAGTACAGGTAACTCAACCACTACGGTAGCTTGGTAGAGTAGGAGACAACAAGGGAAAAGGACGAATATTAGAAAAGGTCGTACTCCTAGAAAAAGTTACTCAGTCGAGAAACTTAGTTTCATTATCTCAAAGTCGAAGTTATAGTCAGGAAGGTTACTTGTGAGCCCTGACTAAAGGAAATCCTACCCGACCAACCTAGAGGAACGTCAGGTTCCCTGAGAGTTCTCAGAAGAGGTCGTGATGTCATTTTACGTAGTTAAGAAGTCACGAGTCGAAAGAAATATCAGGTTGAGAGTGTAGGTATGTACTGATGACCTTTTTGGTATCGGAACTGATCTACCTGGAAACAACCGTTTCAGTACAGAGACGAAAAGTTGTACGACAGATTCAACCAGTATTGAAAGGTAGATTCCTCGTTTACAGAAAATTAAAGTACCGACGTCAATGGTAGATGTCACTAAAACCTCCGGGGGGGGGGTTTTTTTTTCTAATTCAGACAGTGACAAAGATGACAAATGGACAAATGGTACTTCACTACCCTGACCTACGGTACTAAAATCAAAAGACTTGCAACTCAAAATTCGGTTGAAAAAGTGCGAGGAGAAAGTGAAAGTAGTTCTCCGAGAAATCAAGAAGAAGTGAAAGACAGTATTCCCACCACAGTACACGTAACGCCTCCAATAAAGAAGACCGTTAGAACTAAGGTCGAACACGAAGTAGGTCACGTCATAAAGGGTACTACATGAGACTTATATTCAATTCATTCGTACCACTGTTATACGTAGGTTCCACTACGTAAGGAAAGGGATAAACCTTGGTCAAAAAAGGTACAAGTGAAGATTGACAACGAAGAACTGGACGTCTCAAGAACTGGACGTCTACGAAGAACTGGAGTCTAAAGAGTTCTCCGTCCCGTCTACCAGACCATAAGGTTAGAGAAAGTCTTAAAAGGCGTCAAATAAAATTAGGTGTGTCAGTTTTCGAAACCGTATCAGTTATTTAGTCTTTATCTAAAAAAAAAGACCCTGAAAGAACAGAAAAGTTACTAGGTCGTCTACAACCGTTACACTAGAGACCAAGGAGACGGAAAAGATTTTGGTCGAAATTGTAGACCTCCAAGTTCCAAGTGCATGACAACTTCAGACCGAACTTCTTAAAACTCGTAATGAAACTATCGTGCACTCTATTCACGTTAACACACCATCATACTCATAAAAACCGTAACGGACAGAAACCCTAACCTTACTTTTGACTGGAAAAGGTCAGGACGACTCAAAAGGTTTAAACGACCGTATAAATCACGTCGTGAAAGTGTCGTAATAAAGAGTCCTAAACTTTATCGAGTTGACCTTAAGGTAGTGGAGGTGATCGAAAAAACCATCACTACAAAGGATTCCCGGGTGAACTGAAACGTAAGGTCCTACAGACCGAGATCCACTAACTAATGTCGTAACTAATAGACTCAGTACTTCTAGAAAAAACATAACAAGAAGACACATAAGAATGGTGGAGAAGAATTATAGAAGACGAAGACAATTCAGGTATGGTAAAGACAGGAAATAACACGGGTAGAAACGTACTTTTCAAGAACCTCGATTCGTACTTTATTGACTCCGTAGTACTGATCTTATGTAAAGGTTGATGGTCAGTCTGTAAAAAAGAGACTTTAAATGTATTAAATTTATACCCCATTTGATTTTAAAAGGTAAAAATATATCAATTTCGACTTTTTTTTTGAAATCTATCGTATAGGAGTAATTTTTCATAATGAAACATAAAACTTTTCTTTATTTCAAAATACTTTCACCCATATCTCCCTTGTGTAGAATCGTGTTATTTTCGACAAATATTGTTTAGGTATCTTTATGTTATGATTTCACACTTTTCTAATTTCGACCTTGTTGAGTTCCTACGGGTGAGAGTGGTTAAGAGAAATTATATCATAACCCTCAAACTCGGTGTCGTTAGTCGATTATTTTTATTAAGTTTCCATAAGTTTAACCATTCCTTTTCAATTTTGACAGTCATATGTACTACTTCACTATGATATATATACATCTTTAAGGATTTTTAGGGACCTTTTTTGATGTTCTTGACTATTTACTTCAATCGTTCCATCGTCTTATGTTCTAATTGTATGTCTTTATTCAACGTAAAAAAATGTGATTGTTACTTTTTAGTCTTTATTAGAGAAAATTTTAATGTAGTTTTTTATTTTAAGGTCTCCTTTGGAATGGTTCCTCAACCTTCTAAATATGCGACTCTTGAATATAAATATCAACTCTTTCGTAATTTTTTCTTTAATTTCTAATAAGTTTCTTTACCTTTCTATAAGGTACGAGAACATAACCTTCTTATAACATTTTTAGTATTTTGATGAGTTTCGTTATATCTCTAAATTCAAGTCAAGTCAAGTCAACGAGTCAGCACAGACTGAGAAACACCGGGGTACTTAACGTCGAACGGTCCGGAGAGACAGGTAATGGTTGAGGACCTCAAGTGAGTCTAAGTGTAGGCAGCTCAGTCATTACGGTAGGTCGGTAGAGTAGGAACCAGCAGGGGAAGAGGAGGACGGGGGTTAGGGAGGGTCGTAGTTTCAGAAAAGGTTACTCAGTTGAGAAACGTACTCCACCGGTTTCATGACCTTAAAGTCAAAATCGTAGTAAAGGAAGGTTTCTTTAGGGTCCCGACTAGAGGAAGTCGTACCTGACCAACCTAAAGGAACGTCAGGTTCCCTGAGAGTTCTCAGAAGAGGTTGTGGTGTCAAGTTCTCGTAGTTAAGAAACCACGAGTCGGAAGAAGTGTCAGGTTGAGAGTGTAGGTATGTACTGATGACCTTTTTGGTCACTGGGGATAGTTTAATAAGTCCTGTGAAAAGTATCTTGATCTTGTTCATTAGGATTTTAAGTACACTTTGGTTTTTCTGGGTCTTAACGGTTCCGTTATGACTCCTTTTTCTTGTTCAGTCTTCCGTATTGAAAGGGTCTAAAGTCTATGTCATTAGTTTTCGATGTCAATAGTTTAGTCACGTCATGACCGTGTTTTTGTCTGAGTGTCTAGTTACCTTGTCTCATCTCTTGGCTCTTTCTTTGAGCGTGTGAATACAAATTAATCCTCCGTTATACATTTGACTCTTTGTCAGAGAAGTCGTTCACCAAAACCCTTCAACCCGAAGACGTCCATTTAGTTAGTGCAATCTTGTGTGTGAGTATACTTGTTTTCATTTGGGTTTTACCGAATTCCTGAAGTGGTATTCTGTACTGTGGTATTTTGAGGAACAATAAGACAGCAAGTCAACACAGACTAACAAACGCTGGGGTACCTGACGTCGTGAGATCCGAAGGTACAGGAAGTGATAGAAGGTATTAAACGACTTTGAGTGTACGTAACTCAACTAATACGGTAGATTGGTAGAGTAAGCGACAACGGGAAAAGAGGAGGACGGGAGTTATAAAGGGTCGTAATTGCTACAAAAGTTACTCTGTCGAGAAGGGAAGTCCACCAGTTCATAACCTCGAAGTCATAGTCAGGAAGGTTACTTATAAGTCCCAACTAAATGAAATTCTATCTGACCAAACTAGAGGAGAGGTTCCTTGAGAGTTCTCAGAAGAGATCGTGGTGTAAAGTTTTCTTTAAGAGGTCACGAGTCGGTAGAAATACCAGGTTTAGAGTGTAGATATACACTGATGACCTTTTTGGTATTGAACAACTCTGTCTCGAAGTAACAGTTTCATTACAGAGACGAAAAATTATGCGACAGATCCAACAGTATCGACAAGAAGGTTCCTCATTCACAGAAAATTAAAGTACCGATGTCAGTGAGAACGTCAATAAAACCTCGGGTTCTTTTATTTCAGACAGTGACAAACACAAAAAGGGGTAGATAAACGGTACTTTAAAATCCTAGTATACGGTAATAGAATCTGAAAACTTACAACCCAAAATTCGTTCGAAAAAGTGAGAGGAGAAAGTGGGAGTATTTCTCCGAGAAATCAAGGAGATACGAAGGACAGTAAACCAACCACAGTCGACGTATAGACTCCAATAACTACAAGGAGGATCGGTAGAACTAAGGTCGAACCCGAAGTAGGTCGGGTCGCAAAACGTACTACATGAGACGTACATCCCGAATGACGTATCGAGTCGACCTTTTCTTAGACGGACGTTACGTCCTCTGGGACCAAATTAAGGACCCAACCTTTTAAGGAGACCTCTTCCCTATCCGATGGGTCAGTTCATAAGAACCCGAAGGGCCCATCAAGTCTACCACTTCTTAGACGGAAATTACTCCCTTCGGACCCAAGTTAGGGACCCAACCCTTCTAGAGGACCTCCTCCCGTAACACTGGGTCAGGTCAAAAGAACGGACCTGTTATGGGTACCTGTCTTCTCGGACCACCTGATGTCAGGTACCCCAACGTTTCTCAACCTGTATTGACTCATTGATTCGTGTCGTGTGTGGTGTGAGACGTACGTTCAATTTATTCGTTCCTACTGTTATTTGTCGGAACAATATGAGGAAAGGTTTGCAACTTGGTCAGGTACCAAGGTACAGACTAAGATTGACAACGAAGAATTGGACGTATGTACAAAGAGTCCTCCGTCAAATCTAACAGACCAAAAGGTACAGATTCTTAAAAGGTGTCAAACAACACTATCGTATCAGTTACTTCCTCTTCATCTACAAAAAGACCTTAACGGAACAAAAAAGATATAAGGTCACCTACAACCGTTAAAATGGAGACCAAGGAGACGAAAAAGATTTGGGTCGAACTTGTATGTCTTAAACAGTCAAGTGTATGGTGACTTCGGATCGAACTTCCTAAAACTCATTTTAGGACGATCGTATACTTTACTCAAGTTAAAATACCATCAAACTTGTAAGAAACCAGAACACAAAGAAACCATAATCTTACTTTTGACCTAGAAAAGGTCAGGACACCGGTTACGACTTAAAAGGTTTAAAAGATCGTATAAATCATATCGTGAAAGTGTCGTAGTAGAAAATTCTAAACTTTATCGAGTCGATCTTAAGACAATGGACGTGATCGAAACAAACGTCATGAAGTGTGTCGTCCTACAGACCAAGTATGGTAGTACCAATAGGTCCAGTAATTCTTGAAACGACATCGTTAGTATCCGTTTTGTAGAAGACTGTATTAACGTGGTTACAAAAGAATCCAGTCAGAGGGTTCCATTATCTTTATTTTTACTTTTACTTGTTTATCATAGATTAGTTTGAATATGAAAAACGTGTTGTTTTCTTTGGTATTTGTTTTACTTTTCTGTTGGAAGTCTTACCCTCTTTTATCAACGTTTTTACCTCGACTGTTCCCGAATATGTTGAGTTGTTGTTGTTGTCGTTTTGTTGTTGTTTATGTTGGGTTAGTTTTTTCCTCTTCTTCTGTATTTATCTGTAAAGAGGTGTTTTCTGTACGTCTACCGGTTATTCGTGTACTTTTCTACGAGTTGTAACGATTTATAATTTGTTTACGTTTATTTTTGACATCACTCAATCCTCTGAGATGTATACATGTGGGTACCGACCAAGTACAGTTACATACCGTTTTTAATGATGTTATAACATTTCATTAATCGAAGACTAATTTTATTTAATTAATTAAAAAATTTTTCATGTCACTTCATGGTGGAGTCTGGTCAGTCTTACCGGTAGTAATTTTGTAGTGGTTCATCGTTTACGACATCTCTCACACCTCTTTTCCCTTATGAGAATAAAACAACGACTCTTACATGTAACTACTTCGGTGATACCTTTTGTCACAACTATAAGGAGTTTTTGGATTTTTACCTCACCGGCATACTATATCGTTAGAGTGAGGACCCGTATATGGGTCTTTTTTTGATATTAAGTCTTCCTATGTCCGTGCAAATACAAGGATCGTCGTGATAAATGTTATCGATTCTTTCTGTACTTTTGTTGCATTTATGGATTTACAAATAGTTGTCTTATCTATGTCTTCTATGCCCCACACACACACACACACACACACACACACATACTCATTATAAAGTACTCTATAATGATTCGGTAGTCTTTCTTAGTTTATTACGGTAAAATATACTTCATTCAGTATTCCTCTTTCTGTATATGACATACTATAGTGAATATACATCTTAGATTTTATCTCATGTCTAGTTATATAGATGTTTTATTTTTATCAGTGTCTAAATCTCTTGTCTGAACACCAACGGTTCTTCCTTTCCCAACCTCACTACCTTACCCTGAGTTCCTAATCGTCCCCGTTTATTAATGTATATAAACCCTGTGTATATACATATTGACTCAGTAAAACGACATATATTCTTTTATTGTGTTGTAACATTTAGTTGATAAGAACTTATTTTTAAAAGTTTTTTCCTTCTATTAGTAAAATACATTACATTGATTTTTCAAAAATTTGGGGTCTTGTATTAGTGAAAACAAAATAATTTAAACAGAGGAAGGAAAGACATGAGTGTTACTTTATTATAGTCTTTTCTTAACTTCAAAACAACTTTAACGATAGTATATTGAATACGAAACTTTAACCATTCGTATTTGAAATAAAAATAAAAAATTTTTCCATATCTATTTAGTCTTCTATCAGTACTAAACAATTATTTCTTTCTATGTAATATATCGTAAAAATCGTTAATTTTTAGTCGTCCACATATGTACACACATTTGTACACATACATATGAAAAATTATATGTATATATAAATGAAATTTATTTAAATATATTGTTTTTATACGTATTTAGACAATTGTCACAAACTGATACCTATCACCGCAATAATGAGAAGGAAAAGTACATAGTGACGAAACAGTACCATTTCCCCGAACGTATTAAGTTACTTCGATACTTGGTACGGTACGTCCTATTGGGTTCTACGTACCTAGTATAACTTCTCAAGACTGTTTTACACCAGGTGTCCTCTTTATTACTGTTGGGTGAGGTCATAAGAATGGACCTTTTGAGGTACCTGTTATTCATACTTTTCCGTTTTTCTATACTACGACCCTCTACTCGGGGGAATCCAACCTTCTACAAGTTATACGATGATCCTTTCTCGTCTCCCGTCAATGATTATCGAGATCTTTCTTACTTCACCGACCCTGTTTCGTCTTTGCTACGAGACAACATCCACACAGATCACCATTTTCATTTCAAGTTATGACATTTCTCATTATAACGTATCCGTGGACCTTACAACCCGAAGGGTCCACCACGATCACCATTTCTTGGTCCTCTATATTCTGTGTAACCAAGCTAGGGATACAACCCTCTTAGGGGACCTCTTCCCGTACCGTTGGTTGAAGTCATAAGAACGGACATCTTAGGGTTACCTGTCTCCTTGGACTACTCGATGTAAGGTATCGTAGTGTGTCTCAACTTGTACTGACTTCATTGAATCGTACCGTGTAGTGGACCTTACAATCCAGTTACTTAGTTCCATTTAACATATACTAGTTCGTCCTCTACCTTTCTAACTTGTAACTGTAGTATTCTGAGTCACTTGATTTTACCTACCCTTTCCCGTTTAAATTAAATCTACTGGTCATATACTTGATGATACTCGTTCTTAGGGAATTTTTTACCTTATCGGGAGTATCAGTTGTTCTCTGGTTTTAAGTGACGACGACGACGACGACGACGATTCAGCGAAGTCAGCACAGGCTGAGACACGCTGGGGTATCTGCCTTTGGGTGGTCCGAGGAGACAGGGACCCTAAGAGGTCCGTTCTTGTGACCTCACCCAACGGTAAAGGAAGAGGTAGTTTTACGTGATAAACCCACGTTAGACTTTTTACTGTCTTACGGAAAGTAAGTAAAGGTTCCGTTTGGTAAGTTGTAGTGTCATTAGGTTCAGATACAACTTGGTGACTACGGTTTCTTCGACTGCAACTGGTCAAGATATTTTCGGATGTTGTGAAAGATCTTACTTGTGACCCCTTTTTCTCTCTCTCTCTCTCTCTCTCTCTCTCTCTCTCTCTCTCTCTCTCTCTCTTTACAGAAAGANATGTTGTGAAAGATCTTACTTGTGACCCCTTTTTCTCTCTCTCTCTCTCTCTCTCTCTCTCTCTCTCTCTCTCTCTCTCTCTCTTTACAGAAAGAGTAGTATCTCCTAATCTTACGTTTTCATATCTGGGTTCTCTATGGATATTATTGTGCCTTCGAACCGGAACCTCATGTCTTATTTCGTCCCTTTGAGGTCTATACAAAGATTATTCGTCCGTACAAATTTTTGTTAACCTGACATACTCCTAGAAAATGAAAATAGGACAAAGTGAAAAAGATAAAGCATAAGTGACGAGGGTAAAGTAAATCAGATACAAAAAGGTTAAAGAGGTAGAGAGAGAGAAAAATTTATATTTAATTAAATAAAATTAACCTCCAATTTATGAATTGTTATAACATAACCAAAACGGTATGTAGTTGTATTTAGGTGGTGCCCACATGTACACAAGGGGGAGGACTTGGGGGGAAGGGGGAGGGAGGGGTATGATAGGGAGACCCAGTAGGGTCACGTGGTCCGGACTCGTAGGACATAGTACGTAACTTGGACCTGACCACTAAGCAAAGTGTATACTATAATATGTACAAATTTACAGTAAGAGGGTTTAGTAAGGTGGGAGAGGGAGAGGGTGTCTCAGGTTTTCTGACAAGATATGTAGACACAGAGAAAAGGATAGAACGTATGTCCCAATAACAATGGTAGAAAGATTTAAGGTATATATACGTAATCATATGACGTAACCACAAAAAGAAAGACCGAATGAAGTGAGACATATTATCCGAGGTCAAAGTAGGTGGAGTAATCTTGACTAAGTTTACGTAACAAAAGTTACCGACTCATATGAGGTAACACATATACATGGTGTCGAAAGAATAGGTAAGTAGACGACCACCTGTAGATCCAACGAAGGTACAGAACCGATAATATTTGTCACGACGCTACTTGTAACCCCATGTGCACAGAGAAAGTTAAGACCAAAAGAGTCACACATACGGGTCGTTGCCCTAACGACCCAGTATACCGTCAAGATAAAGGTCAAAAATTTCCTTAGAGGTGTGACAAGAGGTATCACCGACATGATCAAACGTAAGGGAGGTTGTCACGTTCTCCCAAGGGAAAAGAAGTGTGGGAGAGGTCGTAAATAACGAACATCTTAAAACCTAACGTCGGTAAGACGGACCACACTTTACCATGGAGTAACACCAAAACCAAACGTAAAGAGACTATTACTCACTACAACTCGCAGAAAAGTACACAAACAATCGGTAGACATACAGAAGAAACCTCTTTACAGACAAATCAAGAAACCGGGTAAAAAACTAACCCACCAAATAAAAAGACCTTAACTCGACGTCCTCAATGAACATACAAAAACTCTAATTAAGAAACAACCAACGAAGTAAACGATAATAAAAGAGGGTAAGACTTCCGACAGAAAAGTGGAACGAATATCAAAGGAAACAACACGTCTTCGAAAATTAAAATTAATCCAGAGTGAACAAATAAAAACGAAAATAAAGATCATAAGACGCTCCACCAAGTATCTCATAGGACGACACTACATACAGCCTCTCACAAAACGGATACAAGAGGAGATCCTCAAAAGATTAAAGACCAGAATGTAAACTTAGAAATTAGGTAAAACTCAAATAAAAACACATACCACAATCTTTCACAAGATCAAAGTAAGAAAATGTTCACCAACTAGTCAAAAGGGTCGTGGTGAACATTTCTCTAACAGAAAAGATGTAACATATAAGTATGGAGGAAACAGTTTCGCAGACGGACCTTACGCCCTCTGGGCCCAAGCTAGGGACCCAGCCCTTCTAGGGACCTCTTTCTTTACCGTTGGGTGAGCTCATGAGAACGGACCTCTTAGGGTACCTCCCTCCACGGACCATCCGATTTCAGGTGCCCCAGTGTTTCTCAACCTGTGTCGAAGGGACCACCGAGTCTCCCATTTCACAGACGGACGTTACGCCCTCTGGACCCAAACTAGGGACCCAGTCCTTCTGAGGGACCTTTTCCTTTACCTTTGGGTGAGGTCATGAGAACGGACCTTTTAGGGTACCTGTCTCTTCAGACCACCCGATGTCAGGTACTAACGTTTCTCAGCCTGTGCTGACTCGCTAAAGTGAAAGTGAACAGTTTCTATTCCACAGGTATCCACGAAGCTAAATAGAGACCCGAAAGATTAACCAAGGTAACAAGATATAAAGACAGAAACACGGTCATGGTATGACAGAACTACTGACACCGAAACATCATCTCTGACTTGAGTCCGTTCAACTAAGGAGGTCAAGGTAGGAAGAAAGAGTTCTAACGAAACCGATAAACTCCAAAAAAACATAAAGGTATGTTTAACACTTTAATAAACAGGATCGAGACACTTTTCATGGCAACCATCAAACTATCCCTGACGTAATTTAGATATCTAACGAAACCCATCATATGAGTAAAAGTGAGATAACTAAGAAGACTAGGTATTTGTGCTATATAAAGAGGTAGATAATCACAGGAGAAACTAAAGAAAGTAGTCACAAAATATCAAAAGATATATATCCAGAAATCAAAGAAATCCATCTATATAAGAATTCATAAAATAAGAAAAGTAATGTTACCACTTACCTTAAAAAACGAATTAAAGAGAAAGACAAAAGATTAATAATCATATATCCTTACGTTTCTTAAAGACACACAACTGAAATATAGGACGTTGAAATGACATAAGTAACTAATCGAGATCATTAAAAGACCACCTCAGAAATCCCAAAGGATACATCTCCTAGTACAGTAGACGTTTCTCACTCTCAAAATGAAGAAAAGGTTAAACCTAAAGAAAATAAAGAAAAAGACGAGACTAACGACACCGGTTTTGAAGGTTTGGATACAACTTATCATTACCACTTTCACCCGTCGGAACAGAACAAGGACTGAAATCCCCTTTACGAAGGTCAAAAAGTGGTAACTCCTATTACAAACGACACCCAAACAGTATATATCGAAAATAATACAACTCCATACAAGGAAGATAAGGACGAAAGACCTCTCAAAAATAGTATTTACCTACAACTTAAAACAGTTTCCTAAAGAGACCTAGATAACTCTATTAGTATACCGAAAATAAAGAGTTAAACAATTACCCCACATAATTGTAACTAACTAAACGTCTATAACTTCTTAGAAACGTAGGGACCCTATTTCGGGTGAACCAGTACCACATACTAAAAAAATTACACAACGACCTAAGACAAACGATCTTAAAACAATTTCTATAAACGGAGATACAAGTAGTCACTATAACCGAACATCAAAAGAAAAAAACACCGTAGAAACAGTCCAAAACCATAATCCCACTACCACCGGAGTATCTTACTCAAACCTTTAAATGGAAGGAGACGTTAAAAGACCTTCTCAAACTCATCCTCTCCACCATCGAAAAGAGATTTAAAAACCATCTTAAGTCGACATTTCGGAAGACCTGGGTCCGAAAACAAACGACCTTCTCAAGACTATATCAAAGTTAAAGGTACGAACACTACCCATACGATTCTAAAAGATAAAGAAGGACCAAGTCAAAACCTTACAACATGAAAAGATTCTTAAACAGGTAAAGAAGGTGCAACAGGTAAAATAACCGTGTATTAACGACTATTATCAGAGAATACTAGGAAACATAAAGACACAACAGACAACACTAGAGAGGTAAAAGTAAAGATTAAAATAACTAACCTAAAAAGAGGTAAACAAAGGACTACTCAGACCGATTACCAAACAGTTAAAATAAATAGGAAAGTTTCTTGGTCGAAAACCGAAACAACTAAAAACGATACCAGAGAAAACAAAGAAAACGTAAATAAAAACGGGATTAAAAACTCTAAAGAAAGGAAGATGATTGGGACCCCAAGAAGTAAAGAAGGAAAAGATCAACGAAATCCACATTACAATCCAATAAATAAACTGAAAAAAGAACAAGGAACTCCATACGGACATAACGATACTTGAAAGGGGAACCGTGACGAAAATGTCACAGGGTGTCCAAAACCCAACAGAACAAAAGTAAAATATTCAAAGATACGTATAAAACTAAAGAAAAGAAAAAAAAAAAAACTAAAAAGGACACTAAACAACCAATAAGTCGTCACACAACAAGTCAGAGGTATACAACCTTAAAAATTATCAAAAAGAGGACATTAACTCTAGATTAGAATTACGCAATACCAATCTTTTCTACGAACCTTACTGAAGTTAAAAGAACTTAAACGGTTCCGATCTAAATACCGGGTCCTACACTAGATAGGACCTCTTTCAAGACGCACACGAACTCTTTTTCCACTTTAAGTTACAAAACCCCACTTTACAGGATATCTATAGTTAATTCAGATTGACCAGATAACATAGTAAATTTTAAACACAAAGGAACAATTAAAAGACAAATCAACGAGACAGGTATCCACACTCACCCCATAATTTCAGAGGGTGATAATAACACAATAACAATTAAAGGGGAAAGTATGAACAATCGTAAACAGAATGTATAACGCCACGAGGATACAACCCACGTATATAAATATTTACAATATAGAAGAAGAACCTAACTAGGAAACTAGTAACACATCACAGGAAGAAACAGAGAAAAGTGTCGGAAACAAAATTTCCGATAAAATAGACTATACTCATAACGATGACGATTAAGGAAAACCAGAGATAAACGTACCTTTTAGAAAAAGGTCGGGAAGTGAAAGTCATACATACGCAGGAAACAAAACTCCACCCAGAGAACATCTGTTGTATATATCCCTAGAACAAAAAACGTAGGTAAGTCGGTCAAAAACAGAAAACCAACCCCGTAAGTTGGGTATATACAAATTCAATTAATAACTATTTATACTAGGGCAATAGTAAATGAAATAACAAAACCCAAGTCCAAATATGTGGGAAAAACACAAAGGACGGATCTCTTCTAGGAAATCGTAAACAACCTCTCGACCAAACCACCACGACTTAAGAGAGTCGAACACGAACAGACATTTCGAAAACTAAAGAGGAAGTATAGACTTACTCTAGGAACGACCCATGTCATTAGACCCGACATCCAATAAAAGAAAGTAGTGAAAATCATACAGAACGGTAAGAGAGGACCGGACTTCTCAAAGATAACTTTCTAGTCGACAATAGGAATACCCTTAGGGGAACACACAATAAACAACAAAAAGGGAACGACGAAAATTATAAACAAGGAACACAAACTAGAAACAATTAAACTAATTATACACAGAACCCACAAAACGGAACCCAAATAGGACAAACCCTGAGAGACACAAAGAACCTGAACCCACTAATAAAGGAAGGGGTAAAATACTTTCAAAAGTTGATAATAGAGGAGTTCATAAAAGAGTACCAGAAAGAAAAACAGAAGAAGAAGACCCTGAGGATACTAAGCTTATTACCTCGCAAAGTATAACAGGACCTCCAGAGACTCTAACAGGAGTAAAGAAAATTAAGCAAAAAGAAAAAAGGAGTGACGAAGTAAATAAAGATGGTAAGATAGAAGATGAGATGATTCGGATAGAAGACGGAGGGAATAAGATGATAAACAACGGAGGTCTCACAAAAACTAGAGTAATAACGTAATAAGTAATATATAACTGGGGGGGGAAAAAAAAAAGAAGATCCAGGGACAATTTGCAAAGAACGTAGAAGAGTTAGGAACGGAGGTCGGATAAATAGACACTAAGCTAAAACTAAAGTTCTAAAACCTAGTAAAAGTGATAGTAATAAACCTTAAGAAATAGTCCATCTAAGGGATAGAGAAGGAGAAAACAAACCAAACCACCCGTAAATAGTACAAAGAAATGGACTACCCATAAGGAGACAGAGAAGTAGAACAAATAAAACGACACAAACCCCACCAGACAGACATAAGACCGTCACACCTCAAGAGACATAACACCTCAAAGGAGTGACACCCACCCCAACATGTCCACCGAACAGTTACAAAGAACCAGTCCCTTCGAACACAACCACAAGACCACCCACCTCGACCTAAAGAAGAGAGACTTCCCGTTACTTCACAGGTTATTACTCAATACTCTACAGTTACCAAAACCTCATTGAAACACGTCGGATATATAACCTCGAGTCCCGACACAAGGACACAACGACCTCTTAAATGTACCATACAAAACGAGACTTTGAACAACCGGAGCCCACCACGAACCAAAGTCCTGATACCAAAAAGGACACCAGTACATACTTACACCCTCAACCTGACACTTCTTCCGACTCGTGGCTTCTTAACTACGCAAACTTGACACCACAACCTCTTCTGAGAACTCCCAGGGAACCTGACGTTCCTCTAGGTTGGTCAGGTAAGACTTCCTCTAGTCGGGACCCTAAAGAAACCTTCCTTACTACGATTTCGACTTTGAGGTCATGAAACCGGTGGAGTACACTTCTCAACTGAGTAACCTTTTCTGAGACTACGACCCTCCCTAATCCCCGTCCTCCTCTTCCCTTGCTGGGTCCTACTCTACCGACCTACCGTAGTACCCGAGTTATCTGTACTCAGACTTACTTGAGACCCTCTACCACTACCTGTCCCTCCGGACCGCACGACGCTGAGTACCCCAGCGTCTCAGCCTGTACTGACTCGCTGACTTGACTTGACTTGACTTGACTACCTCCGCAAATTACTCGAGGATAGTTAATTACAAGGGACCTCAGTCCTCAATTGAAGACAAGAGTCCTAAACCTGAATTCGGAGTACAAAGACCAAAAGTCAGAATAAAAATGTCATCAGAGTTCTGTAGAGGAAGATATGTCGTGGTGACTATTTTGTAGATCCAATTTCTACTTTTCAAAGAGGTGTCACTCCCTATGGGCCTCTCCAAGTGTCTCAATGTACCTCTTCTCTTCTCCCTCCTCCCTCAATCTCCACTGGGCTTACTCTACTCCACCTTAGTTTTCTTCTCTATCGTTCGATCCGTCAGTAGTGCAGGAATACTCACAAGGTGTCAGACCTGACGAGTCTCTACAAGTGTCTCAATATGTCTCTTCTCTTATCCCTTCTTCCTCTGGCTCCACCGGTCCCCCTATTTCGCCTTAGTTTTCCTTTCTCTGTCTAGGTCAGTCATTAGTCAAGGGATGCACAAGAGGTGGCAGACTTTGTGTGTCTCTAAGTGTCCCAACCCATCTCTTATCTTCCCCTTCCCTCCTCTATCTCCGCTGGACCATCTCTTTTTCCTCACAGGTTTCCCCCTCTCTCGTCAGTTCGGTCATTAGAGTGAGAGTTCATTTTTACCCATGACTTCTAACCTAAAAATTTCCATGTTTTAACTATTGTTTATGGTTTTTCGTTTCTAAATTTTAGATCTCATTTCAAACCTAAAAATTTTTATGTTATAATTTCCTTTCTTCTTCCTTTTTTTTCAGTGTTTTTAATAATTTTTTATATATATATATATACTTCAAACGAAATTTTTTATCCCATAAAAAAACTTTTCATTGTCATCTAATATTTTAACTTTTGATTTCCTCATCATCTCCTGAATTTTTAATGTTTGTTCAATTTTTCTTTCTTTTTTACTAACAATTTTATCATTTCTATATAGATCCTGACAGAGACCACAACAACACCCGTCATACCCCAGTCAAGTAAAAGTCGATCAAGGAAGTAGACCGAATATAAAGAGTTCTAGATATCCAGGGAAGGATACAGTCAAGTCAAGTCAGCGAGTCAGCACAGGCTGAGAAACGCTGGGGCACTTAGCGTCGTACGGTCCGGAGGGACAGGTAGTGGTTGAGGGCCTCAATTGAGTCTGAGCGCAGGTAACTCAGTCACTACGGTAAGTCGGTAGAGTAGGAGCCAGTAGGGGAAGAAGAGAACGGGCGTTAGGGAGGGTCGCAGTTTCAGAAAAGGTTACTCAGTTGTGAAGTGTTCTCCACCGGTTTCATGACCTCAAATCGAAATCGTAGTAAGGAAGGTTTCTTGTGGGTCCCGACTAGAGGAAGTCTTACCTGACCAACCTAGAGAAACGTCAGGTTCCCTGAGAGTTCTCAGAAGAAGTTGTGGTGTCAAGTTTTCGTAGTTAAGAAGCCACGAGTCGGAAGAAGTGTCAGCTTAAGAGTGTAGGTATGTACTGATGACCTTTTTGTTATCGGAACTGATCTGCCTGGAATCAGACGTTTCATTACAGAGACGAAAACGTATACGATAGATCCAACCAGTATAGAAAAGAAGGTTCCTCATTCACAGAAAATTAAAGAACCGATGTTAGTGGTAGACGTCACTAAAACCTCGGGGTCTTTTATTTTAGAATGTGACAAAGGTGACAAAGAGGTAGATAAATGGTACTTCACTACCCTGGTCTACGGTACTAGAAGCAAAAGACTTACAACTCGATATTCGGTTGAAAAAGTGAGAGGAGAAAGTCAAAGTAATTCTCCGAAAAATCAAGCAGAAGTGAAAGACGGTATTCCCACCACAGTAGACGTATAGGATCCAATAACGATAAAGAGGGCCTTTAGAACTAAGGTCGAACACAAAGAAGGTCAGGTCGCAAAGAGTAGTCATGATTGATGTCCTAAAATTAGATAACGTGGACAGTGAAGGTTCCACTAAGGGAGACAAAATCGAAGAAGACAAACGACCAGAGAAGTCACAGACTAAAGACGGGAGTGTGTTCCCCCGACACCACTTGTGAAAAAATCCAAGTGAACAAGTCAGCACGAAAAGTAAGATTGGGGTTTCTTTCCGTTACAGAACTTTACGAGTTTGATGACGTGTTAACGTGCGTAGGGTGTACGATCATTTCATTACGAGTCTTAAGAGGTTCGGTCCGAAGTCGTTATGCACTTGGCACTTGAAGGACTACAAGTTCGACCAAAATCTTTTCCATCTCCTTGTTCTCTAGTTTAACGGTTGTAGGCGACCTAGAACCTTTTTCGTTCTCTCAAGGTCTTTTTTGTAGATAAAGACGAAATAACTGATACGGTTTCGGAAACTGATACACCTAGTGTTATTTGACACCTTTTAAGAACTCTCTATACCCTTATGGTCTGGTGGATCGGACGGAGAACTCTTTAGACATACGTCCAGTCCTTCGTTGTCAATCTTGACCTGTACCTTGTTGTCTGACCAAGGTTTATCCTTTTCCTCATGCAGTTCCGACATATTACAGTGGGACGAATAAATTGAAGATACGTCTCATGTAGTACTCTTTGCGACCTTACTTTCTTTGTGTTCGACCACAGTTCTAACGCCCCTCTTTATAGTTAGTGGAGTCTATACGTCTACTGTGGTGGGAATACCGTCTTTCACTTCTCCTCGATTTTTCGGAGAACTACTTTCACTTTCTCCTCTCACTTTTTAAACCGAATTTCGACTTGTAAGTCTTTTGCTTCTAGTACCGTAGGCCAGGGTAGTGAGGTACCCTGTATCTACCCCTTTGTCACCTTTGTCACAGTCCAAAATAAAAGACCCCGAGGTTTTAGTGACGTCTACCACTAACGTCGGAACTTTAATTTTCTGTGAATGAGGAACCTTCTTTTCAATACTGGTTGGATCTGTCGTATGAGTTTTCGTCTCTGTAATGAAACGGCTGATTCCAGGCAGATCAGTTCCGGTACCAAAAAGGACACCAGTCCATACCTACACTCTCAACCTGACACTTCTTCCGACTCGTGACTTCTTAACTACAAAAACTTGACACTACAACCTCTTCTGAGAACTTTCAGGGAACCTGACGTTCCTCTAGGTTGGTCAGGTAAGACTTCCTCTAGTCGGGACCCACAAGAAACCTTTCTTACTACGATTTCGACTTTGAGGTCATAAAATCGGTGGAGTACGTTTCTCAACTGAGTAACCTTTTCTGAGACTAAGACCCTCCCTAACCCCCGTCCTCCCCTTCCCCTGCTAATCTTACTCTACCGACATACCGTAGTGGCTGAGATACCGGTACTCAGACTCACTTGAGGCCCTCAACCACTATCTGTCCCTCCGGACCGCACGACGCTAAGTGCCCCAGTGTTTCAAACTGTGCTGACTCGTTGACTTGACTTGACTTGACTCAGTCAGAATAAAAGACACTCGTCCGGACCGGCACAGAATCCAATTCCGAAAAACGGATGATCGATAGGCTGTCAGACCAAACGATCGGGTTCAAACAAGGAAGTGTAACGGGAACCCCGTAAGTCTGAACCAGGAATGAGATTAGTTACGTCGGACAAGGAGGGACGGGTCTGGGACGAACGATCAACACCTACGTCTGTAGACGCGACGAAGAGGTGACCCCCTCAATGGCAACCCGGGTATTAGACACCGAAAATTAATAAAAAAATTTAAAAAGGAGGACCATTATAACGGGAGAGACCAAGGTTCCGAAAGGTGTGTGAGCCGTCACTCTCACAAAGGACCACAAACCTTTGAAGAGAGAAAAAATTCTGACGGAAGGACCTTGTCTCTCCAGGTAGCATAGAGAAAACAGAGAAAAAACAGAAAATATTAAAAAGGATGGAGGCAAGCTTCTATTACCCGACGAAAAGACCCACGGACTACAGGAGACGGTCGTAAGTCTTCAACAAAACACCTTAAATGAGTCACAAGTTTACAAGAAAACTACTTAAACAGTCCCTCTTTCACTAGAGGGGCATGACAAGGAGCTGGTAGAATCCTGGCGGAGGAGAGAGAAAAAAAACTACAAGAAAAAGTTCGGAAATAGTTCGTATCATCTTTTTGAAAGTATATACATATATTTTTATTATGTATAGTACATATATAAAATCTTTTTACTGAAAAACGAATTGATTTTTAAAATACTGTAAAACTAAGGTGTACAAACTGAAACATAATTATCTTAAGATCAAAAGATTAAAATTTTTTATATATACGTTGTTCTTTAAGGTTATGGAACCGGTGGACTACACTTGTCGGCTGAGTAACCTTTTCTGGAGTTACGACCCTTTCTTAACTTATCATTTCCTCTTACCCACTGTCCTACTCTGCCAACTATCGTAGTGGTTGAGTTACCTGTACGTAAAAATTTTAATTAATTAATTAAAATTAACTTCCAATGAAATGTTATAATACCACTAAAAACGGCATGTAGTTGTACTTAGTCGGTGTTCACATGTACACAGGGGGATTGGACTTGGGGAGAGTGAAGGGATGGGTGGGGTAGGGAGACCGAATGGGGTCTCGTGAACGTGACAGTAGACAAAATGTATACCAGCATATGTGCAAAGTTACGATAAGAGAGTTTAGTAGGGTGACAGTGGAAGAGGGTGTGTCAGGTTATCTAAAAAATCGTTTGAGAGTCTCTATCACTTCCTGTTTACTGATACCGTACCCCAGTGTTTCTTAACCTGTACTGAATGACTGGCTTATCGTTGTTTTACTAGTATAGACTGAGAAGTACTGGGGTACCTGATATGTCAGGTACCTTAAGATGTCTGGTCTTGTGACCACGTCCTTGGAAAGGAAAGAGGTCCCCTAGAAGGGTTAGGTCCCTAGTTTGGATCCAGAGGACGTAAAGTCCGTCTAAGAAATGGTCGACTCGGTGTT
The DNA here is from genome assembly GCA_006410555.1 of Capra ibex. Taxonomy (NCBI): domain Eukaryota; kingdom Metazoa; phylum Chordata; class Mammalia; order Artiodactyla; family Bovidae; genus Capra; species Capra ibex. Next base: position 774,199 of record SJYO01015557.1, read on the forward strand.
TCCTTCGGGTTCTTATGATCTCACCTATCGGATAGGGAAGAGGTCGTCTAGAAAGACTGGACGTAACGTCCATCTAAGAAATGTTGACTCGATAGTCCCTTCTGATCATTCACGACTTTTTAGTTGTTTAGAACTTTAAAGGGAATACAAAACGATTTTGATATTAATATAATCATTAATATTGAAATTAAATTTTTAGTTATTGTAAATGATGTGTGTACGTTCAACACGTCGAAATCGTTGGTGTAAACTTACTCCTCGTCACCGTTTTGAAAAGAAGACATTGTGTCTCTCGAGTTGGACCACGAAACACTGTTGGATCCTCGTACTCAACCTTTTAACCTTTTAAGTCGGTACCGGTGTCCTGACATTTTCCAGTCAAAAGTCAGGTTAGGGTTTCTCTCCGGTACGGTTTTTTACGAGTTTGATGACGTGTTAATGTGAGTAGAGTATGCGATGATTTCATTACGAGTTTTAGGAGGTTCGGTCCGGAGTTGTTATGTAGTTGACACTTAAAGGTCTACAAGTTCGACCTAAATCTTTTCCGTCTCCTTGGCCTCTAGTTTAACGGTCATAGACTATATAGTAACTTTTTCGGTCTCTCAAGGTCTTTTTGTAGATAAAGACGAAATAATTGATACGGTTTCTGAAACTGACACAGCTAGTGTTATTTGACGCCTTTTAAGACTTTTTCTTCCCTTATGGTCTGGTGGACTGGACGGAAAACTCTTTAGACATACGTACAGTCCTTCGTTGTCAATCTTGACCTGTACCTTGTTGTCTGACCAAGATTTATCCTTTTCCTCATGTAATTCCGACTTATAACAATAGGACGAATAAACTGACTATACGTCTCATATAGTACTCTTTGTGACCCGACCTTCTTCGTGTTCGACCTTAGTTCTAACAGACCTCTTTATAGTTATTGGAGTCTATACGTCTACTGTGGTGGGAAACCATCTTTCACTCCTTTTTGATGTCTTGGAGAACTACTTTCACTTTCTCCTCTCACTTTTTCGACCGAAGTAACTTTGTACATATTATAGTATATTCTTCGCTTAGTGGTCAGATCCAAGTTACGTCCTATGTCCTACGAACCCCGACCACGTGACCCTACAGGGTCTCCTTACCATACCCCTGCCTCCACTTCACCCCAAGTCCTAACCCTTGTGTACGTGTGGGTACCACCTAAGTACAACTACATACCGTTTTGGTTACGTTATAACATTTCATTTTTTCATTTTATTTTATTATTATTATTTTATTTTATTTTTTCTTTTGATTCTAGTACCGTAGACCAGGGTAGTGAAGAACCGTTTGTCTACCCCTTTGTCACCTTTGTCACCGTGTGAAATAAAACCTCCCGAGGGTTTAGTGCCGTCTACCATTGACGTCGGTACTTTACTTTTTTGCGATAAGGAACCTTCCTTTCAATACTGGTTGGATCTGTTGTATAATTTTTCGTCTACTGAAACAGTTGTTCGCAGGTAGATCAGTTCCGATACCAAAAAAGATCACCAGTACATACTTACACTCTCAACCTGATATTTCTTTCGACTCGTGATTTCTTAACGAAGAAAACTTGACACCACAACCTCTTCTGAGAACTCTCAGGAAACCTACGTTCCTCTAGGTCGGTCAGGTAGGATTTCCTTTAGTCAGGACTTATAAGTAACCTTCCTGACTACAACTTCGACTTTAACGTTATGAAACCGGTGGACTACGTTTTCGACTGAGTAAACTTTTCTGGGACTACGACTCTTTCTGACTTCCGCCCTCTTCCCTTATTGTCTCCTACTCTACCAACCTACCGTAGTGACTGAGTTACCTGTGCTCAAACCCATTTGAGGCCCTCAACCACTACCTGTCCCTCCGGACCGGACGACGTCAGGTACCCCAACGTTTCTCAACCTGTACTGACTCGTTGACTTGGCTTGACTTGACTGACTTTCCCCACCCTACGTCACCCCTCACCCTCCCTCTAAGCTTTACCTCCCCTGAATACATACGAATACCGACTAAGTAGGTACAACAACAAACTGTCTTCGGTTGTGCCGTAACATTCCGTTAATGGGAGGTTGAATTTTATTTAATTTTTTTTTTTTTTTTTTTGAAGAAGATGATTTGTGCACATTTTACTAAAGTTACTCTTTTAGAAATAGTAAGTCTTTTTAATTGTTTAATATAAGTTTATATATAGTAATTCGTTTTGATCAGTACCTAGATACTTTTGTAATAAGTCGTTTTTATCATTCTTAAAGATCTACTTTTGTCTGTACTATATACTTTATACATTACTTCCTCCTCGATCGACTAATAGTGGTTTTACCATCATATCCTCGGGGGTCTGACGTGGGAAGAGTTTTCTGGTTTTTAATTTCTCAAAAGGTGTTGTTTTTGTTGTTACCCTTCTCGAGATCTCAGGGAAGTTCTTCAAAGTCCGAGTTTTTAGAGTCTTATTGACTTGTTCTTCTTTTTCGTCTGTCGAAGTAGGGTAAGGAGTTCGGTCGTGACGAGATTCGGTTCTCCTTTGAAGGGTCGATGTCTTCTAAAAAGGAGTACCCTTACCACCTCACTCGTTGATGGAAGGGGCGGTAAGTATCGTGATACACTTCCGGGGGGAATGAAAGTGGGTTGGATCTGACCGTTTCGACTCCACATATCTTTGTTGATCTTTGTTCCCCTTTTTTGTCCCCGATGATCATCGTCATTGTGTCTTTCTCACTAGTGTAAAGTGTCACTGGACAAGACGTTTGTTTGGGTCGCCGAAAGTGGTGACTTCCTTGGTTGGGACTTCTAAAGTGGTCGAAACTGGGGTGTTCATAATTGTAAACGGTAGACTCATGTAAGGACGAAGGATGAAGGACGAGGGGTCGGAGTGACCCCAGGTCTTTGACATAGTCGACAGTCGAGTTCGGAGACCTCGACATGTTCATGTTCTGTGATGAGATCTGGTGACACCCACTGTAAGTCATGGTATCTGTGTGAGTCTCGATTGGGGAGGTCGACACGTGACCGTACGGTGACTGGACTGTGAACAGAGGTGAAAGGTCACCTCACATACGGAGACATCCCTCTAGCACGTCGGTATCCTCTTGTACGGTTATCGGTTTCAGGGTTTAGACAGCACCCGGACCTAGTCCGACAGACAGTGACCCGACATGGTGACATCGATCCTGGAGGTCGTTTACAGGGGGGGGGTCGGAAGACAGAGGGTTGTTGGGGGTCACGGTACGAGGGTACCGTTACAATGTTTTGTAACGGTTCAGGCACACGGGTTACGTGTTATTCCGGTTTGTTATTATTTTGTAACCTCGAACTTTGTCTCTTTCCAAATAATGTTCCGGTACGTTCCTCTACTCACCGAGTACAGAATTCGCGGGATCTCAATGACTTCCGAAAGTCGTTCGGGAAAATAAAGTAAAATAAAAAAACAAATTATTAAAAATAAAAATGAAATTAAATGTTATGACATAACTAAAACTGTATGTAACTGTACTTAGACGGTGCCCACATGTACTCAAGGGTTTGTATTTGGGGGGACGGTGGAGGATGGGGTATAGTAGAGAGACCTATTAGGGTCACGTGGTCTGGGTTCGTAGGACATAGGACATAGCTTGTATCTGACCGCTAAGAATATACTATCATATGTACAAGGTTACGGTAAGAGGGTTTAGTAGTGTGGGAGAGAGAGAGGGTACCTCAGGTTTTCAGACGAGATGTGTAGACACAGAGAAAACGACAGAGTGTATGTCCCAGTAGTAATGGTAGAAAGATTTAAGGTATATAAACACAATTATATGATATAATTCAAAAAGAAAGACCGAATGAAGTGAGACATATTATCCAAGGTCAAAGTAGGTGGAGTAATCTTGACTAAGTTTACATAAGAAAAATTACCGACTCATTATGAGGTAACACATATACATGTTGTCGAAAGAATAAGTAAGCAGACGACTACCTGTAGATCCAACAAAGGTACAGGACCGATAATATTTGTCACGACGCTACTTGTAACCCCATGTACACAGAGAAAGTTAAGACCAAAGGAGCCACACATACGGGTCGTCACCCCAACGACCCAGTATTCCGTCAAGATAAGGGTCAAAAATTTCCTTAGAGGTGTGACAAGAGGTATCACCGACATAACCAAACGTAAGGTTGGTTGTCACATTCTCCCAAGGGAAAAGAGGTGTGGGAGAGGTCGTAAACAACGAACATCTCAAATCCTAGCGTCGGTAAGACTGACCACACTCCACCATGGAGTAGCACCAGAACTAAACGTAAAGAGACTATTACTCACTACAACTCGTAGAAAAGTACACAAACAATCGGTAGGTATACAGAAGAAACCTCTTTACAGGTAAATCAAGAAATCACTTAAAAAAATAACCTAGCAAATAAAAGGACCTTAACTCGACGTATTCAACGAACATATAAAAACTCTAATCATCAAACAGTCAACGAAGTAAACGATAATAAAAGAGGGTAAGGTTTCCGACAGAAAAGTGGAACGAATATCAAAGGAAACAACACGTCTCCGAAAATTAAAATTAAGCTAGGGTAAACAAATAAAAACGAAAATAAAGGTCATAAGACCCTCCACCTAGTATCTCCTAGGACGACACTAAATACAGCCTCTCACAAAACGGATACAAGAGGAGATCCTCAAAATATCAAAGACCAGAATACAAATCTAGAAATTAGGTAAAACTCAAATAAAAACACACACCACAATCTTGCACAAGATCAAAGGAAGAAAATGTTCACCAACTGGTCAAAAGGGTCGTGGTGAACAACTTCTCTAACAGAAATTAGGTAACATATAAGAACGGAGGAAACAGTTTCTATTCCACAGGTATACACACACCTAAATAGAGACCCGAAAGATAAACCAAGGTAACTAGATATAAAGACAGAAACACAGTCATGCTATGACAGAACTACTGACACCGAAACATCATCTCGGACTTCAGTCCGTTCAACTAAGGAGGTCAAGGTAAGAAGAAAGAGTTCTAACAAAACCGATAAGCTCCAAAAGACATAAAGGTATGTTTAATACTTTAATAAACAAGATCAAGACACTTTTTATGGTGACCATCGAACTATTCCTAACGTGACTTAGACATCTAACGAAACCCATCATATGAGTAAAAGTAAGATAACTAAGAAGGCTATGTACTTGTACCATATAAAGAGGTAGATAATCACAGGAGAAACTAAAGAAAGTAGTCACAAAATATCAAAAGATATATATCCGGAAATCAAAGAAATCCGTCTAGATAAGGATTCATAAAATAAGAAAAGTAACGTTACCACTTACCTTAACGAAGGAATCAAAGAAAAAGATGATAGAGTAATAATCACATATACTTACGTTCCCTAAAGACACACAACTAAAATATAGGACGTTGAAATGATATAAGTAACTAATCGAGATCATTAAAAGACCACCTCAGAAATCCCAAAAGATACATCTCCTAGTACAGTAGACGTTTGTCACTCTCAAAATGAAGAAGAAAAGGTTAACCCTAAGGAAAATAAAGAAAAAGACGACATTTGACGAGTGCCTTGGAAGAGGTCCTATCTAGTGTAGAACCCGGTATTTAGATTGGAACTATATAAGTTTTTTTAATTTTAGTAAGGTTCGTAGAAAAGACTGGTATTACGTAATCCTAATCTAGAGTTGATGTCCTCTTTTTGATAATTTTTAAGGTTGTATACCTCCGACTTGTTGTGCGACGACTTATTGGTTGTTTAGTGTCTTCTTTAGTTTTTTCTTTAGTTTTATACGTATCTTTACTTACTTTTACTTTCGTGTTGTTGGGTTTTGGACACCTTGTGATATTTTCGTCACGATTCTCCTTTCAAGTATCGTTATGTCCGTATGGAGTTCTTTTTTCTTTTTCCAGTTTATTTATTGGATTGAGATGTGGATTTCGTTGATCTTTTCCTTCTTTACCTCTTGGGGACTCAATCATCTTCCTTTCTTTAGAGTTTTTAATCCCGTCTTTATTTACGTTTTCTTTGTTTTCTCTGGTATCGTTTTTAGTTGTTTCGGTTTTCGACCAAGAAACTTTCCTATTTATTTTAACTGTTTAGTAATCGGTCTTAGTAGTCCTTTGTTTCCCTCTTTTTAGTTTAGTTATTTTAATCTTTACTTTTACCTCTCTAGTGTCGTCTGTTGTGTCTTTATGTTTATTAGTATTTTCTGATGATAGTCGTTAATATACGGTTATTTTACCTGTTGCACCTTCTTTACCTGTTTAAGAATCTCTTCATGTTGAAAGGTTTTGACTTGGTCCTTCTTTATCTTTTAGAATTGTCTGGTTAGTGTTCGTACCTTTAACTTTGATATTAGTCTTTAGAAGGTCGTTTGCTTTCGGGTCCAAGTCTACCGAAGTGTCGATTTAAGATGGTTTTTAAATCTCTTCTCGATTGTGGATAGGATGAGTTTGAGAAGGTCTTTTAACGCCTCCTTCCATTTGAAGGTTTGAGTAAGATACTCCGGTGGTAGTGGGATTATGGTTTTGGACTGTTTCTACGGTGGTTTTTTCTTTTGATGTCCGGTTATAGTGACTTCTTGTATCTCCGTTTTTAGGAATTGTTTTAAGATCGTTAGTCTTAGGTTGTGGTGTAATTTTCCTAGTATGTGGTACTAGTTCACCCGAAATAGGGTCCCTACGGTCCAAAGAAGTTATAGGTGTTTAGTTAGTTACATTAAGTGGGGTAATTGTTTAACTTTTTATTTTCGGTATACTAATAGAGTTATCTACGTCTCTTCCGGAAACTGTTTTAAATTATAGGTGAATATTATTTTTGAGAGGTCTTTCGTCCTTATCTTCTTTGTATGGAGTTGTATTATTTTCGATATATACTGTTTGGGTGTCGTTTGTAATAGGAGTTACCACTTTTTGACCTTCGTAAGGGGGATTTCAGTCCTTGTTCTGTTCCCACGGGTGAAAGTGGTGATGATAAGTTGTATCAAGATTTTCAAAACCGGTGTCGTTAGTCTCGTTTCGGGAAAATTTTCGTTTTACCCCTCTTTCTTCGTACCGATCAACGTTTAAAGGACCACAAGCTAGTAAACAAGAACTTCAGTCCAGTACCAGTTAGTACAAAGGCATTTAAAAATGGTTTTAAAATTAAATAAATTTAAAATTATTAAAATGGTTTTAATAATAGACAGGACTGTTCTTTCCCGTTTCAAGGTCCCATATTGAAAGTGGCAGGTTCCAGGACGCGGAGCGATTCTCCTCCGTCTCGAGTCAGCCGTCGAGGGAGTCCTGGTTCAGGGGTCTGAGACGAGTTGACAGTAGGGACTCTCTCGGTCCGTAGGTTGGGTTGAAGTCCGAGGAGTTCGGTGGGTTTCACCCGTCTGATTTAGGGTGTCCGATGTTGGGTCCGTCTGACGGTGACAATAATGTAACGTCTCTGGTCCTATCCCCTCTCCAAGTGGTAACGGAGTTCCGGACCCGGTTCCAATCACCCACTGGAAACACTTCCGAGACTTCGGAAACGTCCTGTGTCGGGGTTCGGACAAGAGACCCAGGGGGTCGAGTGGGTGATTGGGTTCAGACCAACTCGACCTCCCGGAGTCCTTCTTCCTGTCGTAGGTGGAGAATGGAGTGAGAGGTGGAGTCCTAGTGGTGAAGTGACAACAGACTTAGGAGAGTGATTGACAGGAAAGAATTGACAATCAACGAACACCAGTCCCGGGTGAAGACACGTCAGGTTACCGACTTATCCTGAAGATTACCAGGGTACCGTTGGTAACGGACCATTGTTCCACGTCACCCCACCCTTCACATCATTACTAGGTGTCGTTACCGAGACACAATTCTAGACCCAAGATAGTACGAGATAATGTGAACCCAGACCACGGTGATGTGTGAAAAAGTGGACTGTACGACATGGTAATCTGAGTCTCAGAGTTGTACAAGTTTGTACGGAGACGGGTGTCTATTTACAGAAGAGAATAATCGAGTATTTCAGACCTTCTACACCGACGAAGAAGTTTACACTTTTGTGGATACGTTTAGATATCCCTAGTGTTTGTCAGTTCCTTGTACTGAGATGGTTTATTTATGCTTCTTTACCCCTAAGTCTTTAACGGACTTTTCCTCAAGTTTTATAAACAAGACTTCTACGAGTCTCTAGAAGTTCTCTTACGTTTATGTTTAATTTTTTTTTTTTTGACATTTTCATATTCTTCTTTTTATACTCTCACTTTACTCAAATAGATTCTCTATTTTCATACTCCTTCTTGGTTTTTCTTCAAAACCTCTGTTTCTTTCGTTCCTGACTTGATTTTTTAAGTTATCTCTCAAACTTATCGTCTGAACTAATTTGTCTTCTTTCTTAGTCACTAAAGTTCCTGTCTAGTTAATTTTAATGGGTTAGTCTCCACGTTTTTCTTTTTTTTTACCTTACTTCTTACTTTTCGTTACTTCTTTCGGATGTACTGAATGTCCTGAGGTAATCTTCTTCGTTAAAAAATGTAGTAACCACCGAGTCTTCTCTTCCTCCTTCCTATCCTACGAATTTATTTCTTTGGCACTATCTCTTGAAAGGTTTAGACCCCTATCTTAACCTGTGGGTCCAATCACTTCGATTATCCAGTAGGGGTTTAAAGTTATGTTTTACTGGAAGACATTCTGTAATATTATTTAAAATTTCTTTCTTTGATAGATTTTAGTTTCTACTTTTTTATTTCAAAACTTTCTTGGTTTTCTTCTTCTTCTTCTTTTTTTTTTTGGGAGAGTACTTTCCTTTGGGGGTATTGTGATAGTCTACTTAAGAGTCATCACCAGTCCTCTCTCACCCTACTATAAAAGTTTTACATCTTTTTCTTTTGATACATAGTTCTTATGAACTGGGGTTTTTCAACGGAAAGTCTTTACTTCCACACTATTTCTAAGGAGGATTGTTTGTCTTGATTCTCTCGAGTAGTGGTGATCTTGACGGAATGTCTTTTAAGTTTTTCCTCAAGAAGTTTGACTCTACTTTCATGTAATGAAATTATATTTTTGTATATCTTTGTATGTTGTGTCCGTACCTGAGTCTGAGTATTAAGAGATTATACTACTACACAATTTCGTGAATTAGGAGTATATTTCCAATTACCTGTTTTCATAATTTTTATCGATATCGTTGTTTTCCATATTTTATATTTTTTTAGATTCAACACTGAATTTTTTGTATTTTCCTTCTAACGTCTTTCCGTCTTGAAACATATATTAACTTCAATTTAGTGATAGTTACATTTTTTCTGATGACACAGATACTCAATAAAAAACATTCGGAGTACTATTAGTGTTTCGTTATTGAATGTCATTTAAACGTTTTTTATTTCTTTTTCCTTAGATTCATTCGGTGATGTCCTTTATTATATAAGTGTTTCTTTCCTTAGTTCCCTTCTTCTTGTTCTCTTGATGTTCTGTTGGTTTTTGTTATTCTATGTAATGATTCGGAAATGATTATTTTGTAACAAGATCGCCATTTATCTAGTTTTTAAAGTTAGTTTTCTGTGTCTCACTGACATAACTAATTTCGGTTTGTTTGGTTTTTGGTCTGAGTTGTCATAGTATAACTGTCACAGTTATTATCTTTAAGAGTTCCTTTATTTTTACTTAACTTATTTTACTCTGTTTTAGTCCTGGACTTTCTTATTATTCTAGTAAGTCATTATTCTCGAAATTTTAGTTCGTATTTTCTATACCTTAATTTATTTTTCATTTTAAAATACAAATTATACTGATATAATAATAATAACATCTCAACATATTACTAGTAACTTAACTGTGACTTGGATAAGTCTTTACTCTTCTACCAGTAATTCTCCTCTTTATAGTAACAATTATTTATATTAATAGTTTATAAAACACAATTTTACTTCATTTTTTTCTCATGTCTTACAACAATCTAAGTATATACACTTTTCACAGTCCTACTTGTTATCGTTTTTTTGATTTCCGTTTTATTTCATGTACTAAAAAATGAAAGAGATAAAGATCTCTCAGGGACAATCACGATTCTCAAGGAAGTTAAATTTTTATTTAACAGACATGACTGTCTACAGGTAGTCGTCTACTTACCTATTCTTTCGACACCATGTATATGTGTTACCTCATAATGAGTCGGTAATTTTTCTTAAGTAAACTTAGTCAAGACTACTCTACCTACTTTGACCTCGGTTAATATGTCTCACTTCATTCGGTCTTTCTTTTTGTGGTTATGTCATATGATTGTGTATATATACCTTAAATCCTTCTACCGTTACTGCTGGGACATACGTTCTGTCCTTTTTTCTGTGTCTACACATATTGCCTGAAAACCTGAGTCTCCCTCTCCCTCTCCCACCCTACTAAACCCTCTTACCCTTAAGATTGTACATATGCCAGTACATTCTTAACTTAGCGGTCAGGTACAGACTGCGTCCCACGTCGTACGAACCCCGACCACGTACCCCTACTGGGTCTCTCTACAACACCNTGTCAGTAGTTCTGTCATACCCCCCAAGTACAAACCCTTGCGTACATTCTTAATTTCTAAAATTTTAAATTTTTTATTTTTTATTTAATTTTTTTTATTTAACAGTATATATGTATCTCAAGTTTTACTAAGACCTAATTTCTGTTAGAGAAATTGTTCACCACGACCCTTTTCACCAGTTGGTGAACATTTTCTTCCTTTGATATTGTGAAAGATTGTGGTAAGTGTTTTTATTTGAGTTTTACCTAATTTCTAGATTTACATTCTGGTCTTTGATATTTTGAGGATCTCCTCTTGTATCCGTTTTGTGAGAGGCTGTATGTAGTGTCGTCCTAGGAGATACTGGGTGGAGGGGTTTATGACCTTTATTTTCGTTTTTATTTGTTTACCCTAGCTTAATTTTAATTTTCGAAGACGTGTTGTTTCCTTTGATATTCGTTCCACTTTTCTGTCGGAAACCTTACCCTCTTTTATCGCTTACTTCGTTGACTGTTTGATGATTAGAGTTTTTATATGTTCGTTGAATACGTCGAGTTGAGGTCTTTTATTTACTGGGTTAGTTTTTTACCCGGTTTCTTGATTTATTTATAAAGAGGTTTCTTCTGTATGTCTACCGAGTGTTTGTGTACTTTTCTACGAGTTGTAGTGAATAGTCTCTTTGCGTTTAGTTCTGGTGCTACTCCATGGTGGAGTGTGGTCAGTCTTACCGACACTAGGTTTTGAGATGTTCGTTATTTACGACCTCTCCCACGCCTCTTTTCCCTTGGGCGAATGTGATAACCACCCTGACGTTTGATCATGTCGGTGATACCTCTTGTCACACCTCTAAGGAATTTTTTTACCTTTATCTTGACGGAATACTGGGTCGTTAGGGTGACGACCCGTATGTGTGGCTCCTTTGGTCTTAACTTTCTCTGTGTACATGGGGTTACAAGTAGCGTCGTGACAAATATTATCGGTCCTGTACCTTTGTTGGATCTACAGGTAGTCGTCTACTTACCTATTCTTTCGACAACATGTATATGTGTTACCTCATAATGAGTCGGTAATTTTTCTTATGTAAACTTAGTCAAGATTACTCTACCTACTTTGACCTCGGCTAATATGTCTCACTTCATTCGGTCTTTCTTTTTGTGGTCATGTCCTATGATTGTGTTTACATACCTTAAATCTTTCTACCATTACTATTGGGACATTCGTTCTGTCGTTTTCTCTGTGTCTACATTTCTTGTCTGAAAACCTGAGGTACCCTCTCCCTCTCCCACCCTACTAAACCCTCTTACCGTAACTTTGTACATATGATAATACAGTCTTTGCTTAGTGATTAGATCCAAGCTACGTCCTATGTCCTACGAACCCCGACCACGTGACCCTACTGGGTCTCTCTACTATACCCCTCCCTCCACCCTCCCTTAAGTCCCAACCCTTGAGTACATGTGGACACCACCTAAGTACAGTTACATATCGCTTTGGTTATGTCATAACATTTCCTTTTTTTATTTTATTATATTATTATTATTATTGGTTTACTAACTTCTTATAAACAACTTCATAGTGTACAATAATAACACAATTTAAACGTTTAGTAATGGATAAAGAAATTTGTTGGTAAATACCTTACAGTTCTCCAACTAGGTTCAAAGAAAAACACTCTTTAAAATTGATTTTTTTTAATTGAGGTTTTAGTAGTTTTTACGTTTTTTCGTATTTTAAACTCAATAATGAATTATGTGGATATACAATGAAAAGGAATGAAAATAGACTATAAAAACTAGTAATAAGTATCTTGTAAAAAAACAAACAAAAGAAATAAGTAAAAAATTAAATGTATGTCATTACTTGAGATTCACGTAACGTGACTTACTTTCAACGGTCCGAGCGTTCTGTAACATGACATACTAAGATGAAAAACCTTTTCCATTTTATTATCTTCTATTTTATCCAGTTACTAAAACTCCTTGACCAACACATTCCATACGACCCTCCACTACCTCGATAAGGTCTATAACTAACAAAATACAGTTTAAGTTCTTGACATGTAAGACTTCGTCCTTTTCAGGTCAATTTGGACCTTATAGAAAAAGTCTTTTATTCTTTTAAGAGGTTCTTACTACATTTGTATAGTTTTTTGAATACTAGACTGACTTTTCCCTAGGATAATCGTTTTAAATCGTGTTTAACTTAAAGTTTTTGTTTTTATCAATATTACTTCGTAGTCAAGTCAAGTTAAGTCGACACGTTACTACAGACTGAGAAACGTTGGGGTACCTGACGTCGTACGGTCCGGAGGGACAGGTATTGATTGAAGGTTTCGAACGAGTTTGTATACAGGTAACTCAGCCACTACGGTAGGTTAGTAGAGTAGGAGACAGTAGGGGAAGAGAGGACGGAAGTTAGAATAGTCCACCGGTTCAACCTCGAAGTCGTAGTCAGGAAGGTTACTTATAAGTCCCAACTAAAAGAAGTCCTAACTGACCAAACTAGAGGAACGAGAGGTTCCCTTACAGTTCTCAGAAGAGGTTGTGGTGTCAAGTTTTCGTAGTCAATAAGTCGTGAGTCAGAAGAAGTCCCAGGTTAGGAGTGAGTATAAACATGTATTGATGACCTTTTTGGTATCGAAGCTAATATGTCTGGAATCAACCGTTTCACTACAGACGAAAAATCATGCGACAGATCCAAAAAGTATCGAAATGAAAGTTCATCGTTCACAGAAAAGTAAAGTACCGACATCAGTGACAGACGTCACTAAAACCGCTTGCTCTTTTATTTTAGACGGTGACAAAGGTGACAAAGGGGTAGATAAATGGTACTTCACTACCCCCGTCCTACGTATTAGTAACAAAGACTTACAACTCAAAATTTGGTCGAAAAAGAGGAGAAGAGATTGGGAGTAGTTCTCCGACAAGTCAAGGAGAAACGAAAGACGGTAATCTCACCATAGTAGACGGATAGACTTTGACAATTATAAAGAGGGTCGTTTGAATGAAGGTCACACGAAGAAGGTCGGGTAGTAAAGAAAAAAAAAAAAAAATTTAAAATTTTAGAAATTAAGAATGTACGCAAGGGTTTGTACTTGGGGGGAGGGTCGAGGGAGGGGTGTTGTAGAGAGACCCAGTAGGGGTACGTGGTCGGGGTTCGTACGACGTGGGATGCAGTCTATACCTGACCGCTAAGTTAAGAATGTACTGTCATATGTACAATCTTAAGGGTAAGAGGGTTTAGTAGGGTGGGAGAGGGAGAGGGAGACTCAGGTTATCAGGCAATATGTGTAGACACAGAAAAGTTTACTACATGAGACGTATATTCAATTTATTCGTTCTACTATTATATGTCGGAACTGTATAAGGAAAGGGTTAAAACTTTGTTGAGTGACAGGGGTACAGACTAAGATTGACAACGAAGAACTGGACGTAAGTCCAAAGGGTCCTTGGTCCATTCCACCAGACGATAAGGGTAGAGAAATTTTTAAAAGGTGACAAAAAAACACTAGGTGTTTCAGTAACTCCGAAATCACATGAGTTACTTCTTCACCTACAAAGAGACCTCAAGGGAATCAAAAGGATACTAGTCGTTAAACTCAAGACCAAGAAGACGGAAAAGATTTAGTCCGAACATATTGAACAATCGTACACTTTACTCTAAAAAACCCCCCATATTTAACCACGAACAAAAAACACACTTCATGTTACATACTCAGTTCCATGGAAAGAAACGGGATACTTAAAAATTAATAAAGTCGTGGTAAACAACTTTTTTGACAGAACGGAATGTGGAAAATTTTTGTTTATAAACTGGTATAGTGACAACCACACCCCGAAGGGAGTATCGAGTAAACCTTTTATTAGACGGACATCATAAGACCGGACCCCTTAAGGTACCTGACATATCAGACACCCCAGCGTTTCTCAGTCTGTCCTGACTCGTTGAAAGTGAATGTGAAAGACAACCAGATAAACACCTGAGATAAGACTAATACAAGAGATACCCAGATAGGAAAGTGGTTATAGTGTGTCTAAAGACATTGAAATATCAGAACTTTTAAAGGTCGTAAAAGAAGTGTAAATTTCGACACAACCGATAAGTTCAGTTAAAGGTATATTTAAAGTCTTAGTGTAACAGTGATAGATGTTTATCAAAAAATCTAAAACTAGTTCTGATGAAGTTTAGATATTTAGTGTACCTTTTGTCATTAATCAGAAGTAGGTACTTATATTCCATTCATCTTTCTATGATGAATAAATTCAGAAGAAACTAAAAAAAGTGGTCAGAAACATTAAAAGTCGTATATTTAGATCGTTTATGAAAATATCCGAATATGGATTCATAAAATAAAAACTACATAAAAATAAAGGTAAAGTTAATTGGTAACGATTATATGTCTTTGTATTAAAAAACGTATCATTATGTAATAAAACGTATTCTTAGTACATAGGACACTGGAAGAATTTGAGTGAACGATCTCCTTATAAAAAATTGTCTAACAAATCTTAATTTATATATTAACAAGTGAACGACTCAATATTGACTGAGAAACGTTGAGGTACCTGACATTGTACGGTCCGAGGTACCCCAAGAGGTCCGTTCTTATGACCCTACCCAACGGTAAAGGAAATGATTAATACATGTAATCAAAAGATTACGTGTATTAATACATCACACATCTCTGGTACAGTAGTGAAGAGGAAAAGGTGAGGTATATGATGAATGAATAAAAAGAAGATAATAATTTGATGAAACCTGAAAGTGACACTTAAACCTATCATCACCACTTCCTCCTATAGGACCGGAACAAGATTTAGAAGTCAACTAAAGTCAGCGAGTTAGCACAGACTGAGAAACACTGGGGTACTTCGTGTCGTGGGGTCCGAAGAGACAGGTAGTGGTTGAGGACCTCAAGTGAGTTTGAGTACAGGTAGCTCAACCACTACGGTAGGTCGATGGAGTAGGAGACAACAGGGGAAGAGGAGGACGATGGTTAGAGAGGGTCGTAGTCTCAGAAAAGGTTACTCAGTTGAGAAGCGTACTCCACCGGTTTCATGACCTCAAAGTCGAAATCGTATGTTTAGAATCACCTATTATTAAGTTAGAAAATGGTAATTTATACTACAATCGTTAACCTAAAAACAAAACACCTATAGTTATAATCAAACGATCCCGAAGGTTTGTTTTATATTGTCTGATCCACTGAACTTGTCGTATTTAAATAAATAATATCCCAAGTTCCCTTCTTTAGTTTCTAGTGGTCCTACAGTTGTCCGAACTAAAGAAGAACCCGGAGACAGGAACCGAAAGTCTACCAACGAAAGAACTACATAGAGGAGTACCGGAAAAGAAACAAACGGGTGTAGGGGTCACAGAGAGACACACAGGTTTGAAGGAGAAGGATAGTATTCCAAGAAATAGTTCACTTCCTTCAAATAATGATCAAAGGTTTGATCAGAGTTCGAAAGATTCACTAAAAAAGTACTTATCTACAGTTGAAAATAGTTAACAAAAAGACGTAAATAACTTTTATAATACTAAAAAGAAGAAGCTAAGAATTACAAATCGGTTAGGACTTAAGAACTCCTACGACATAGTAATATAACCCAACCGATTTCTCAAGGTAACCAAAAATTCATTTTTATTTTCTATGTCAAAAGTCAAAGTGGTTCTTGAAATAACTTGTTGCATAAGTGGTAAAACAAGGTTATGGAAGATAGTAAAAAGTCTGTTGAAGTATTAAGATATAAGAGTTTTAAAAAATAGAAAAACTCGTTTCCCGACAAGACCCACGGAAAATATCAGAAAGTCCCTCAACGTTAAAAAAAAAAAAAGGTAATTCTCTTAAAACATTTCCGGTTTTACTAAAGGTCCACCACGTGTAATGGGAACTTAAGGTTACGGTTGACGGTAACATGAAACATTAGATCTTTGATTTATCAATTAAATCAGTGTTTGTTCCTTTTTTTTATTTCAATTTATGGATTTATTTTTTTTTATTATTAACCTTTAGATTCAACGTTAAGGACCATTTATACCGTCAACTCAGTCTTAAAGGGTCGGTTTGACATTGTTAAAAAACGGACCAGTAGTTTCTTTGTACGTAATAGGACTACCTTCTAATACGCAAAAGACAACTGATTAAGACCTGGTAAAAAATAGTTCACAACGAAAATCAACCAGATTAACTCTCGTCATGAACAACCTTAATTGGTATACCAAAAGGTTTTTCTCGAGTATTAATCTTCTAAGGGAAGGTTAGGGCAGTGTATATATAGTGGAAGAAACCTACTTCTGACCGGAAACCACACCAACCACCACCAAGTAAAGTGAATAGAGTACTTGAGTGGGTAAGGCGTAATAATATTTCATAGGTGAAAAATAGCGGGTAGTGTTAAACAAAATTTTTGTCTTTCATAAACAATACAAATTCATCTCTTAAAGTACGTCTTCAGTTCTTCAAAAAAAAAAAAATTAAAATTGAATATGTCATGGGTTTGTAGTTTCACTAATTGTATTTGTCCCACAGTCAGCGAGGCAGTACAGACTTAGCAACACTGGCGTGTTTGACATCGGACGGTCCGAGGAGACAGGTAACCTAAGAGGTCCGTTCTTATGACCTCACTCATCGGTAAAGGAAAAGGTTCCCTAGAAGGACTTGGTCCCTAGTCTGGACGTAGAAGATGTAACTTCCGTCTAAGAAATGGTAGACTCGTTGTCCTTTGTATTGGTTTGACCATGTTTAATAAAAGTTGAGAGCTAAACCTATAAAACTTATACAGAAGGTAAAGGACATCATATATTGTAACTTACAAGAACTGATTATAGAACTAAACTAGTTGAAGTTGACCAGATGGGTTGGTACCTCGTAACAGGTCGTTCTCTAAAGGACGTGTTTTCAAACGTTTAGTGAAAACTGTGTAAGTTAGTCAGTGTCGTGGAAGAGGTGCGTGACGTGTTTGAGAAAGAAACGTAAAGTGAACACAAAAATTGGAACTTTATTATTTCTAAAAAAGAAGGTATAAGTTATAATTTTACCGATGTGTTTTTAAGTGGTTAAAGTTACAAAAAATTACGTACCACTATACTGTCGAGAGTGTATTAGATTGTCTTAATAAAACTTACTTTAGTTTCTTTTGATTGGGTATGATCCCCCGAAGGTACCACCGAGTCTACCATTTCTTAGACGGACGTTACGTCCAATCGGTCTGAGTTAAGGACCCAACCCCTCTAGGGGACCTCTTCCTTACCTTCTCCTCGAACTGTCGGATGGTAGGTACCCCAACGTTTCTCAGTCTGTGTTGACTCCTTGATTACTTTCGGGAAGATCTCGGTAGAATACCCTTTTTTACTTGAAAAACTGGTTGAGTCAGAAAAGTCAACAAACTAAACTAAACCATTATAAAACAGTTTCTATAAACGTATATACTAGTACTTTCTATAACCAGAAAGTAAAAGGAAAAGAACGTTACATAAACGAAAATCTTAGTCCAATCACAATTCGAGTATTTTATTCAACTAAGAGTATAAAAAATCTACTGTAACACGTACTAACATTAATAAAGAAGAAATTTATAATGTATTTGAAACGTAACGTCGGTAGATACGGACTTCTAAAGAAGTAACCACCACAAACACTTAAGTTAAGGAAACTATCTATATCCTAAGAAGACCGTAACGTTATTAAAAACGATAGTAAAAGGTATCTCTCTTCTCTTCTTATAAGTTAGAAGGCAGGTCGTACCAACTACCCATAAGCCACAAAATAATCACTATCCTGGGTATTTTATACTTGGACAGTGTGACTGTATACGTGATAAACATTTTATGTCCAAAAAGAGGGGTTGTGTTCTCCAGACTAATATATGTTAAAATTTTGTTAAGGGTGTCCTTTTCTTCTACGTACCGGAGGAATATTTATGTTGAAAATAATAATGTATGAAATAATTCATATGTGAGATATATAAATACCTTGTTATACGAAATATGAATACGACATTAGGTCCATAAGACATATATATATACAATATAATACATCAAGACAATCTTATTCTGAAAAAAAAAAAAAAAAAATGATCCACATTTTATTCTTATATAAGAAGGTAAGTGTTAAAAGTACAGAGTACAAACCTTCTAAGAAGGTGTCTAATCAAAGACCCAAGTACCAAATGTTTGATCGAAGACCGAAATATCTAATAAAGAAAACATGTGAATCTCAAGGGAATTAGTGTCTTACAGTGTGTAATCTGGTTTATATTACTATTGTTCACATTTGAAGATTCAGGATTGTGTTTTTCCGATTCCGAAGTCTCTCCGATTTTTTTTTTGTTGTGACTTTGTCATAAGACTGATATTCTGTTTATGATGCTTGTTCTCAACCACATTCTGATTTATTCATAACTTATTCTTTTTTGTATCGTAATATTGATAGTTTTTACAATGTTTTCTATCCTGGTGACATATTAACATCTTCCGTACCATTTATTACTTCTTCTTATGTACCTTTTATTGAACACCATTTGTCTTACCTTTGACAATCAGTTTTAGATAATTTGATGTTCCTTTTATATGTCTCTAAATCGATTTTCAAACTGGTACTAACTGTGAAGTTTTTTTTTTTTTTGTGTATATATATCTTGTCAGAAAACCTGAGACACCCTCTCCGGCTCCCACCCTACTAAACCATCTTACTGTGACTTTGTACATATTATAGTATATACTTTACTTAGTGGTCAGGTCCAAGCTACGTACTATGACCTATGAACCCCGAACACGTGACTCTACTGGGTCTCCCTACCGTGCCCCTCCCTCCTCCCTCCCCCGAAGTCCTACCCCTTGTGAACCTGTAGACACCGTCTAAGTACAACTACATACCGTTTTGGTTATGTTATAACATTTCGTTAATTGGAGGTTAAATTTATTTATTTAAATTTAAATTTTTTGTGATAGTATTTATTTTAATTAATTATTTTATTCATCCGTATCATTTATAGTTGGACTTTACTATTTACATAGAATAAAGTATCGTATACGGTTATAAGTATACTTGTAAATGAATCCGTGAGTTTTTTTCTTTGAATTGATTTATATTCGTATCTTCATAATTAAGGATGAAAATGATATAACTGATATTATATAATTAAATATTTAATTTTCATTTTATGAACACTCATCTTTATTATTTTATATTATTTATTATTGTATTAGAATTATTTTATTGTTTAACTTCTTTTTTAATTCTTATATAAAGTTTTCTACTTTTATTACTTATATTTATGTCACATATGTCGATTTTGTAAAGATGATCTTTTATTTTTATTATTAAACGTAATAAAATAATACTTATCTGTTTTAATTAGTCTCAATACTTTTTCAAATACCAAAGTTTAAATTTCTTATACTTATATTCATATTATTTGAACTTTTAGTTCTATTCTTACTATTCAAATATCATTTAAAATTACACTTTAGATGTCTTGAATTGACCTTTTAAGTGTCTCTTGATAAAGTCATCGTTAACCTTTTTTTTTTTTTTTAGGTTCTCGATGAGAGTTGGTGTCAGCCCCTTCCTTTAGTCAATTTAAACTGTTGAGAAATCTCTTTATAAAATTCGAAATTTTAACTACTACATTTTTTCGAATTTTTTAACAGTTTAACAATAAAGTATTGTGTTTACAGAAATAAATGAGTTTAAGTAAATCACGGTTTGTCAGATAGAGTTAATACTTGTACACACTTTTTAAACAAAAATTTTACTATATAAACGTATGTCTTAAATCAAAATGTTATATTTTATACGGTGATATCGATTTGTTTAAAGGACTCTTTAGACACATAGCGATTTGTCTAAAGGACTCTTCAGACATACGTCCAGTTCTTCTTTGTCAATCTTGACCTATACCTTATTGTCTGACCAAGGTTTAGCCCTTTCCTTATGTAGTTCCGACATAAAAAGTGGGACGAATAAACTGACTATACGTCTCATGTAATACACTTTACGACCCGACCTACTTCGTGTTCGACCTTAGTTCTAACGGTCGTCTTTATAGTTATTGGAGTCTGTACGTGGTGTGAATACCGTCTTTCACTTCTCCTTGATTTCTCGGAGAACTACTTTCACTTTCTCCTCTCACTTTTTTAACCGAATTTCGAGTTGTAAGTCTTTTGATTCTAGTACCGTAGACCAGGGTAGTGAAGTACCGTTTATTTACCCCTTTGTCACCTTTCACTCTTTGATCAAAAACCTCGAGGTTTTAGTGATGTCTACCACTGATGTCGGTACTTTACTTTTCTGTGAATGAGGAACTTTCCTTTCAATACTGGTTTGATCTGTCGTATAAGTTTTTGTCTCTGTAATGTAATGGTTGTTTCCAGGTAGATCAGTTTTGATCAAAAAGATCATCAGTACATACCTACACTATCAACCTGAATATTTCTTTCGACTCGTGATTTCTTAACTACGAAAACTTGACACCACAACCTCTTCTAAGAACTCTCAGGGAACCTGACGTTCCTTTAGGTTCGACAGATAGGGTTTCCTTTAGTCAGGACTTATAAGTGACCTTCCTAACTTCGACTTCGACTTTGAGGTTATGAAACCACGTTTCTCGACTGAGTACCATTTCTGGGACTACGACCTTTTCTGACTTCCGTCTTCTTCCCCTACTGTCTCCTACTCTACCAACCTACCGTAGTGGCTTAGTTATCTGAACTCAAACTCGTTCGAATCCCTAAACCACTACCTGTCCCTTCGGACCGTACGACGTCAGGTACCCCCAGTGTTTCTCAACCTGTATTGACTCACTTCGTCCCACTGTTATATGTTTGAACTGTATGAGGACAGGGTTAAAATTTAGTCAGACGACATATGTACAGACCAAAAATGACAACGAGAAACTGAACATTTGTTCAAAGAGTCCTCCGTCCGTCCATACCATCAGAACATAAGGGGAGAGAAAGTCTTAAAGGGTGCTAAACATCAACAGGTGTCTCAGTTTCCGAAATCGTATCAGTTACTTCGTCTCCATCTATAAAAAGAGCTTAAGAGAACTAAAAAGATACTATGTTACAACAACCGTTAAACTAAAGACCAAGGAGATGGAAAAGATTTAGGTCGAACTTGTAGACCTTAAAGTGTCAAGAACATGACAACTTCGGACCGTACGTCATGATCAAGTTACTTTAGTTCACTTTTGTTATGTACTCACTTTTCTATCTTGACTTACTCTTTCTTTTGAGAATCTAGTCTCTAAAAACTGGATTATTTTTAGATTTACTGTTAATGTCCTCCGTGACTTTAATGACTACAAGGAGAAACTTCTTGTCTGAGTACCTAAATACAAGATACATGATGTAAATATTTTTATTTCCTAATATTTCATAAAAAGATTATAGTTGTATTCTTTTATAACTACTCGATAGGTTTGACATAATAACTTATTTTTTATTATATATTCTTAAATGTTTACCAACATAGATGAAACTAGTAACATAACTTTTTGTAGTCTATCTGTATGTACGTCCTTTGATTTTAAACGTAACCCAGGAAGAAAGATAATATAGATGATATTATGTCCCTTTCCAATGTTTGTAGACAAAGTTTAAGAGGGTAATTTTAAAAATGTACTTCTAAGTCATTTTTAAGTTATCTTTCCTTTTATACGTGTACATTAAAGAAATCCTTATTTAAGAATAGATTAAAATCTTAAGACCCCGTAGACAACTATACGAACAAAGATTACAAATATTATAAATGTGAATTGTGATTAGAAAGAAGACTCGGGTCCTTAGGGAATTTATACTACCCTATTTGTAAAAAATTCATCACTGGATCTTAGGACTTTCTACTCTCTTGAGGTTTTCTAATATTGAATAGAAAACTGTCTAAGTCACATCACCCAACGTACCTCGTAGAGGGAGTGAGGTGGGTGGTTTAAGAACAGATAGGTTCTTAAAGTCTTAGACTAGAATAAACCTTTACCCTCGAAACGTCTACATTAATAAATTCCTATTTCTACTTGAGTACCCGGAGGGTCCACCGTGATCACCATTTCTTGGACGGACGGTTACTTCCTCTACGTTCTCTACTCCCAAACTGGGGACCTGACTCTGATGAGGAACCTCCTCCCGTATCGTTGGGTGAGGTCATAAGAACGGATCTCTTAGGGAACCTGACTCATCGGAGGGCCTTGTGTTAGATATCCCAGGGTTTCTCAACCTGTGCTCTCTTCGGTGAATCGTGTGTGGGTACGTTCCACTTGAGTACGACCAAATCCCAACCGGGATTTAGGTTACTTTTTCTGTACTTATCCGTCACCCCTCTTCCGGTAAACTTCTGTCTCCGTCTCTAATCTCACTACACCGGTTCCTGGGTGTTTCTCGACCTTCTCCGTTACTTTGTAAAAGGGATCATGGAAATCTCCATCACACTGAGACGGTTGTGGAACTGAAGACAGGAGGTCTTGGTACTTTCCTATGTAGGGACAATTCAAACGTCGTTAAACAAAGTCGTCGGTGTTCTTTGATTATGTTACCCGTACTAGATGAGGTTACGAAGTCTCTGCGTTTAAATTAGACATCCGTCCACAAATACAGGTAACTTAACCACTACACTAGGTTGGTAGAGTAGGAGACAATGGGAAAAGGGGAGGTTAGATGTTAGAAAATATTGTAGTCTCAGAAAAGGTTACTCAACTGACAAGTGTAGACCACCAGTTTCATAACTTCGAAGTCACAGTCGTAGTCAGGAAGGTTACTCATAAGTCCCAAATAAAGGAAATTCTAGCTAACAAACTAGAGTAACAACAGGTTCCCTGAGAGTTCTTAGAAGAGGTCGTGGTGTCATACTTTGGTAGTTAGGAAGTCGGGAGACAGAAGGAATAACAGGTCGAGAGTGTAGGTATGAACTGATGATCTTTCTGGTATCGGAACTGATACTCCTAAAACATCCGTTTCATTACAGAAACGAAAAATCGTATGACCGATCAAACGGTATCGAAAAGACGGTTCTTCATTAACAGAAGAATAAAGTACCGATATCAGTGGTAGGTGTCACTACAACCTCCGGTTCTTCCCCTTTAGACAGTGATGAAGGTGGAAAAGGAGAAGACAAACGGTAATTTACTACCCTGACCTACGGTACTAGAATCAAAAAAAGTTATGACTCAAAACTCGGTCGAAAAAGTGAGAAGAAGTGGGAGTAATTCTCCAAGAAATCAAGAAGAAGTGAAAGACGGTAATCTCACTATAGTAAGGGTATAGACTCCAACAACTATAAAGAGACCCGTCAGAACTAAGGTCGAACAGTAAGTAGGTCGGACCGTAAAGTGTACTGTACTAGACACATATTCAATTTATTTGTCCCACTGTTATTTGTCGGAACAACATGAGGAAAGAGTTAGGACTTGGTCAGTCAACAGGGTATATTCCAAGATTGACAAAGAAGAACTTGTCGTATGTCCAAAAAGTCCTCTGTCCATTCTACAAGACCAAAAGAGTAGAGAAATTCTCAAAGGGTCACATGTGGGTACCGCCTAAGTCCAACCACATACCGTTTTGGTTATGTCAGAACATTTCATTTTATTTTTATTTTTATTTTATTTTACCTTTTTTTTTCTCTTTTTTTTACATTAATATCATACATTCGAGATTCTCCGGATCTTTAAAACAAAGAAAACAAGTCACAACATGGATCTTGTCTTGTTCCTGAAGTGTACATAGACAAATCATTTATTTAAAAAAAAAAAATTTTCTCAAGAGGTGTCAAACAATACTAGGTGTGTCAGTTTCCGAAATCTCATAAGTTACCTTGTCTCCCCAAAAAACCTTTAGGGAACGAAAAAGATACTAAGTCGTTTACAACCTTTAAACTACAGACAAAGGAGAGGGAAAAGATTTGGTTCGAACTTGTAGACCTTCAAGAGTCCAGTGTGCTACGACTTCGGATCGAACCTCCTAAAACTCGTATTGGAATGATCATACCCTCTACTCACGTTAACAGGTCACCAAATTTGTAAGAAATCATGACGGGAAGAACCCTTAAACTTACTCCTAACTAGAAAAGGTCAGGACGTCGGTGAAGACCCAAAAGGTATAAACGACTGTATAACTCACGTCGTGAAATTGTGGTGGTAGAGAATCCTAAAATTTATCGAGATAACCTTAATATAGTGGAGGTGATAGAAATAACCGTTGTCACGAAGGATTCCGGGTGGACTGAAGTATGAGGTCTTACAGACCGAGATTCACTCACTGGTGCGGTAACACCAATAGGCCCGATAATTCTATAAAATACATCCCAAGAAGAAACATAAGAACAGTAGAGAAGAAAAAAAAAAAAAACATCTTTTAAGGAAATAATATCACGTTTATTGAAAGTCGTCACTGTAGTATTGTGATTTTGTGTAAATCGTTGTAAAATGTGGTGTGTCATTTATTCTTTCACAAAGAAACTTTTATACAGTAGTATCCTTGTAATAAAGATGTAATTATTACATCGACCTTTTACGGTTCCCACAAAGAGAGTTCCGTTTTCAAGAGGGCGGGAGAAAAACCTATAAAAGAATTATGTTTACTTTCCTAAACGGTAAAATTGTTTAGTAGTTGTTAAGATTCTTACTAGGAAGACCTCCAAAACTTGATTCCAACCGTACTAAACTTTACCCCAAAGTTTAAAAATTTTTTTAATTCTGTTAAGACCCTATCGGGTCTTTCATCTTCAGTGAAGATAATTGAAAATTCATCTATATATGTAAGTGAGGTTTAAACTACGTCTTTACTTGTCTAACAGATTTCAGACGGATAATAAGGGGGTCTCGGACTATAAATACAACGAACCAAAACCAGTATAACGTCTTAATCCCGAGACCAGTCCTTATTGTGAAATGTGTGGGTTTACGAAAGGATACTTCGAATTTTAACGTGAAAAGTAGGACTTAAGGGTGGAATCTGGAGTGTACGACTACTCTCCTACACTTGTCAAAGGTCAAATGTCGATTACTAATTATGTCGACCTGATCGGGGGGTGATTGTTAATATGGACTTAGTTTAGTAGTGTAGTAAAACTATTTAAAGTTATTCGAATTGGTTCTCCAAGAGTGACTGGGGTGTCTTGTTACTTCCCAATTGTCACATAGAAATGTGATTCGACGGATTCCAGAACCGACGATTGGTCAATCGACTATCCATCTCTCTTGTCACAGTCAAGGTTGTCAATATGGGGGTTGAGGAGGTCAAAGACGACTTAATACGTCACCCACCCTTACCTACGGGTGAGTTTCTTTTTGGAGGACAACCCCCCCCCAGAAGATGGTGTTACTCTGAGTTTTGGGGATGGTTATATAAAGTCCCACAGGAGATCCAGAGAGATGTTTATGAACTGTTTTAGATCACCGACGTGTTCCAATCAGTGCCCGAGGTTTTATGCCTCGGTCTCGTGTCGGGAGGACCGACTTATACCGACCAATTCAGTCGACCCTGTATTTCGAAGAGTTACGAGTCTGTCAGAATAACCTATTTCGTAGAAGAATGTATTATGTTACCTTGACACGATTTGTCAAAGTTTCGACTCCTCTTAGGTTTATATAGTGGATATTTTTTTTAAGTGCTAAAATCAAACGAAAAAGAATTTGAAACCATGACTTTGTGACAGATGTAAGAACTGTGCACTTTTACTGCACCGGTGAAGTCACAGAGACATACAACAATTTTTTTGAGTTTTCGTTTCGTCCTGTTCCTGCACAGTACTGTTCTACGTCATACGACATGTTTATTTTGGATTTAATATATATTTATGTTGGGGTGGGGTCGTGGGGGAATGGNGGGTCGTGGGGAAAGGGGACGGTGTTGATCGACTGGTCTCGTTACGGTTCCCAGGAAGAGAGGTTCCGGTTACGTCAAATACTTTAGGTCGTGGGTCCTGAGGTTGGTAGGGAACGGAAGGTCACTGTACACATAGTGACATCCGAAAAGGACCTCTGATGGATGACAGATTAGTCAAGGTGTTCATGTCCCTTTGACGGTCTCGAAGTAACCTCGTAAGTATGATAACCGACCTGAGTTTCTGGATCTCATCACCCTCAATTGAAAAGTCTATTTGACCTAGTAAAGGATCCAACCTAGAACAGAATAGCATGATAGAATCGTCTCAGGTGTGTCATCCTTCGTAGAAGATGAGACTTCGAGGTTTCCGTAACGAATCCCTAACCACTCCCAGTGTATTATTTTCACTGTGTTACTCGATTGTCGAATTCAACTATATTTAATAAAAGTTCATTCAATAAACCCCGGTAAACGAAGACGAAAGGTAACGTAAGGGTTTAGCAAAAGTGTGATATGGAAATTTTTACATATATTATCAGGTAAAAATTTTGATAGTTACGTTAGTGGAGAATTACACAAAAGTCGATCGAATTATTGTTGAACTACTCGATAATACATCTAGGTCACTTTTCATCAATTAATCAGAATTCCTGCGGTTATGACACGATTAAAGTGTCATACCTCTTTTTCGTTACAATTCATCTTAAAATGTATTAGTAATTATTGAACTTTTCGTCACAATGGCTTGACAACGTTTCAAAAGGGTTTTCGTGAATGTCGTTAAATATAGTTCTCTAGGATTCAAATCCCCATCCTCCTATTCTGTCGAGAAACTCCATCTTTGAGTAGAAAGAGTACTGATATTATCCATTAAAGGGGTGAGTCTGGATTCTATTAACATGTAAGTTTTCAAGTATTGTTCGACAAGAACTCTGTAATTAGTAGAGATTGTGTATGTGACTCATCTTTATTTATTGATGTTCTTTCGAATTTTTTAGACTCAATTGTAATACGACACGTTTTTCTTTTTTGTTGTTGTTGTTGTTGTTGTTTCGTTTGTCTGTTTTTTTGTGGAACTTGTTGGATGTAAGACACAATTTATGGGACTGATTTTACAACCAACACGATATGTTAAGGTGAAGTCACGTCTTTACTCAACTAAAGACACATGGCAGAAACAACAGAAATTCAGAAATGGTGAAAACAAGCTTTATAGTGGAACGAAACTTTTCTACTTATTGAATAATGGTTTAGTGTTTAACAGTGTCTAGGAAGAGTCAAATCAGACTTATTTTACGTCGTATTTATATAATGAAACAAGACCCTTATTACCAAACCACAGAATCAAGACTATCGAAGGATTCCCGTTTGGTGGCTACTTCAGTAAAACCCAAATTTGACGTGTCTTTCTTCTCTGTCACTTCAGACGGAAAAACAAAAGAAAAATTCAGAAATCTGGAACGATCCTGTGAAGAAGGTCTAATTGTCAGTCCGTCAACACCGTGGACAACGAGAAACTTTGTCTGCACCAAATTGTAGTCGGTTCGAATCACTAGACCTCCAGAGACAACTAGAAATACCGCAGTTAACGTCTATTACAAACTTACGCCAACATTTTTAGTTTTTCAACCACAGGTAGGTGTTTGTGAGATTTTGCACCCACGAGTGTTTCCTAAAGGTGGGACTTACCGACCAGACCCTACTTACCCTTCATTCCCTAACTACTGACAAGAAGTGGGGAAAGGGGTCTATATGGTCTTAAAGACTCACCGATGGCCAGACACTTGTGACGAAACTCAAGTTAACGGTGCAGCCGCCCTCCTAGAAGACTTAGTGGTGTCCAGTTCGACTAACGTTTCGAAAGACCCAACTCTAGATGTTACGGGTAGTGATTGTGGAAGAACGGACCAGAGTACGGTGGAAATTACACGGGTGTTTTACCGTGCTAGTCAGCACCCTTCATGTGCAGCCGAACTTGACCTCTCGGGTTCCTCAACAAATTTACGGGTAATAGATCAAAGTGGTGACGTAGTGACAACCGGTGGCTGTGGGGGTAGGAGAGCGCGTCGCGCCGCCCCACTCGCCGACCGCCGGCCCGTCGTACCCTGCACCCTGCGCCGCGCCCGCCCCTAGGGCCCCCGCCAGGACACGGGTCACCTCCGTGCCCAGAACGGTAGAGAAGAACTAAAGAAGACGAAAACAATCCAGAAATGACAAAGACAGTAAATAACACTGGAAGAAACCTACTTTACAAGAAAACTATAAAGGTTAAAAGAACTTCTCTAGAGACGACGACGATTCAGTGAAGTCAACACAGGCTGAGACACGCTAGGGTATCTACCGTCGGGTGGTCCGAGGCGGGGACCCTAAGAGGTCCGTTCTTGTGACCTCACCCAACGGTAAAGGAAGAGGTTACATACTTTCACTTTTCACTTTCACTTCAGCGAGTCAGGATAGTCTGAGAAGTCCTGGGGTGTCTGACGTCGGAAGGTCCGAGGAGGCAGGTACCCTAAAAGGTCCGAGATCAGAAAGGGAAAATAACATAAGGAGATAAAGAAACGCAACAAATAACTTCTTCCGGAAGAACAGAGAGGACCAATAAGAGTCCTTGAGACGTAAATCAAAGCCACATGGAAAGGGAGAGAGAGAACGAAAATTGAAGAGGAGAAAGGAACCGACAAACATTTCGGAGGAGTCTGTTGGTGAAACGGAAGAACTTAAAGAAAAAGAAACCCTACCGAAACATGACGGAGGACATGTTATAATGTTTGGAGACAGGTATCATGACGTCCGTGAGACAAATGTCTAGACTATGGAAGTTGGATAAATAGTGGAGGTGAATGTAAGTATCCTCTAAACTAAATTCAGTGGATTAACCGGATCACAAAAGGGGGAGAAAGAAATCAAATTCGGATTTCAAACGATACTCCTCGACTACTACACTCTGTGTCAGTCGGGGTCCAGAACAAAACGACTGACATGTACAGAAGAGGTAGTAATCGCTGTTTCTTACATTAGTTAAACTAAAGTTATGACTGATAAACCACTACAGATACACAACAGTAGAGAACACGACAACTTTTGCCCACAAACAATACTGGTCACGTAAGAAGACCGTCTTAAGACAATCGGAAACGGGAAGGATTAAAACATGAAGTTCCGGTTTGAACGGATAATGAGGTCCATAGAGAACTTAAGGAAGAAAGTGTAAGGTTAGGGGATAACCTTACTTTGTCTTGAAAAAAAAAACCCCCCCCACAATCAAGATCTTCCAGCACATCAAGAAGTATTTTGACTAATTGAAGTCGAAGAAGTCATAACCACCGACTTCGTATCTGAACCTAATGACACTACAACTCACCGAACGGAACCTTTACTTGACTCTAGTAAGACAACAAAAACTCCAACGTTGGTTCATGACGTAAAATCTGAGTAACTAAAACTCCCGATGAGGTAAAGAAGATACCCTAAGAACGGGTGTCGTCATCTATATTCCCAGTAGACTTAATCTAAGTAGATAAGGACAGGTAAAATCAAGTGACTAAGGATTCAACAACTACAAATGAGAACGGTAGGGGACGAACTGGTATAGGTTAAGTGAAACTAAGTACCTGGATTGTCAGATACAAGGATACGTTATAACAAGAATGTCGTAGTCTAAAATGAAAGTAGTGGCCTGTGTAGGTATTGACTCACAGTAAAGGTGAAACCGGGACGATGAAGTAAGAAAGACCTCGATAATCAGTAACAGGAGACGAGAAGGGGTCATCGTATATCTTGTAGATGGTTGGGGCCCCCGAGTAGAAAGTCACAGTATCGAAGCACGAAAAAATATGTCAAGTACCCCAAGAGTGGAGTTCATATGACCTCACCAAACGGTAAGGGAAGAGGTCACATAGTGTAAAACAGTCTTGAGAAGGGATACTGGGAAGACAGAACCCATCGGGATGTGTCGTACCGAGTATCAAAGTGACTCAATACGTTCGGGGAAGTGGTCCTGGTCCGTCACTAGTTACTTCCCCTAAATTATGTAGTGACTTAGTTAACATTTAGTACACATTATTACCACGATTTTAAAATTAAGAAGAAGAATTCCATGCATAAAAACCCCCTTTCAATTAAGTTATTAAGTTGGGAGAATAAAGAAGTATAGAAGAAGGAAAATTTATAAAAATTTCAATTAAAATTTCAAATGTTAATTTTCAAACTTCAAATGTTAATTTGAAGTTTAAATTAAACAGTTTGGTGTCTGAGGGGACCACCGAGTCACCATTTCTTAGATGGACGTTACGTCCTCTGTGTCCAAGTTATGGATGTAGTCCTTCTAGGGAACCTCCTTCCGTACCGTTAGGTGAGGGTAAGAACAATCCTTTTAGGGTACCTGCTTCCTCGACTTGTCCGCTGACAGGTACACATCGTTTCTCAATCTGTACTGACTTAGCTGACTCGTCCGTGTGTGTCTGAAATATCTAATTGAAAAAAAGTTTTACACAAAATAATTATAGTTAAATCGGAAGTGTAAAAGATTCTACGATTGTAGCTTCATGATATTTTTTAAATGTATTTACTATAAAATGGAAGAGAACTTTAGGTAGTTTCTTATTTCTCGTTTAAATTGGGAGGTATACGTTGGGTGGTATCCGTTCCACTAGAGACGACAGAGAAATGTATAACATAGGTTCTCACTGAAATAAATAAACAAGGATTATAAAGGATAATATATACTTTACTGAATAAGTGTGAAACGGTACGAACGTAAGAAAGGGACGGGTTCCTGGTCATCACAACCGAGGTAGACTCGAAGGAACCCTAAAGGGTGCACCAGATATACAATTCGGGTCTTCCCAAGGTCATAGTGAGTTGGAAACACCCGATAAAAGGGGTGGTTGTATAACATAATTCAACTGTAGATTTCCCATACATTCTAAATATCGATTAAGTTACCAGATTTCGGGATCATCGTCTTTAGACAATTCTTTGCTAGTATTTCCTTTGATAGACCAGTACTAAACGATGGAAGTTTTGGATGATCTGGTCTAATTTTTAGGACACTTTTAATTTTGGTTTCACTGTGACTAATGGTTGGAGAAGTCTAACTATATTTGTTTTCTCTATATACGGTAAATCTTATGACTTTCGGTCTCTTTACAGAAAAAAAAAGAAATTTTGACTGTGTACAGTTGTAAAAGTCTTCCATAAGTATAACAATAAGAATACCAACAAACCACCAAATCAGCGATTCAACACAGGTTAAGAACACTGGGGTACCTGACATCGGACGGTCCGATACAGACACCCCTAAGAGGTCCGTTCTTATGACCTCACCCGACGGTAAGGGAAAAGATCCTCTAGAAGGGCTGGGTCCTTAACTTGGGTCCAAAGAGAGTAATGTCCGTCGAAGAAATGACTGACTCGATGTTCCCTTCAGGTAATAAGAATAGATACTCAGGTTTTGTTTTTTCCTGTTGAATAGTAAAAGTAAAAAAAGTAGTATACTACTATCTCTTTAAACAGTAACAAGGTCCCTCCTCCGGTAAAATAGTCACTTGGAGACTCAACAGTCACTAACTCGGGTATACATTCACAACTGTTCGCGTGTAGGTTCCCTTTGACGTTCATTTTTACGGGGACGGAATCCGAGGATCTTGTGTGTTACGTCTTCTTTCTGCTCTCCTGTCCTATGACACGTCTTCTTCACACGTGAAGTGTTGTGTTAGTGGTAGAGAGTTCTTAGACTCCCAAATAAAATACTCATCCTTGTTGACGACCTGGGACAGGGTAGTTTATAGTGTATATACGGACCTTTCTATTACATTGTCGTCTTAATTTATCAAGGGGTACCCAAGGACCATAGATCGTATTTATATAAAAATTAGTTAACTAAAAGAAAAAACAATGAGATTCTGAACCACCGTTACGTTTAATGATGATACAAAATCCTACAAATACTCGAGATTGAATGGGCACCGTCTAAGTACAACTACATACCGTTTTGGTTATGTCATGACATTTCATTTTTTTTTTTTTTTTTTTTTTTTCTAAAAACCTAGTATTAGTTTAAGGAATTTCAAGAAAACTCTAAGAAGTATTAAACCGGTGAAAAATGTCGAAAGGATTGAGGAGTGGACTGAAGTTCAAGATCATTTAGACTTTGTGAAAGTCGATCCTTTTCGACACGACCCAATCGGTCTGTGGTAAGGACAGAAGTTCTTTTAGTTACTCCTAATATTATTCATATTATTTTCGATGTATATATGTTCGTGTCTGGATTAAGTCAGAACCCTCGTATCTTCTGAAATCCCTTTTACAGATTTATATCCTTTTATCAATTTATAATCCCTTAACTCAAACACACCTGTTCATCAAAAATGTTTCCTTTATCGGACACGTCTAGGGACCTCTAGTCTTCAAGGATGTTTGTAAGAAATCGAATAAGACTCAAAGTTAAACAAGTGTAACAGATTTCACGATTAATAGTGACCATATACACTCTACTCAAGAGTCATATTCAAAAAGAGGATCCAAGATTCCAAGTGTTCAAATGATACGGGTATGATTAATCTCTTTTTATTCTTTGTTCAGATGTTTTTAATTCTTACCTTACTATATACTTAGTAAAATGTTTGACGATAAGGGATTCATGTCATAAGAAGGGATTTGATATTACGGACAATTAACAAAATAAAGTGAGTGACAATTTAATAAGAGGTAGAAGTAATCTGACTTCCGTCCACCAGAGGTACTTTCTATTCAGAATTTTAATTTGAGCCGAAACTCGTCGACAAAGAGAAAACATTAGAAAATGTAAAGTATGTTAAGTCCGAGTGACGAGAAGGACTGTTATGGGAGTAAGTTTTTGTGTTTTCGTTTTGTCCTTCTTACAATATTTGACACACAAGAATTTCGTACTATAAAGAGGTGGAAGTAAAGTCGGACTGGGGAGAGTAAATAGTAGGGACCGGAGTAATGGTTCAAGAAGGTCAGTGGGGAATACGGTGATCTTTTTATGTAACCTACTCTTGAACCGTTTTACATCGAGAAGAAATCGATTTATATGTGACACTATGTGTTTATACAAGTCGTTTCTTCATCCCACTTACTTGAAGTGTACATGGTGTAACCGTGTAGACAAGAGGTGTTTAAAGTTAACTCTTCTTAATCGAACCTCGACCAGGTCGTTGATTTTTGAAAACACAAGTTAATAACCATGAAAGAAAACTAAGTGTTACTCTACACAGTGTTTATAGAATGGGAAAACATTGAGTCAAAAGGAGAAGACAACTTGTCTATACTTCGGAGGACCAGAGGTAAGAGGATGACGAACACCAAGGATTAAAAACACAGATCAAAAGTGACTGAAGTCAAACAGGTAAATCCTTTCCTTGATGTGTATCCACTTCTTCTTTTTTTTTTTTCTCAAAAAAGACCAAACGTCCTGTTGAACTAACCAGTCTTAAACTCCATGTCTATATTAGAAACATTCAGAGAAAACTTACGGTTCAAAACTACAACTTTATACAGGTGTAAAAATGGATAGTGTCACCGTAAATACAAAATGAGGTTTTCTATTTTATGGTACAATATTAAGACCTTCAAAACTATCCTTTATAATTGTAGGAAGTCAAATCAAAAGATTGTGTAAAAGAAACGACTCTGAGGTTCCTGTGTGTGTGTGTGTGTGTTTTAGTTAAGAAGAAAAAAAAAAAAAAAAATCAAAGTTGTCATTTATTGAAAACTAAGATTAATGGAAACACACGACGGATTAACACGACGGACTACAAATTTTTATTTTCATTTTTAAAACTACTTTTACTTAGACACCGTTACGAGAAGAAGACTTCTAGTGTTTATTTAGATATGAAAAAGTTGGTAAAAACTAAAAGATTAAACTTTATTATGTAGTACACTCTTAATGTCTGTCAACAAAGAATACTTTAATGAAGGGTATACTTCAAATCATAGTCGAGAATGTTCAGTAAAGGATACTAAAGACTTAGTAAACCTCTTCTTAATGTGTAGACATGTATCAATTCACTGGATTTAATGAAATCGAAGACTAAGTAGTACGGAGGTGGGATAAAAATATAAATCGAGATAGAAAAGGGTTTGAAGTGACAATTGTATCTCGTTCAAGTATGTATCAGAGGTATGGATATCGAAAGAACAAACGAAGTAGTTTCTCTAAAAACGTAGAAAAGAGGAGGATCGACAAAGAATAAGTTCAAGATTTATATGTTAGTACCGTTTGTTTATATGTCGTAGAATTTCGACCTTTCTATATAGTTTCAACTGATCAACGTTGTAGTATTTATTACGTCTTCATCGAAAGAATTTAAGGGACCGTTCATTACGTCTGAGACTTGTCATGTTCCTGTCTTTCAGGTGATTTAGTGTTTCTTTGACTAAAGAGTATAAAGGTTTAATTCTACAAAACGAATGAGAAGGTTACCCTCTAAAATGAACGAGACTACCTTTGTTAGAGGGAGGTTCCGAAACGTATTGAACGAAGGTTTTATTAAACAGGTGAAAATTACAGTTGAGTCGTTCTGAACATCAGTAAGAATAAGAGAATAGGTAGAATAAAAAAAAAAAGTGTTAAGAATAACGATGGACTGAAATCTGATATCTACATAAACAAATGAACATCTACGACGTTTCTTATATTTGAAGTTCTTTCCTCCCTGATATAAAATAATGGTACCTTAGGGGTCAGGGATCTTATTACGGACCATATATCATCCATGATCTTTATAAACAACTATTAACTTATAACTTGAAGTTACTCGTAGGGATATTAAAATGGATAATTAGGTTCGAGACGAAAAACCTTAGTTTTTTCTCGTTTGTAAGAGGTACATTTAACCATGTCGGTGATACCTCTTGTCATACTACTAATGTATTTTTTGATTTTTATCTCGATGGTATACTAAGTCGTTAGGGTGAGGACCCATATAAATTCTTTATTTGTATGAAGTTTTTCCATATACTCGTGAGATCACGAGTTTCGTCGAGATATGTCACCTGTTCTGTACCTTGTTGGATTTACGGGTAGTTATCTACTTACCTATTTATTCTACAACACGTGTATATGTTACCTTATGATGTGTCGGTATTTTTTCTTACTTTATCACGGAAAACGTCGGTGTACCTACCTGGATCTCTAATAGTATGATTCACTTCATTCAGTCTGTTTCTTTTTCATATATCGAATAAGGTGAATATATACCTTAGATTTTTTACTTGAATAATTGTTTTGTCTTGACTCGATCCCTTGAAATTTCCATTATCTTTCCTCCTATAACTCATAGGCACTTCTTGGGTAAATCTCCATACCTTAATCTGATCCATCCGTAAAATGTCTAACCCCTGAAAGAGATGATTACAATACGCCTGGTTTTCCTCCACTCCCCTTCTGTATCACAATTACCGGGTCCAGATTCCGACCCGTTCCACCCACGGACTGGAAAATTACATTAATACTCCCACTATAAGACAAGTATACTATGTACAACTTTCCATTTATCTCTTTAATTTGTTTCTTTTATTTAAAAACTGTGTCTTTTGTAAAATTCTTCAACTTTATAAGGGTCATTGATAAATGTTACTACCTATGTAATTATATGTAAGAAATGAGGAAAGGAGATAAGAAATAATGGTCAGAACCGAAAGTTTCATAGAATTTTTGAACGAGATGTAATTTTAATAAAGATTTTAGAATGTCAAGAAACTCCACAGGACTGAAAAACCAAGATGAAGAATCGTAGAAACGTACACCTTTTAAGAGAAATAAAGTATAAACTCATATTTATTTTACAATGGTTTTACTGATTTTAACCGATAACGTATGATAGAACGTATGGACCATATGGGGTCAAATAAATGTTAGAACAGGTTCATAGAAAGAATAATTTACTCATATATGGTTTAGCGAAGTCAGTATAGACTGAGAAACGCTGACATACCTAGTATCGGACGGTCCAAGGAGACAGGTACCTTAAGACGTCCGTTCTTATTACCTCATTAAACGGCACGGAGGAGGTCTCTGAAAAAGACTGGGTCCTGACTTGGGTACACAATACAGAGGACGCAACCGTTAACCCAAGAAATGGTATCACGGTAGACCCTTTGGGTTTACACATTTTGATTAGGACTTATTGACTATTTTTTACCTCCTACTAGCATTACACTTATTTAAGATAGGTGTTTGGACTAAAATCTGTGACCAAAGTTGATGGAACAGTTGTTTGTAAAACATTTATAAGGATTAATCTTCTTGATAAACCTAAAGTCAGAGTAGACGAATGGTTTTTCATTCGGGTAGGGTTTCTCGGGTCCTGTTTCGTATTATTGTGGGTTCCCGTGTGAACGACCAAGACAGTCCGAAGGAGGGGGGTTTTAGTTCATGTCTTTGTAGAAATCCAGAACCACTAACTCTTTTAGTAGAAGGAATTCTCAACGAACTGTCTATGTAGAAGGGGTAATAAAGTAGGAGTTGTACTTCAGAAGGAAAAGAATTAGAGGTTCAGAAAGAAAAGACAGTTTACGTTGAATGTCATTTCAGTCTTTATTGGAGACCATTAAGTGAATCTGTAGAGAGTTTATCTACTGACAGTCACAGGCCGAAACGTTCATGAACAAATATAATGACACGAAATCTGTAAGTTGAAACATAAAGAAATCTATTTCACTATTTTACGTAGGTTATTGTAAAAGGTCTTTGTTCTCAATTAAAATCCATAAGAAAGACTGTCACAGGATTTTACAAATATTATATTGGACCCGTTAAAAATCCTAGATACTATCTTGAACCTAAGGATTCATTCCTAGGAAACCAATGAGAAGGTAACGATACACCAATGTAATAGTATCATAGTGTTTGAAACTAAAACAACAAGAGGTCAGTGAGTCAGTACAGGTTGTGACACTGGGGTACCTGACGTCGTACGGTCCGAAGGAACAGGAAGTGGTAGAGGACCCCGAACGAGTTTGAGTACAGTTAACTCAGTCACTACGGTAAATTGGTAGAATAGGAGACAGTAAGGGAAGAGGAGGACAAAAGTTAGGAAGGGTCGTAGTCCCATAAAAGATTATTTAACCGAGAAGTGTAGTCCACCAGTTTTATAACCTCGAAGTTGAAGTCATAGTCAGGAAGGTCACTTATAAGTCCTGACTAAAGGAAATCTTAATTGTCCAAACTAGAGGAACGTGAGGTTTCCTGAGACTTCTCAAAAGAAGTTGTGACGTCAAGTTTTCGTAATTAAGAAGTCACGAGTCAGAAGAAGTACCAGGTTGAGAGTGTAGGAATGCACTGATGACCTTTTGGTATTTAAACTGATTTGTCTGGAAACAACGATTTCATTACAGAGACGAAAAATTATACGACAGATCCAAACAGTATCTAAAAGAAGGTTCCTCGTTCACAGAAAATTAAAACACCGACACCATTGTTAAACGTCACTAAAAACTCGGGTTCTTTTCTTTCAGACAGTGACAGAAGTAACAAAGGGGTAAATAAATGGTACTTCTTTATCCTGGTCTACGGTACTGTAAACAAAAAACTTAAAACTAGAATTCGGTCGTAAAAGTGAGAGGAGAAAGTACTTGAAGTGTCGAATTTTGTTCTACTCAAATAATTGAGTCAAAGGTTCACAACCCTGAGGTCGTTTCGAACGACCAAGGAGACGAATGTCAGAGTGTTTCGATATTTCAAGATCGATACCAATACTAAAGTTGACTCCGAATTCCAGAAGAAGATCCGAAGAATCGACAACCATCTTAAGTCGAGGAAGCTAATATCCCGACTTTATGATAGAAAGAAAGACCAATGATGAATTCCGGGTAGTTGAAACTCCTTCTACAAATAAGAGTTAGTGGTCCTGGACCCCTACAGACCTACCAGCTTAAGATCTTCTCCTCTGGTCTGTCTCGGTAAGAGTCGAGGAATTCCGATAGGTACCAAGACAGTACCCCAGGAGATATGTTACACCGTCGAATAAAAAGTTCCGGTCGTCCTGTCGTGAAGAAAACGAAAATTAGAGGGGAAGATCAGACAATTCTGTTTTAGATATTTTGTTATTTTAGTGTCCTTCCTGATCGGATAGTATAAGTGTCCAGGGTGGTTGATAGTTCGTTCCAACTAACATGATGTTGTTTACTACCCTCGTACCAGGGTTATACCACCTCCTTATCCTACCCCTCTGGTGAAAGAGGGGATCTTTAAGTAGTTTTCTAGTAAAATTACAGCTCTTTGAAGGTGTTTTGTAGAAGACTTAAGACCGTCTCCTGTGGTCTGTGGATCTTTCCGTCGGGTTAGAAAAGTTTTCTCCATCTTGTTTTATATTTTCTATTTTTGTCTGTGTTTTCTTAATCCCTCCCTCTGGGTAAGACCCCTCCCTCAGTACTTTCTCCTCTTCAAAGGTGTATTATCCTTTGGGAGTGTCCGTACAGTCACCCCTCGAAACCTTAGAGTCTCCCGTGATTTTGTCCTGTTTTTTTAGTCTTATACGTGGATTCACGTTGATGGTCACCTCTTCGACGAGTCTGAGAGGACAGATGGTAGTCACTCACCCCCGATCAGTCCCTCTACACCCGACTTAATAACCGGGAATCCCATTCCTGACCGAACTTACAGGACTCTTTGTAGACTCCCTCGATTACACTGTATCGTCGGGTTTAGAAACTAGCGGTCTCTTTGTTTTTCCTTTTCCTGGAAAGAACGTTATCCGAGATTGTGACGTGTCACT
This sequence comes from Capra ibex, assembly GCA_006410555.1. NCBI lineage: Eukaryota > Metazoa > Chordata > Mammalia > Artiodactyla > Bovidae > Capra > Capra ibex. The sequence continues at coordinate 813,237 of SJYO01015557.1, forward strand.
GGGGTCCACACGAGTGACTTATTTCCTAACACGGGATCACTTATGGTTTCCTCTCGTTCGGTCGAAGGTAAATCCCTGAAGGGAGGGATCTCCGTCTCTCCGTCCACACACTGTCGGTCTCGGGTTTTCCTTCCCCGATGACGTCAGAGTCGTGATCGTGGTTTGACACTCGTCCCACGGTCAACGATTGTGTAAAAGGACCCTACCAAGTGTAACTCTCTTAGTTAAGGATCCGTCTAACTATTCTTCAGGTCGTAGGGGTTCCTCCTCTTTCCCCAGACTCCGAGAGCTTCACCTCTAACCCCCAGACCTTAAGAGTTCCTTCTCTTTTCCTGTTTGAAAAAAAAAAGGAGATGTAAGGAATCAGAATCAATATGTTGAGTCAAATTTGAACAACCCTGGACTGGACTCGGTACTGTCCGAGTTGTCCCGTATGATCCGGATTCGGAGTCCAAGAACATTCGTACTCAGTATTAAGACCCTTTGGGGTGGTTCCAGGGGCTACTGTGGTTCCAGGAGGGACTACTGCGGTTCCAATTTAGTTAGTGGTGCTACTAAGTTCCAACTCAGTTAGTGGTGTGTGGTTGATGTGATAACGACTCTGTTTTCTGACGGACATATATTCGTCGACACTAAGTCTCGAGCCCCGGGAGCAGTTCTAAGGTGACACGACCGACTCTGAACCCGGGATCGAGCTCGTTCGTTATTTGGGGAAATACGAAAACGTAACGACACTTATAGAATAAGAGAGTCAAAACCCCTGAGTCTGTGACCCGTATTGTTTGAGACATGATCCCTAACATGTTGTTGTTACATAGACCGACCTCCTGTCAAAGAGGAAGGACTTTTGGATGACTGATTAGGACTATAGAATCTTACATATAACACCATCACCCAGACCTCCCAGAAAGATAACAATTTAAGATTAGAACAATAAGATTTTACATTTAACACACCCACCCAGACCATTTTAAAAGTGTTTGAACTCTGAAAAAAAAAAAAATAAGTAACATTGTTGATTAATTTTCCATATATTGAGGTAACGATTGTGATTGTTCCCCCATGAGAAAGACGGGAGAAGGCTACGAATTACAGTCTTCGAAAGGGATAGGGAAAATATGAAGTCATTTTGAGATAACGTGTTTTCGAGACTCGCTAGTTCGGAGTAGAGATCGGGGTCTAACTTAAGAAGAGAAGACCTCCGGTTCTTAGGGCCTCAGCAAAGAACCCAGTCGTTGTTGGAAAGTAGAACCCCCGAGTAGAACCTAACAAGTCCTGTTCCAATCCTACGAACCTCGGGATCAAGAAACAAGAGGATCGTTTGTGCAAAAGACGACATGAAATGATTAAGATGCCACACGAACACACTTACTTACTGTGCGAGACAAGTCACGAAGGTACCACTGGAGTATGCCGAATACCGTCTTTGGACATCCTCCAAATATGGCTGGATGGTCACGGTTCTCCGTGGGTTACAGAGCAAGTCCCTGGCCGGTCTTTGCCCGTTTCATACACCTGAGGAAAGAGCCAGTTTTAAAAACCAGAGAAACTGGTAAAGTATTGAGGAACCCTTAATCTTCATGATTGGATTAGACAACCTAGTATCTGAAAGTTCCCTGAACACTAGATACGACAATGACACATGACACTGAATCCAGTGTCTGAACCTAACCATCAGTCCTTCGCAGATCGGAGCGATCCTTAGTCTTCAAGCCTTCGATCTACCTCGAGATCGAGGTTCTCGTAGAGACTCCATTTTCCAATGAGTCTAACCTTGATGTTACAAAAAAAAAAGGAAACCATTGCGACCGAGAATCTCCTGGTCTCCTCCGAGAATATGATCATACCGTTACGAACCTTCCTTGTAGAGTCCAAATACAGGTATGGCCAAAATAACACCAGTTCTTATATGAGTCCCAGCACGTGCCCGTGAGTCTACTGGTTATAAAGGGGGTCGCCAGAATCGAACCCTCCGTAAGACCTTCCAATAAGACTAACGTGGGCCCACCGTAGTCTCCGTTCCTTCCAAAATTACAACTCCTCGACCTGTAGTCTGACCCTACGGTAGTCCAGATGGGGACCACGTAGGGGTGGGGTAGAGCCACCATTTTGACCCTCCCTTCTCATGCCACGGACGCAACCATTCCCTGTCTGATTCAGACTGGTCCTTTCTTTTCGAAACCACAATTCAGACAGATGTGGGGGCAGATCTCGTCCCTCCCTACAGAGGTCATCTTTCTCCCGTGACCAACAAAGAAAAGAGAGAATGTCTATCCTCGATTGTTAAGGTTTGAGTGAAAAAACTTGATATAGGACTTTTTGACCCTATCTAAACTAGGGGTCTCGAATTTCTTCTGTGTAGACCAGAAGGATACACTATGACGTACCGGTACCATAGGTAACCTCCTGCCACTTACCACTGGCCAACCTCCTAGAGAATTAATATTATGACAAAATGTCAATCTGGCCAAGACATCTTTTGTTCCCTTTACCCATCTTCATCGTCACCGTTGGGTGAGGTCATGAGAACGGACCTTTTAGGGTACCTGTCACCTCGGACCACCCGACATCAGGTACCCCAACGATTCTCAACCCGTGCTGACTCGCTGAAGTGAAAGTGAAAAGTAAAAGTACGTAACCTCTTGCTTTGCCGTTGGGTGAGGTCATAAGAACGGACCCCTTAGGGTCCCGACCCCTCGGACCACCCGACGGTAGATACCCCAGTGTGTCTCAGCCTGGACTGACTTCACTGAATCGTCGTTGAATCGTCATCGTCGTATACATAACGGGAAAAAGAGACGTCTTATACGGTCTGAACACAGGATTCCCATATCTAAACCCACACTTTGAAAGTCGAGGGAGGACAGGAGGATGAAACAGGGGTATGGGCCCCGAGGTTTGACTCGTTTCAGTCTCTTGGGAGGGGGAATGGAGGGGTTCTTCCCAACGGAAACAGAGTCATTTTTGGGTTTGACTCTAAGTTTGACGGGTTCATCTCCAGGTTTGTTGTACTAGAGTCTGATGAGACCAAAGTTATCTTTGAGTCTGGTAGCTTCATTCTCTACTCTACCTCCTGTCCTTTGTTTCTCTTTTTCTTTTATTGCAAAGAGGTTAGATAGGGACCCTAGTGTACGAGTCTTGTCGGTCTCTCGGACTCTTTGTCGGTGTGTTCGACAACGGAGAAGTGCTTCGTGGGTGTCCATCTTTATTAGTCAGATACTCTCAATTATTCGGGAAAGGAATAGTTCTTTATATTTCTTAGTTCCTTCTAGACCCTCTGATAAATCTCCTGGGTCTTTTTAACCTGAAGAGACCACCGAGTCTACCATTTCGCAGACAGATGTTAAACCCTCTGGACCCAAACTCGGGACCCAACCCTTCTAGGGGACCTCTTCCTTTACCGTTAGGTGAGGTCCTGATAACGGACCTTTTAGGGTACCTGTCTCCTCGGAACATCCGATGTCAGGTACCCCAGCGTTTCTTAGCCTGCGCTGACTCGCTGAAGTGATAAGATATCTTTTTATATAATTTCGAAAATTTCCACAATGAGACGAAATACTGGAATGAACCTTCATACACTGTATATAGAACCCTGTTTGCGACTGAGGACTGAGTTTCTGAGCTCAAAACCTTTTTCGCCAACGAATACCTCTACTTACCAAACCATTACTCACACATCCCTTCTCCCTCCTACTCTATTGGCGGGAGGGGTGACCCTTAGTCCACCAGGGTTGATGTCTTGGTCTGGCCCTAATGTTGTGTCGATTTCCTTCTACCCTAGTCTCAGTAAAACAGTCTATATAAGAACTTCCTGAGTCCGTCCGGAAATTTGATACCGTTTGACCGTTTGTGTCTTGTCCTCTTCTTCCTTCGAGGACCATTTAAGGATCTATCTGACTCTCTTCGGGAACCGTCTAAGTGACTCTAACTAGGGTTTTAACTTCTCCCTTCTCACTAGAATTTTCTATCCAAAGAGTGAGTCAGTCGAGGTCTATAGGCGACATTCGATGACTTTATCCACATACCTGGTTTGTCAGAAATCTATTAGACAATGTTGACCGAGTTTGTCAGATATTACCATCCCTTGTACTCCTTCTCTTTCTTTCCGTCTTTCTGTTTCCTTGTCCGTCATCAGGAGTATTACCGACATTCTTGGTAAGAATTTGTTGGACTCTTTTTACGGGTCTCCCTGGGTCCACTTTTCCCTACCCGAACGATAATGACACTTTCCCTCCCTGTGGAGTTAGCCCTAACGGGAGTCCGTAGGTTCAACGTGGGCCGAGGTACAGACCAGACGTTCCCTGGTGTTACCTCCTCTCTGACGGGGGTGTCCACATTCAAAGTCCCCAGTCTGAGAGTTCTGTTAGTCCTGACTTCCACGGGTCCCCAGGGGTGTGTTCGAAGATAGGATTAATGTGGACTCCTTGGGGCCTACAATTATTAACATCCCCCGGTTAGTAAAATCTATGACCCCGTTGAAAGAAACACGAATGACTTCGGGGACCGGGTGAAAGAAGAGCTAGGCAAAGGTATTACCCCCACAGACCTGCTCGGTTTCCACAATGAAGACAACAAGACATTGACCCTGAGACACGATAAAAGTGTTCTCAAAGACTAGTACGGTCAGAGGGAGTGGGGAAAACCCTTCCCTATATGACTCGTTCCAGGTACGGAGACAAAAGTACTTATACCTTGGGAGGGAAAGAGAGGGAAATTAACTTGTTTTACATTTGGGATCTCACACCCTACTACCTTTTAGACACCCAGCTCGTTTTTTTACGATAAAGATATCAACAGTCCGAGTTTCTGGGTGTGAATAAAGGTGTATTCTTCGTCATAGGTGACTTTGGACTCCACTTCCTTCCCAATTTTGGGCAGTACCTATTGAATTTCCTCGTTCCCGATAATTAAGGGACAATGTCAGGTACGTTGTGAGGATAAAACCCATATTTCTTTAGTTTACCATTTACCCCTGATCAAGTTCTAAATACATATTATTTACTCCGACATCAAGGAACTGTGGGGTAGCACGGATTAGGAATATGAGATAATAGACTTTAAAGGTTTACTCGGTTTACAAAGAGTCATTAACTAAATTTTCCACGGAAGATAAGTCAGGGAAACCTCCTCCTTTCAGTCAAAGATAAACGGAAACTTCTGGGATAGACGATCGAAGAGTCAATTGGACCGGTTAAAACGGGGTCCCTAAAGTACTGTCAGGAGTGAATAAACCTGTTTCAAACAGTGTCCTAGATGTTTTGAAATTATCGAGGTTTCGTCACCACGATGTCATACATCTACTATAAGAAGAGACACGACTCTGTCTCCTTCGAACAAGTGTTCGGAGTCTTCTAAAGAATTTGAAAGACCGTCCGACGCCAATGTTCCGTAGTTCTCTTTTCCGAGTCGAAACAGTTGTTAGCCAATCTATAGACCCGGATTATTATATTTTTCCCTGGTCCCGGTATCCGGGACTCTCTTAATTTGGATATGATTTAGTAGGGGATGGATACTGAAATTCTGTTAACTCTTCTAAAAAGCTTAGTGTCCGATGATAGAGTAAACCTAAGGCCAAATACCCCTTGAACGGATTTGAAATGTATTTAAATATCGACTTTGAGTCGTCCGGGTTTGCCTGTTTGACCAAACCAGAAGTCTATGAGTTTTCCGAAAATTCCAAGAAGTCTATCGAGAGGACGTTCGAGGGTGAAACTCGAATGGGTGCCTCAGTCTTAAATTAAACAAACAGTGACTTTCTTTTCCATACCGTAACCCTCAAAACTGTGTTGAGGCTCCCGGAGTGGTTGTTGGATAACGAATACGTTCGTCTCTTCATCTGTATTAAAGTGTACCCACCGGGGTGACAGATTCTCATTAACCCCGTTGTCAAATAATTGTCGACTTCGAAATATTTATTAAATACCTACTTTAGTATGACATAACTGAAGAGTACTACACTCACCTTAGAATTTAAGATTCTAATTATAAACCTACTGTCTGTCAGCCGAAGAATTTATAATCAGTGACAACAATCTTCCTGGTCATTCATTCGAATTTCAAACACCTTTTAATTTAGGACAGTGAAAGGAAGGACTCTTCCTTTTACTTTGTAGACTAGTGTTAACAAGGGTTAGGGATTGACATTTGATATGCAGAACCCTTCTAGATTACCTATGGGGTAATCTTTTAGGACTGTACCTTTATAAATGTCTACCGTCAAGAAAACAAGTCCTACCTTTCACGTTTCGTCCAATGGGGCACCACTGACGACTTGTCCAAAATCTTCGTTTTAGAGAGGGGGTCCTTTGATCACGAGTTAATCGTCTCGAACACCGAGACTGAGCTCGAGATCTCAATTCGTTTCCCGTCGCCAATTTATAGATGTAACTAAGATTCATACGAATAAACTGAAATGTACGAGTACGACGTTATACCTTTCTTTCTGTCAAATTTTGTCGTTGTCCTCTTTGATAATTCGTAAAATCTCTCTAGATCTATGAAAATTGACGATATATAACAGGATTTCTTCATCGACAAAACGTAACGTTTCTCGTGTCGTCCCTACCCTCATTTCATCGACTTCCATTAGTCGACCGGCTGACAGTTCGGTCTTTTCGACGTGAAAATGTTCTGGGGAAGTGATGTCTGTGGATACTAGACCTGTCCAGGACACCTTGTCCTGTTTGGTGTTATATGACTCCTTCATAATCTTTCTATACTCTTTTCTCCTCGTTTCTAATGACTATTTCCTACCAATATCAGACTTCTACCTGTTAATTATTAAGGACTTTTACGAGTTACCTTTTAAGAATTCCCAAATGTGGTCTCAAAAGTAAATTCACATCTTTCAAGAATGGTCTACCGAAGAGTAAATAAACTTCCATTTTTACATTACTTTTGAAATTTCTTATAATATTTTTCTAGACTCCAAACAGTCTTTTTATTGGGTTTCTGACTTTTCTATCGTTTTAGACCTAATGTTTCTTCACCTCTCATAGGACATCTCCTGACCCTTTAACTAAAATGAGTATACGGTTTTTGATTACCGATAAGAACTAATGTTCAAACCCACCTATGAAAATGACCAACTTAACTCCGAAAAGGAACAGTATCACTTGTCCGATTCCTCCAATCTCTCTAAGATTGGGTACTTTAATAGGGGTCCAAACCCGACGGTGCCTCGGAGGTCTCACTGTTACCGAGGTGGAAATTTCGACGACATTGAGTCCCGTATAGGTTTCGGGATCTTTATCTTACAGTGAATGTGACAAGGACCTCTGGGGTTAGGAGTCCTTTCCACCTTTCCCGATTACTGTAATAGTTTAGTTTTCTATAGACACGTTTAATTGAGTTCTCTCCGTCCTGTTAACCTAATTTCAAGATGGGTATCGAAATTACTCCCGAGCCGGACGGGGGGGTTTTCCTCCCTGACAGGAGGAAACTTACACAAATACCTTCCAGAAAGAATACGTGTCTGTAAGAAATATCTGGGACTTCGTAACCTTAATTGATTAATACGTTGAGTCGAGAGTCGAAAAGTTGTTCGTAATTGTCTTGAGGTCCTCTACTGAGGACTGGGTCGGAGACTCAGTTCGTTCGGAGACAAACTTGGTCCTTGCCTCCAAGACTATTTTTGAAACCCTAGACCCCCGGTTATGGAGTTAGGCGAGACCCTTCCGGGAATGGTCCACTAAGAAAGAAGAGGGTGTCGACAGTTTCACAGTCCTTAACCAAGCACCCAAGTAGCGTGAACTCAATTCTCTACCATGGGACTGGTAGATTCACCGTAGTAAAATACAGAAATGAAAGATACGAGACTGAAACATGAAAAGTCTACCCGGACCATTAGGTACACTCGGATGAAGACGACTGAGGTTTTTAGGATTCAGACGGTAAACTGGGAGTTCTGTTACTGAAGGACAGGACCCGAGTAAGGATACGACGTAAGGTGTTAGCCAGAATAACGACCCAGACGTCTCGTGAGGGGAGGAGTAGTTTACTTCTGAGGGGTACCACCTAAAGAGGTGAATTAGCTTTCCCGAAAGAAGTTGAGACACTACTGTGGATTGTTAGGATTCTACCTGACTACATTGATACCTCTACTCACTTTCAACGAGTCAGCACAGGCTGTGAGACGCTGGGACATCTGATATGTCAGGTACCTTAAGAGGTCCGGTCTTATGACCTCACCCATCGGAAAGGGAAGAGGTCCCCTAGAAGGGTTGGGTCCCTAGCTTGGGTCCAGAGGGCGTAACGTCCGCCTAAGAAATGGTCGACTCGATACCTCTATTACATTGAAAATTAAAACTAATCTAAAATTGAACCAAATTACTGATAAAACTGAATGTAGACATTGACATTTTGTCCCAAACAAAGATTGGCAGACTTTCGAAAATTCAATGTTTACCGACAGGTTCGAGGATGACAACATCGGTGCGCAAGACCCTTTGTTTGAGTGAGTCTTCCTGTTACGTCTATCACCTCACGTCAAATAATGTGGCCACGTGGGTTCCGTCTCAGAGGAGAATCGGTTCCTGGGGTTGGTCGTAAAAACTTTTAGAAGATATGGGGTACACATGCACAGACTTGGGTGGGGAGGTTTAAGGAACTCTGATTGTATTTGGTTCCTTTTATGTTAGGGTTATTGGAGTAGTAAGTGGACGATACACGAGTATACGAGTTTGTCAGTTTGTTAATCAGTTATTAGTTTGGACTCCAATATGAGGTTATCTATGTCCTTTTAAATACCGGACAGACCTCCTTCCCGATTAATCACATACAAAAGAGAATCCACTACTCATTGGATCTATACTAGAAGTTCCAAGGGACCAGACCTCCCCCGGAATAGGAAGAAAACAAAAGTATCCGTGATTTGTGTCTCAAGTCTCAGGTAACCTTTCCACCGACTCGTACTAATCGTACTTGTCCGGATTCTACCTTAGGTCCGGGATACTTAAGAAAGAAGTGATGCTCATGGTGTCGGAGGAGGTTTATAATGAACCCCGGGGACCTAGTCTTTGGGAGTTATACTCTTATAAGGGGAGTTATCCTCTTATATAACAGAGTGGTTAAATCCCTGTTGTGGGAAATAGTCGAGTCTTCGTTAACACCTTACTCTTGCTACGGGAAAAAGGATCCGTTGTATTAAGAGGATTTTCTTTTCCCCCCTTACTCTCTCAGTTAAGGATCCGTCTAACTATTCTTCAGGTCCCAGCGGTTCCTCCTCTTTCCCTAGACCCCGAGAGTTTCACCTCTAACCCTCAGACCATAAGAGTTCCTCCTCTTTTCTTGTTTGAAAAAAAAGGGGGAGATGTAAGGAATAACAATCAGTCAATATATTGAGTCAAATTTGAGACATGATCCCTAATATGTTGTTGTTACATAGACCGACCTCCTGTCAAAAAGGAAGGACTTTTAGATGACTGATTAGGACTATAGAATCTTACATATAACACCATCACCCAGACCTCCTGGAAAGATAACAATTTAAGATTAGAACAATAGGATTTTACATTTAACACTCTCACCCAGACCATTTTAAAAGTGTTTGAATTCTGTAAGTAAACTAAGTAACATTATTGATTAATTTTCCATGTATCGAGGTAACGATTGTAATCGTTCCCCCATGAGAAAGACAGAGGAAGATTACAGATACAGTCTTCGAAAGAGACAGAAAATATGAAATTATTTTGAGATAACGTGTTTTCGAGACTCGTTAGTTCGGAGCAGAGACCGGGGTCTAACTGAAGAAGAGAAGGTCTCCGGTTCTTAGGGTCGTAGAAAAGTACTTAGTCGTTGTTGAAAAGTTGTAGGTGGTCCTCCCAGTGTCAGACTCTAGTGGAAGTGTCTCCTCTATGTACTGTTGTGAACCTTGACACGGGAACGTTGTATGGACCCCTTTTCCACCGTCCCTGACCCCTCCACGTATTCTAAGTACCCGTTGGACCCTGTCACTCGAATGGTCCGTGGACTAGTGGAATCACCGAACCTGGGTCTTTCCCATTTTTGGCGTGTCGGGTAGACCCAGACAAGGGACACCTCGTGGTCTCTGGGACTCGTGTATCTGTACCCTTCACGTACGTTACGTCCCGGGTGAATCCTGTCAAGGAAACGTCTCACCCGACCTCAGACACGTCACACCTGGGTACTTCATGTACGACGGAACCCAACTCCGTTTGGGTCACACCATGTAGGTGACATTCGTGAGGGGTGTGTCGGTCGTCATAAACAAACGTCACAGGGAGGGAGGGGTGTCGTGTCGACTTGTTCACTCCGATTTATTCACAAGTGGAAAAGTGGGAGTACAGTCCCTTCTTTAATCTGTGACTTCTCTCTTCTCTGAACATTTGTTTCCTTCTTTTTTATTTGTTTCTTCCCCCTTGGCAGGGGTTTCACTGTCCGTGTTGTCTAATTTTGGGACGTCAATTCCGACTTTGACGTAAACTCCCCGTTGATATCTGGAACTCTTTTTCACGTTCGGTCTTCACTGATAGACTACAACTTGACTGGGGTGTAACAGGTGTTGTCGTGGTTTCTTTCAGGATCTATACCAAAATGAAAGTAGTGAATAGTTAATTTTTTTAATTAAGGTATAATGAGATTGAAAGTAAAAACACAGGATGACTATGGAAATTTTTTATGACAATAATTTTCTGTTTAGGTATATATATAAAAGTTAATAACACTAGTTAAATCAAAACATGAAAATATAACATAGAAACTCTGGGATTGGACATAAGATCCAAAAATCAGAGACGAAAAACTATAAACAATAGTTAGAACGTGGAAATTCTTAGATTAGAAGTGATAGGTAAAAGTGAATCTCTAAACTACTGACCATACTAACGACAACTCATTGTCCGTTTAAATCTCGTTATGTCTTACTTCGTCCCGTTGCTGATTGTCTCAAAACGGTTCTTTTACGTGACCAGTCTCGTTTATGGGACAAGGTTGTTGTGTTCTCTTCTGAGATGTGTACCTGTAGTGGTCTATCAGTTGTGGTTTTAGTCTAACTAATATAAGAAACGTCGGTTTTTACCTCTTCGAAATATGTCAGTTGTTTTTGTTCTGGTCCTCGACTGACACCGAGTCTAGTACTTGAGGAATAACGGTTTAAGTCTGAATTTAATTTCTTTCATCCCTTTTGACGATCTTGTAAGTCCATACTGGATTTAGTTTAGGGAATACTAATATGTCACCTTCACTCTTTATCTAAATTCCCTGATCTAGACTATCTCTCTCACGGACTACTTGATACCTTACTCCAAACACTGTAACATGTCCTCTGTCTCTAGTTCTGGTAGGGGTACCTTTTCTTCACGTTTTTTCGTTTTACCGACAGACCCATCTGGAATGCTTATCGACTCTTTTCTTCTCTCACTTTTCGTTTCCTCTTTTCCTTTCTATATTCGTAGACTTACGTCTCAAGGTTTCTTGTCGTTCCTCTCTATTCTTTCGGAAGGAGTCACTAGTTACGTTTCTTTATCTCCTTTTGTTGTCTTACGCTTCCTGATCTCTAGAGAAGTTCTTTTAGTCTCTATCGCTCCCTTGTAAAGTACGTTTCTACCCGAACTATTTCCTGTCTTTACCACACCTGGATTGTCTTCGTCTTCTATAATTCTTCTCCACCGTTCTTATGTACCTTCTTCACATGTTTTTTCTAGAAGTACTGGTTCTATTGGTACTACCACACTAGTGAGTAGATCTCGGTCTGTAGGACCTTACACTTCAGTTCACCCGGAATCTTTCGTAGTGATGCTTGTTTCGATCACCTCCACTACCTTAAGGTCAACTCGACAAAGTTTAAGACTTTCTACTACGACACTTTCACGACGTGAGTTATACGGTTGTTTACACCTTTTGAGTCGTCACCGGTGTCCTGACCTTTTCCAGGTAAAAGTAAGGTTAGGGTTTCTTTCCGTTACGGTTTCTTACGAGTTTGATGGTGTATTAACGTGAGTAGAGTGTACGATCATTTCATTACGAGTTTTAAGAGGTTCGGTCCGAAGTCGTTACACACTTGACACTTGAAGGTCTACAAGTTCGACCAAAATCTTTTCCGTCTCCTTTGTCTCTAGTTTGACGGTTGTAGACGACCTAGTACCTTTTTCGTTCTCTCTAGGTCTTTTTGTAGATAAAGACGAAATAACTGATACGGTTTCGGAAACTGACACACCCAGTGTTATTTGACACCTTTTAAGACTTTCTGTACCCTTATGGTCTGGTGGACTGGACGGAGAACTCTTTAGACATACGTCCAGTCCTTCGTTATCAATCTTTACCTGTACCTTGCTGTCAGACCAAGGTTTATCGTTTTCTTCATACAGTTCTGACACGTAACAGTGGGACGAATAAATTTAAGATACGTCTCATGTAGTACTCTTTGCAACCCGACCTTCTTCATGTTCGACCTTAGTTTTAACGGCCCTCTTTATAGTTATTGGAGTCTATACGTCTACTGTGGTGGGAATACCGTCTTTCACTTCTCCTTGATTTTTCGGAGAACTACTTTCACTTTCACCTCTCACTTTTTCAACCGAATTTCGAGTTGTAAGTCTTTTGATTCTAGTACCGTAGACCAGGGTAGTGAAGTACCCTTTATTTACCCCTTTGTCATCTTTGTAACAGTCTGAAATAAAAACCCCCCGAGGTTTTAGTGACGTCTATTACTGACGTCGGTACTTAAATTTTCTGTGAATGAGGAACCTTCTTTTCAATATTGGTTGGATCTATCGTATAACTTTTCGTCTCTGTTTCCAGAGACGGTTGTTTCCAGTCAGATCAGTTCCGATACCAAAAAGGTCACCAGTACATACCTACACTTACCTGACACATCTTTCGACTCGTGACTTCTTAACTACGAACACTTGACACCACAACCTCTTCTGAGAACTCTCAGGGAACCTGACGGTCCTCTAGTTGCTAAAGGAAGACTTCCTCTAGTCGGGACCCTAAAGAAACCTCCCTCACTGCGATTTCCACTTTGAGGTCATGAAACTGGTGGAGGACACTTCTCAACTGAGTAATCTTTTCTGAGACTACGAACCTCCCTAACCCCTGTCCTCCTCTTCCCCTGCTGTCTCCTACTCTACCGACCTACCGTAGTGACTGAGTTACCTGTACTCAGACTCACTTGAGACCCTAACCACTACCTGTTCCTTCGGACTACACGACAGTAAGTGTCCCAGTGTTTCTCAGTCTGTGCTGACTCGTTGGTTTGACTTGACTTGAACTAACGAGAGAGGGGAAAACTGACTGGGAAAAGAGGAGGACCAGTGGAGACTGAGGAAGTAAGGAGAAAAGATATATTGAGACACTTACAGAGACCCCCGAGGAACGACACTTCTCAACAAAGTGGTGATTGAATCCCCAAAATAGAAGACACGTCATACCTATCTCTTTAGAACTATGATGATATTCTCCTTCTGACTTTGGGTCTCCGTCCTCCGAGTGGAAGTCTTCCAATATTGTAGTCTCTTGAGGACTGAGGTCACCTGTAATTATCTGTTCCGGGGTGGGTCTTCAGAGGTATGGATGTGACTTTGCTTCCAGGTGTGTTCTCGGTTGTTGAAGGTAACTTTTTGTGTAGTACTATTAAGAGGTCGTTTTGTCCTTGTGTTAGGAATTGAAATTTTCTGTCCGACGGGTTTCGGTATGGTTTAGGTATCTGTTGTTTTGAGTGATGACCTGTGAAATATCGTGAGGTCTCTTTTCTATAGTTCGAGGTGGGTGGTTTCGTGTCTATGTTCAAAGGGGTAGGTTCTTTGGAACTGTTCTGTGACCATTTTGGGGTAGGTGTCTCTCTTCTGAGGTGTTAATTCTCCATGGTACTATAAGGTCGGAAGTCTCTTCCGTAGGGTTTGTGTCGTTACAATTGTTTTACTTTTCCGTCCTTTTTCAAGGGGACCACTTCCTTACACTATTTTTAGTTTGTTTTCTCCTCCTCTATTCCTCAGATGGACTTTTTCTTAAGTCTTATTACTATCATTTCTACTAGGTTTTAGAACTTGTAGTTTACCTCAATTTCTATTTATTTGATCTCTGTTTCTAAATTTACTACATTCTTTACAAATTGTTCCTGGATCTTCTTTAGTTCTTCTCAGTAGTTATTACTTGGCAAATTATTGAGTATAATTATTGTGAGACCTCCCTTAGTCGACATATTATTGTCTTCGTCTTCTCTCTCCTATTCACTCCACCTTCTATCTTACCACCTTTTTTTACTTTGTCTCTCTGTATTTTCCTTTTTCTTATTTTTCTTTATTCCTGGTGGAGTCTCTGGAGACCCTGTTACAATTTACAGGGTTGTAATTTTGGTATACACAGGGCCTTCTTCTTCTGTTTTTCTTTCCCGTACTCTTTAATGACTCCTCTATTATCGGGTTTTGAAAGGATTTTACCCTTTCTATTATCGGTGGGTGCAGGTTCTTTGGGTCTCTCAGGGTTTTTTCTAGTCGGATTCCGTTTTGTAGGGTTCTGTTTTGATTGTTTTTAATTTGTGTCTTTCTTTTATAATTTTCGTCGATCCCTTTTTGTTGTTTATTGTGTGTTCCTCTAGGAGTATTTCTATTATCGACTAGAATATCTTTGAGAAGTCTAGTCTTCCCTTACCGTCCTATATGAATTTCACTACTTTCTCTTTTTGGATGTTGGTTCTAATGAGATGGGTCGTTCTTAGAGAAAGTCTATACTTCCTCTTTAGTTTTCGAATTGTCTGATCATTTTCGACTGTATTAAGTCGTGGTGGTTTGGACGAGAAGTTGTTTACGAGTTCCTGGAAGAGGTCTGTCCTTTGTGTCCTTTCCAAATATTTTTACTTGAGTTTTGTTTTTTATTTACTATTACCCTAGTATGAATAGTTATTAACGGAATTTACATTCTCCCAATTTACGAGACTGGTTTTCTGTTTTGATCGGTTTACTTGTGTTTTTGTTTTGGAGATATAAACGACAGATATTCTCTGAGTGGAGTTTGGATGTTTGACTTTCANCCCCCCCCCCCCCCGCCCCCCACCCCACGCACCCTTTTCTATAAAGTCCGTTTACCTCTGGTTTTCTTTCGTCCTCATCGTTATGACGATAATCTATTTTATGTGAAACTTTATTTCTGACACTATTCTCTGTTCTTCCTGTGATATATTACGAGGTCCCTAGTTAGGTTCTTCTTCTATATTGTTAATATACATATATTCGTGGGTTGTTGTATTGTGGAGTTATACATTCTGTTTACGATTTTTCACACTTTCCCTTTTAATGGTCATTGTGTTATTATCACCTCCGGAAGTTATAGGTTGAGTGTGGATACCCATCTAGTTGTTTTGTGTTTTAATCGTTCCTTTGTTTTCGAAATTTACTATGTTAACTGGTCAATCTGGATTAACTATAGATGTCACGTAAAGTGGTGTTTTGTTATATAAAGTGGGAAAAGAGTTCACGTGTTCCTTATAAGAGGTCCTATCCAGTGTAGGACCTTGTACTTATATTTGGAACCGTTTAAAAATTTTTAACTTTATTAAAGTTTGTTGAAAAGACTAGTGTTACCCCATTTTAATCTATAACTTATGTCCCCTTTTTTTTGATAACTTTTTGTGTTTGCATACCTCCGATTCGTTGTCCGAAGTGTCATTGGTTTTATAGTACCTTTTTTATTTTTTTTTCCTTTATTTTTATACGTATCTTTATTTACTTTTACTTTTGTGTTGTTGGTCTTTAGATACCCTAAGTCATTTTTGTAACGAATCTTCTTCCAACTATCGTTACGTTCGGATGGAGTTCTTTTTTCTCTTTGTAGTTTATTTGTTGGATTGAAATATGGATTTCGTTGTTCTTTTTTGTTTTGTTTTGTTTTCTTCTTAAGGTTCAAATGATCTTCCTTTCTTTAGTATTTTTATTCTCGTCTTATTTACTTTTTCTTTACTTCCTCTGATTTCGTTTTTAGTTATAATGATTTTCGACTAAAAAACTCTTCTATTTATCTTATCTGTTTATAAAATCGGTCTGAATGGTTCTTTTTTTTCCCTCTTCTTATTTTAGTCATTTTAATCTTTACTGTTATCTGTTTAGTGTTATCTGTTGTGTTTTCATGTTTTTTAGTACTCTGATGATACTCGTTAGTATACGGTTCCTGTTGAATCTTCTTTACCTGTTTAAGAAATTTTTCATATTGGAAGGTTTGACTTGGTCCCTCTTTGTCTTTCAGAGTTGTCTGGGTAGTCTTCTTGTCTTTAGTTTTGACATTATTTTTGAGAAGGTTGTTTCTTTTCGGTTCCTTCTACCGAAGTGTCCACTTAAGAGGGTTCTTAAATCTCTTTCGCATTGCGGATATGATGAGTTTGAGAAGATCTTTTAATGTCTCCTACCGTTCTAGGGTTTGAGTAAGATACTTCGGTGGTAGTGGGACTATGGTTTTGATCTGTTTTTACGGTGTTTTTGTATTTTGACGTCCGGTTATGGTGACTACTTGTATCTACGTTTTCAGGAGTTGTTTTAAAAACGTTTGTCTTAGTTTGTTTTATAATTCGTCTAATATGTAGTACTGGTTCACCCGAAATAAGGTCCCTACGTTCCTAAAAAGTCATAAACGTTTAGTTAATTACACTATGTAGTATAATTGTTTAACTTTCTATTTTTGGTATACTAATAGAGTTATTTACGTCTCTTTCGGAAACTGCTTTAAGTTGTAGGTAAACACGATTTTTGATAGGTCTTTCGTCCGTATGTTCCTTGTATGGAGTTGTATTATTTTCTGTATATACAACTTGGGTGTCGTTTGTAATGGGAGTTACTACTTTTAACTTTCGGAAAGGAGATTTTAGTCCTGTTCCCACGGGTAAGTGTGGTGATGATAAGTTGTATCAAAACCTTCAGGATCGGTGTCGTTCGTCTCTTCTTTTTCTTTATTTTCCTTAGGTCTGACCTTTTCTTTTGTATGTTGGGAGTAACAAACGTCTACTGTACTAGGAGATGTATCTTTCGGCATTTCTGAGGTGGTCTTTTAATGACGACGACGACGACGACGATTCAGTGAAGTCAGGACGGGCTCAGACACGTTGGGGTCTCTGCCGTCGGGTGGTCCAAGGGGACAGGGACCCTAAGAGGTCCGTTCTCGTGACCTCACCCAACGGTAAAGGAAGAGGTTACATGCTTTCACTTTTCACTTTCACTTCAGCCAGTCAGCACAGACTGAGAATCGTTGCGGTACCTGACGTCGGATGGTCCCAGGAGACAGGTACCCTAAAAGGTCCGTTCTCATGACCTTACCCAACGGTAACGGAAGAGGTCTTTTAATGATCTCGATCGGTTAATCATATCATTTCAACGTCCTATATTTTAATTATGTGTCTTTAGGAAACGTGAGTATATGTGATTGTTACTTTTTTGTCTCTTTAAATCTTTTTAGGGTAAATGGTAATGTTACTCTTTTTATTTAAGTCAAGTCAAGTCAGCGAGTCAGTACACGCTGAGAAACACTGGGGTACTTATCGTCGTGTGGTCCGGAGGGACAGGTAGTGGTAGAGGGTCTCAAGTGAGTCTGAGTACAGGTAGCTCAGGCATTACGGTAGGTCGGTAGAGTAGGAGCCAGCAGGGAAAGAGGATGACAGGGGTTAGGGAGGGTCGTAGTCTCAGAAAAGGTTACTCAGTTGAAAAAACGTACTCCACCGGTTTTATGACCTCAAAGTCGAAATCGTAGTAAGGAAGGTTTCTTTAGGGTCCCAACTAGAGGAAGTCTTACCTGAACAACGTAGAGGAACGTCAGATTCCCTGAGCTTTTTATTTAGTGAATCCTTATTTAAATGGATTTCTTTGTTTTATGGATTTATATTATTTGATATTCTGTCACTACTTTCTTTAGTTTCTACTGTGTTTATTTATCTCTTTGTGGTACGGAGACCTAATCTTCTTAGTTACATCGTTTTTACTCATATGATGTGTTTCGTTAGATATCTAAGTTACTTTAGGGATAGTTCGTTGGTTACTATAAAAAGTGTCTTGATTTCGTTTATTAAAGTGATAATTGTACCTTTGTGTCTTTTGAAGTTTATCAGTTTTCGTCAGAACTCTTTCTTCTTACCTTGACCGTCTTAGTAGGACGGACTTAAGTCTGATATAATGTTTCGATGTCAGTAGTTCTGTCATATCGTGACCGTGTTTCTGTCTTTATATCTAGTCAATTTGTTTTACCTTTCGGGTCTCTATTTAGGTGTTTGGATACGTGTTGAATAGAACCTGTTTCCTCCGTTTTTATATGTTACCTCTTTTCTGTTAGAGAAATTGTTCACCACGACCCTTTTAACCACTCAGTACACATTCTCTTACTTTGGTATTATGAAAGATTGTGGTATATGTTTTTTGTTGAGTTTTACCTAATTTCTAGATTTACACTCTGGTCTTTGATATTTTGAGAATCTCTTTTTGTATCCATCTTGTAAGAGACTGTATTTAGTGTCGTTATAGGAGATACTAGGTAGAGGGTCTCATTACTTTTATTTTTATTTGTTTACCCTGGATATATTCGAATTTTCGAAAACATGTTACTTCCCTTAATATTCGTTCCACTTTTCCGTCGGAAGTCTTACCCTCCTTTATTATCATTTACCTCGTTTATTGTTTCCTAATTAGAGGTGTTGTATGTTCGTTGAGTACGTCGAGTTATGTTCTTTTTTACTTGTTATGTTAGATTTTAACCCGGTATGTAACTGTACTTAGTCGTTACCCACGTGTACACAGGAAAGTAGGACTTGGAGGGAGGGTGGTGGTATTAGTCAAGTTAAGTCAGCGAGTCAGTATCGGCTGAGAAATACAGGGGTACTTAACGTCGTGAGGTCCGTAGTGACGGGTAGTGGTTGAGGGCACCAAGTAAGTTTGAGCACAGGTAGCTCATCCACTACGGTAGGTCGGTTGAGTAAGAGACAGTAAGGGAAGAGGAGGACGGGGGTTAAGGAGGGTCGTAGTCTCAAAAAAGGTCACTCAGTTGAAAAGCGTACTCCACCGGTTTCATGACCTCAAAGTCGAAATCGTAGTCAGGAAGGTTACTTGTAGGTCCTGACTAGAAGAAATCCTCTCTGAGTAACCTAGAGGAACGTCAGGTTCCCTGAGAGTTCTCAGAAGAGGTTGTAGTGTCAAGTTTTCGTAATTAAGAAACTGTGAGTCGAAAGAAGTGTCAGGTTGAGAGTGTAAGTGTGTACTAGTGACCTTTTTGGTATCCGAACTGATCTGACTGTAAACAACCGTTTCATTACAGAGACGAAAAGTATACGATAGATCCAACCAGTATTGAAAGGAAGGTTCCTCATTCGTATAAAATCAAAGTACCGACGTCAGTAATAGACGTCACTAAAATCTCGGGGGGGGGGTTTTTTTTTTCAAACTGTGACAAAGGTGACAAAGGGGTAGAGAAAGGGTACTTCACTACCCTGGTCTACGGTACTAGAATCAAAAGACTTACAACTCGAAATTCGATTGAAAAAGTGGGAGAAGAAAGTGAAAGTAGTTCTCCAAAAAAAAAAAAAAAAAAAAACGGTATTCCCACCACAGTAGACGTATAGACTCCAATAACTATAACGAGGGCCGTTGGAGCTAAGATCGAACACGAAGAAGGTCGGGTCACAAAGAGTACTACATGAGACGTATATTCAATTTATACGTCTCACCGTTATATGTCGGAACTGCATGAGGAAAAAGATAAACCTTGGTCAGACAACAAGGTACAGATCAAGGTTGACAACGAAGGACTGGACGTATATCCAAAGAGTTCTTTGTCGAGTCCACCATACCATAATGGTAGAAAAAGTCTTAAAGGGTGTCAAATAACACTAGGTGTGTCGGTTTCCAAACCGTATCAGTTATTTCGTCTTTATCTACAAAAAGACCTTTAGAGAACGAAAAAGGCACTAGGTCGTCTACAACCGTTAAACTAGAGACCAAGGACACGGAAAACATTTTGGTCGAACTTGTAGACCTTCAAGTGTTAAGTGTATAACTACTTCGGACCTAACCTCTTAAAACTCGTAATGAAATGATCGTACACTCTACTCACGTTAACAGACCATCAAACTCGTAAGAAACCGTAACGGAAAGAAACCCTAACGTTACTTTTGCCAGGAAAAGGTCAGGACACCGGTGACGACTCAAAAGGTGTAAACAACCGTATAACTCACGTCGTGAAACTGTCGTAGTAGAAAGTCCTAAACTTTATCGAGTTGAACTTAAGGTAGTGGAGGTGATCGAAACAAGCATCACTACGAAAGATTCCGGGTGAACTGAAGTGTAAGGTCCTACAAACCGAGATCTACTCGCTAGTGTGGTAGTACTAATAGAACTAGTACTTCGAGAAAAAACAACAACAAAAAATGTCAAGACACATAAGAACGGTGGAGAAGAATTATATAAAACGAAGACAATCTACGTATGGTAAAGACAGGAAATAGTTCGGGTAGAAACGTACTTTACAAGGGAACCATAGAGATTAAAAGAACTTCTCTAGAGATCAGAAGGTGGTATTACAACATTACATTAATAAGAAGTAAATTTTATTTAATTGATTAAAACTTTCACCCGGTTTCTTGATTTGTCTGTAAAGAAGTTTGTTCTGTATGTCTACCGATACTTGTGTAACTTTCTACCAGTTGGAGTGAGTTATAACCACATTACGTTTAGTCTAGGTGTATCTTTATGGTAGAGTGTGACCAGTCTTGATGACGGTAGTTTTTCAGATGTTTCTTATTTAAAACCTCTCACACACCTCTTTTCTTGGGAGATTGTGACAACCACGTTTACGTTTGACCATGTCGATAATATTTCTTGTCCTTAGACAAGAACATTTCTAGTCTAAGGACAAGCAATATTATTATTTTTTTTTAATTTATTGTGAATTTTATGTTACACCTCTAAGGAATTTTTTAACCTTTATCTTGACGGTACACTGGGTCGTAAGGGTGACGACCCGTATTTGTGACTCCTTTGGTCTTTACTTTCGCTATGTACAGGTCACAAGTGACGTCGTGACAAATATTATCGATCCTGTACCTTCGTTGGATCTACAGATAGTCGTCTGCTTACCTATTCCTAGAACATCATGTATATGTGTTACCTTATAATGAGTCGATATGTTTCCTTGTGTGGACTCAGTCAAGATTACTCCACCTAATTCGACCTCGGATAATATGTCTCACTTCATTCAGTCTTTCTCTTTGTGGTTATGTCATATAATTCCGTATATATACCTCAAATTTTTCTGTCGTTGTTACCAAGACATACGATCCGTCGTTTTCTCTGTCTCTACATTTTTGTCTGACAACCTGATACACTCTCTTCTACTCCCACCATACTAAACTCTCATATCGTAACTTTAGACATATAATGACATACATTTTATCTACTGGTTACGTTCAAACTATGGACTTTGTCCCGTGAATTGGGTCTCCCTACCCCACCCCTCCCTCCACCCTACTCAAGGTCCTACCTCCCCCCTGTGTATGTATGGGTACAGACTAGGTACAGCTACATACCTTTTTGGTGGTTTCATAGCATCTTGTTAATAGGAGGTTTATTTTATTAAATTTATTTACTGATTTATTTTCACATAATAATAATAAACATGTAAATAAGGAAAAAAACGAAAAGATGAAAAGAAAAGGATAACGTTAATTAGAAAATATATATATATATATAGAAGAAATAGATGGGGATAAATTGAAACGTAAAGATCAGAAAGAAAAAGATTGGTATAAACAATCTAACAAAACAAAATTAACAAAATAAGGGGTCAACTGTGAAACGGATCGAAACAAAAGGTCAAACACGAAATTAATCAAAACAAGAATTGACAACCTACAGTAAAAACCAAAGGAAACAAACGACCGAAAGAGATAACATAAAACAAATAACCCGACAAATCCAAAACGAATAGCCACATATACATACACGTATATAATGTACTGAAATGAATAAACGGACTAAAACATTAACCGTAAACAACCCCCCCCCCCACGGAAGAATAGAGTGAAAACACTTAAACGAAGTTAGGACAAAATAAGGTATAGTTTGGTGGACACCTAGAGAAAAGAACCGGTCTCTAGTTCGTTACTCGGAAACCTCACCCTCGTGACTGAAGTTATAGGATGTGATTGTCTCTTGAGGATTTGGATCCCTCATGGTTTATCACTCTTGAGGGTGTTTCCGTTACTGAACATATGTTCCGGACCGTAATGTGTTGACAGTCATCTTGGGACACGTCCTACGGGGTAGGTTTTTTGTTCGTTCTACTTTTATCTTTGGATTAGTAGTCGTCTGTTCTAATGGTGGATTGAGTTGGGACGGGTCGTCTCCTTCTTTTGTGTTGAGTGGAGGAGGGTGGTCTCACGTTTGTGTTTAGTGTGGAATGCACCTCGAATGTGGTTTGTGGCATGGTTAGAATACTCCCGTCTTTGGTTGTCCTTCTTTCTTAAACTGATACTTCGGACCCTTCTCCTCCGAAATTGTTATTCAAAAATTTATTATTATTATTATTCTGTCTCTTTATGACGTGTTTCCTTGTTGAATCTCTGTGTGTTCCGGTTTATTTACTTCTCCTTTATCCATTTGATGGACTTTTTCTCAAGTCTTATTATTTTCGTTTTTACTAGGTTTTGCAGTTTTTATCTTGTCTCTTTTACGTTCTTAGTCAATCGTTTCTGGATCTTCTTTATTTCTTATTTGTGTCTTTCTGTTTGGTGTGTTAATGACTTTGATTTTTATGAGGTCTTCCTTAGTTGTCGTCTTATAGACTCCGTCTTCTTACTTATCACTCGACCTTCTATCTTATCACCTTTATTGACGACTTCTCGTCTTATTTCATTTTTCTTACTTTTCTTGACTCCTATCAGAGTCTCTGGTAACTCTGTTATAATTTACGTGGTTATAAACTTAATATCCCAAGGGTCTTCGTCTTTTATTCTTTTTTTTTTACTCTTTTTTAAAATTTTCTAATATCAACTTTTAAAGGTGTTAGTTCAGGTTCTTCTCGTCTTAGGACATGTCCTATTTGGGTTCCTCTTTGTACCGTACTGTGTATAATTGGTTTGATTGTTTCTAATTTGTGTGTCTTTCTTATAATTTTGGTGGTTCTCTTTTCGTTCTTCATTGTATGTTCCCTTTGGGGTATACAAATTATCGACTAAAAAGTCGTCTTTGAGACGTCCGGTCTTCCCTTACCTTACTATATAAATTTCATCACTCTCCCTTTGTAGATGTTAGTTCTAATGGGATGGAAGTTTCTAGAGTAAGTTTTAACTACTTCTTCAGTTTTCGAATTGTCTCTTCGTTTTCTATTCTCTTAAATCATGGTGGTTTGGTCGAAATGTTGTTTACCATTTCCCTAACTACACCAGTCCTTTATCTTCCTTTTCTAGATGTCTTTATTTGGTGTACATTATTTCCATTTCTGGTATCTTTATATATATATATATATAGTTATTTATAAAATTTACATTTGTTTAATTTACAAGGTTGGTTTTCTGTGTCTAACCGACTTACCTATATTTTTGTTTTGGGTTTATATACGACAAATGTTCTTTGGGTGAAGTCTGTAGTTTTGTGTATATCTAACTTTCACTCTCCTACCTTTTTATATAAGGTACGTTTACCTTTAGTTTTCTTTGGTCCTCATCGTTAGGACTATAGTCTGTTTTATCTGGACTTTTATTTCTTATAATGTTCTCTGGTACTTACTATCACTAGTTCCCTAGTCAGGTTCTCCTTCTGTATTGTTAACATTTATAGATACGTGGGTTGTATCCTCGTACAATCATGAATCCTGTTTGTGATTGTCTGTATTTTACTCTTTGTCTATCATTGTATTATTATCATCTTCTCAAATTGTAGGATGAATGTGTATACCTGTTTAGTAGTTTTGTCTTTCAATTGTTTCTTTATGTTCGGAATTTACTGTGTAATCCGGTCGACCTTGAGTGACTAATGAAGTCCTGTAAGGTAGGTTTACGTCTTATGTGAGAGAAGAGTTCACTTGTACCTTGTAAGAGGTCCTATCTCGTGTAGAACCCAGTGTTCATTTCGGAGTCATTTAAATTCTTTTAACTTTAGCACAGCTCGTAGAAAAGACTGGTGTTGTGATACTCTGATCTATAGTTAATGTTTTTGTTGTTGTTGTTGTTGTTTTGTTTGGACATTATTTTGGTGTTCGTGTACATCTAATTTGTTATGTAAAGATTTACCTGTTCAATGACTTCTTTAGTTTTCCCTTAATTTTTTTAAGGATCTTTTTTTACTGTTTACTTTTGTTTTGTTGAGTTTTGGATACCCTACGTCGTTTTCGTTAAGATTTTCCCTGCAAATGTCGTTATGTTAGGAAGGAGTTCTTTATTCTTTTTGTAACTGATCTGTTGACTTTAAATGTGAATTTTGCTAACTTTTTTCTTGTTTTTTTGGGTGGTTTCAATCGTCTTCCTTTCTTTAGTATTTCAAGTCTCGTCTTTATTAACTTTTTCTTTACTTTCTTTGTCATCATTTCTAATTGTTTCGACTTTCGACAATTATCTTTATTTTATTGAGATTCATGAGTTTCATGAGTTTTACTAGGAGATCTAAAGTTCTGTCTTTTAGTATCTAAACAAAATGTAATTAAACTACATAATTTTTAGTCCTTCTTCGAATAAAAATGGCTATAAATTGTATATACAACTACGACCGAAGGCTGAGTTAAATATTCACATACTAATAAACTGTCCCCGAAGGGACCACCGAGTCTTCAATTTCGTAGACGGAGGTTACGTCCTCTGGGCCCAAGCTAGGGACCCAGTCCTTCTAGGAGACCTCTTCCTTTACCATTGGGTGAGGTCATAAGAACGGACCTCTTAGGGTACCTGTCTCTTCTGACCGCCTGATGTCAGGTGTCCCAGCGTTTCTCAACCTGTGCTGACTCGATGAAGGGTATATCTTTATTTTATTGAGATTCATGAGTTTCATGAGTTTTACCAGGAGATCCAAAGTTCTGTGTTTTAGTATCTAAACAAAATGTAATTAAACTACACATTGTTTAATCTTTCGTCGAATAAAAACGGTTATAAACTGTTATTACCCTCTATACAATAGAACTTCTTTCTCTTCTTCCCGGTATTATACCTCCTCAACCTCGGAAGTTAGAAGTAAAAAGAAGTCAAACGTAATCTATAACAACAAATAAGTAAGGTCAAGTCAACTAAATTTCAGATATAACAGATAAAAATTCCTTTACTTACTGGTTATAACTGGTTTCAGGGATTTTTATACAATCTACAACTGAATTTTTATAAGTGTTAGATTTTCATCTCTCACAAAATAAGTCATTCTTTAAAATCCTGAAGTTCAGGCCCTCTATCGTGGAGTTTATTGGGACTTTCTAACGAGACTCCTCCGTCCCCCTTCTCCTTCGAATATATCTTCCAAAAGTTGTATCTCATCGAACAGACTTACAGTTCAAAAGACATTTAATTTCTTTTAGTCTATAGGGTTCATTTAGATACATACCCCTCTACATTCTCAGACCCGAATTAATTTAGTAAGGAAACTATACGTGGAGTCGATAGGACCCGGTCATAGGACAAAAGTGTAGGACTCAAGGAGTCTTGAGTGTCATCCCTCACCGATCTCAGACTAATGACGATCTATCGTCTATAAGAAGAACGACTCAAGGGATTTCCGAGTGGACCAGTATGACCTCCCGACGTTAACGACTACTGACACTGTAAGAACAAATGACTATACCGTCCTTTATAAAGTAAAGAGGTTTCTACCTTTTAATATAATTATAACGTTTATGTTTACCTAAAATACTTTTAAGTCGTATGTGAAGATTTTTATCGTGAAGAAGTCAGATAGTGTTCTATTTTTACTGTAATCTAGTCTACATTCTTTAAAAACTTTACAACGATTGTAATCGTTTTTATGAATTTATATATAAATATAGGTGATGATAATTACTACTACATATACACGAAACTCTATCGCCGATCACGATTACGTTTCATAGTGTTATTCTTTATGTAACGTTTTATTATAAATACAGTAAATTTAAAGTAGGAAGAATTTAAAATTAGAAACTTATATGAAATATTATACGTATAAATCGTGTTGTCCTTTACATATATGAAAGTTGGTTTATTAATAGACATATAATCTTTCGTATATTTTTATCAAAAATAACTCACACACTAGTTTTTTCTGTGGTGACAAGATCATGTAGAAAACATAGTACAACTAATACAAAATACTTTATGATATATTCAGGACGGTGAAGGTACAATTTTCAGAGGTATTGAAAGGGTAACAATGACTTATTTCATATTGTGAAATCGTTCCGAAGATCACACATCAAGGGTGATTACAAAGGTGGAAAAAAAAAAAAAAAGGTAAAAGGTAGTTAACAAACGTACAACCTTTAGTGGTTAATAATTCGATCAAGACGGGGGGTTCTGAAACTATTAAACTGCACGTTCTATAATTTAATGTATCCTAATAAATTGAATAAATAGGATAATGGTTTTTCAGTATAAAGAGTCTTTGTAGACTTAAAAGTCAAACAAAATTTATAGTTTTCTACACGGTTGTGAGTCGAAAATGAGAACTTACCGTTGTTCTTCTATCTCGACTATAAGGAAAACTTAATTTGTACATAAGAGGTCCAGTAGTGTAAAAGTTAGAGAGAGAAAACAGAGACAGTAAGATTCCGGTTTACAATTGACTATAAAGAGTGGTCAAAACCGACACCATTTTGTTTTATGTGTTCCTAACATTACACAAAATTCTCTTTACCTTCTCATATGTATACATATACCTCCTCTTCGTAAAGGAAAGTAGATCCGTGAACATAGAGAATTGTGGATGAAGAAGATATTCTTTTTGAATATATTGAGTCTTAATGTACTTCGTGCAAATCTGAATAAGAACACCAAAATAAGTGTGACAAAAGCGATGAACTCTTTAAAGAAGAAATAGGAAATATTGATTTTTTAAGTACATTGTGGAGAGAAAAAAAAAAATAATATCTATGAATCTCAGAAGTTCACTGGTAAGTCAAGAAGTTGTTGATTTTGAAACGTTCTATAAACAATACTTTGTAACTTCCAGAGTGTTTTCCATATCTTCTAGGGTTCATCAGAAGTCAAGTCAAGTCAAGTCGGTGAATTAGCATAGACTGAGACGTTGGGGTACTTGGGTGTCGTACGGTCCGCAGGGACAAGTAGTGGTTGAGGGTCTCAGGTGGGTTTGGGTACAGGTAACTCAGCCACTACCGTAGGTTGGTAGAGTAGGAGACAACAGGGGAAGAGGAGGACGGGAGTTAGAAAGGGTCGGAGTCCCAGAAATGGGAATTTCCTTTTTTTCTTTTTTTTTTTCCTCTAGTCAATTCCTTTGTTATTTTTGACACCAGGTCGTTTGAAATTTTGGTTTTTTTTTTTTTTTTTTTTTTCTACACCTTCCTAGTATCTACGGACTCCATCTCAACGATAGACTTTTGACTAGAGATCCGGTGTACCATTTCATGTAAACCGGAATTCGAGACTTCACTCTGGGATATCCCTTACGAATAACTAAGATCGAGTTACCAGATCTATTGACGATCTTTACCTTCTTCATTTAGTAAAAACGTTCTTACCAAGGGGTAAAGGTAAATTTTAAGGTTTGTTAATTGTCCATCATTTCAAGATGGGTAGTTTCTAGTATTGTAATTTTTTTTTTTTTTTCGGTAATAATGTTTTGCATTATCAAAACCGTTAAACTTGGTCTCTAGTTTAACGTTTGTAGACAACCTACTAACTTTTTCCTTATCTCAAGGTCTTTTTGTAGATCAAGAAAAAATAACTAGTGTGATTTCTGAAACTGACAACCGAAGTGTTATTTGACACCTTTTAAGAAATTCTCCACCCTTCTTAGAGAACTTAACGGAGGACTGGACGGAGGACTCTTTAGACATACGTCCAGTTCTTCGTAGTCAATCTTAACCTATACCTTGTTATCTGACCAAGGTTTAGTCCTTTCCTCATACAGTTCCGACGTATGACAGTGGGACGAATAAATTGAATACACGTCTCATGTAGTACTCTTTACGACCCGACCTACTTCGTGTTCGATCTTATTTCTAAGGACCCTCTTTATATTTATTGGAGTCGATACGTCTACTGTGGTAGGAATACCGTCTTTCGTTTCTTCTTGATTTCTCCGAGAACTACTTTCACTTTCTCCATTCACTTTTTCAACCGAATTTTGAGTTGTAAGTCTTTTGATTCTAGTACCGAAGGTCAGGGTAGTGAAGTGCCGTTTATCTGCCCCTTTCTTTCCTTTGTCACTCTCTGAAATAAAACCCCCCGAGGTTTTAGTGACGTCTGCCACTGACGTCGGTACTTTAATTTTCCGTGAACGAGGAACCTTCTTTTCGATACTGGTTGGATATCTCGTATAATTTTCGCCTCTATAATGAAACGGTTGTTTTAAGACAGATCAGTTTTGATACCAAAAAGTCATCAGTAAATACCTACACTCTCAACCTGTTATTTCTTCCGACTCGTGACTTCTTAACTACGAAAACTTAGCACCACAACTTCTTCTGAAAACTCTCAGGAAACCTGACGTTCCTCTATGTTGCTCAATTAGGGTTTCCTTTAGTCAGGACTTATAAGTAATCTTCCCGACTACGATTCCGACTTCGAGGTTATGAAACCGGTGGACTACACTTCTTGACTGAGTAACCCTTTCTGGTACTACCAACCTTTTTAACCTCCGTCCTCCTCTTCCCCTACTGTCTCCTACTCTACCAACCTATCGTAGTGACTGATCTACCTGTACTCAAACTCATTCAAGGCGCTCAACCACTACCTGTCCCTTCGGAACGCACGATGTCAGGTACCCCAACGTTTCTCAGTCCGTGCTGACTTGCTGACTTGACTTGACCTGATTTGACTTAATGTCTCTCATTCATCTCCCCCTGTTTTCGATCATCTAAATCTCGAGATTCCCTAAGTCAATAATATAATAAGTCTATATCTTATATCTTGTCGTGGGGTGAGGTCATGAGAACGGACCTTTTGGAGTACCTGCCTCCTCGGTTCATCGGACGTCAGGCACCAAAGCAACTCACAGTCTGTGCTGACTCACTGAAGTGTAAGTGAAAAGTGAAAGTACGTAACCTCTTCCTTTACCGTTGGGTGAGGTCATAAGAACGGACCTTTTAGGGTGCCTACCTCCTCGGACCACCCGACGTCAGATACCCCAGCGTGTCTCAGCCTGTGCTGACTTCGCTGAATCGTCATCGTCGTCGTATGTATATTACCAATTTTTTATTTCCTGTAGTAGTGCTTTCAGTAGGTAGTTCAGATCGTATAACCTTTAACTGTATGTTGAAGTTTTGTGTTCACCTTGAAGATTTATACTTTTTAATATGTTAATGAGTTTGTGTATGTGCGTGTGTGAGAGTGTAAATTCTTCTTTTTATCGTCCTATCTATTGATTTTTATCTTAATTACTTCACCTTCTACGTGGTCATCTTTACTGGTTTTATCGTCGAGTCTTTACATTTCTATAACTTTAATTTTTTTAATACACTTTTATATACCTCTAAAATTAAATTTGCAGAACGTATTCAGATTGTTTTTAGTGTTTTTCTCTTATTTCCATTAACTTCCTCTTCGTCAAAAGTTCCTCTATTACTGACTTTTTAAAAGATCTTGAGAATTTTTGTTATTACATGTCCACTTCTTTGGTATGGGTTCGTAGACCATTCTTCCGGTATTGTAAATTTTTCTTTGTTATTAATATTAATGTCGTGAATCTTATGTCACTTTGGTCAAGAAGTTTCAAGACTCTGTTTTATTAGATCTAATGGTATACTACAATCTAAAAGTCATTGACAAGATTCATTCAAGAAAGATGAAAATTGGTACAAGAATATATCAGGAGGGGGTGTAATTGAGATTCCAACAAGAACACGAAACTAATTATACTATAATAGTTTAAACTTCGAATTTTCGGGAACCCTTAACTTCGTATCGAAGGACGAAGACCCTTGAGTTGGAGATATTATACTTCTTCAGATCCTATCGAGTGACTTCCTACTTTCATACACTTGAGTGAGGTTCACTCTAGGAGGGTCCAGTTAACACCGTTTTATTATATGAATGTTGGGACGGTTTCTACAAGTGTAGGATTAGATACCCTATACACCCATATAATGGAATGATTCGTTTTCCCTGGAACGTAAGTCTACACTAATTTAATTTCCGGAACTTTACCTCTACAATAGGACCTGATAAACTCACTCGGATTACAGTAGTGTCCTAGAAATTTTCTCAGTTTCATCCAGATCAAGTCAATTCAGTGAGTCATCACAGGTTGAGAAACAATGAGTTACCTGACATCGAACTATCCGGAAGGACAGGTAACGGTTAAGGACTTCTAATGAGTTTGAGTATAGGTAACTCAGTCACCACGGTAGGTTGGTAGAGTAGGAGACAGTAGGGGAAGAGGAGGACGGACGTTAGAAAGGGCGGTAGTCCCAGAAAAGGTTACTCAGTCAATAAGTGTAGTCCACCGGTTTTATAACCTCGAAGTCGAAGTCGTAGTCAGGAAAGTTACTTATAAGTCCTGACTCAAGGAAATCCTACCTGACTAAACTATAGGAACGTCAGGTTCCCTGAGAGTTCTCAGAAGAGGTTTTGGTGTCAAGTTTTCGTAGTTAAGAAACCGTGAGTCGACAGAAATACCAGGTTGAGAGTGTAGGTATGTACTGACGACTTTTTGGTATCGAAACTGATCTGTCTTAAAACAACCGTATCATTACAGAGACGAAAACTTATACGACAGATCCAATCAGTATTGAAGGGAAGGTTCCTCATTCACAGAAAATTATAGTACCGAGGTCTGTGATCGACGTCACTAAAACCTCGGGGGTTTTATTTAAGACAGTGACAAAGGTGACAAAAGGGTAGATAAAGGGTACTTCACTACCCTGGTCTACGGTACTAGAAACAAAAGACTTACAACTCAAAATTTGGTTGAAAAAGTGAGAGGAGAAAGTGAAAGTAGTTCTCCGAGAAGTTAAGAAGAAGTGAAAGACGGTGTTCCCACTACAGTAGACGTATAGACTCTAATAACTATAAAGAGGACCGTTAGAACCAGAGTCGAACACGAAGTAGGTCGGGTCGTAAAGAGTACTACATGAGAAGTATATTCAATTTATTCGTCCCACTGTTATATGTCGGAACTGTATGAGGAAAAGGATAAACCTTGGTCAGACAGCAAGGTACTGATCAAGATTGACAACGAAGAACTGGATGTATGTCTGAAGAGTCTTCCGTCCAGTCCACCAGACAATAAGGATAAAGAAAGTCTTTAAAGGTGTAAAATAACACGAGGTGTGTCAGTTTCCGAAACAGTATCAGTTATTTAGTCTTTAAATCTACAATAGACCTAATAGACTCACTCGGATTACAGTAGTGTCCTAGAAATCTTCTCAGTTTCGTTCTCTACTGTTGATTTCTTCTTTACTCTCTCTCTGTATTTCCCCCACTCCTCTTCTCTAAACTTCTATGATGTGTCGGTATGACGACCGAAACTTTGCTCCTTTCTCGGTGTTCGGTTCCTTACGTAAGTTGTAGATCTTCGACCTTTTTCATTTCTTTATCTAAGAAGGGATCTCGGAGGTCTTCCTAAAGTAGAGATGATTGTGTAACTAAAACATATTATGTAAGTAAAACCTCAACAATACTCTATTATTTAACCCCAATAAATGTTAATGACGAACATAACAAAAAAGGTCGATGTTACCTTTTGATTATGTATTCACAAAGGGTTGGTATCTCTCTGTTAAAAAGAAGGATCCCCTGTAGATAGCCCTCTATAAAACGAACAGTGTCAAAACCCACAAGACTACAGTAATTTTTCTATCTTTGTTAGTCAAGTCAAGTCAAGTCATCGAGTCAGCACAGGCTGAGAAACACTGGGGTACTTAGCGTCGTGCGGTCCGGAGGGACAGGTAATGGTTGAGGGCCTCAAGTGAGTCTGAGTGAAGGTAGCTCAGTAACTACGGTAGGTCGGTAGAGTAGGAGACAGCAGGGGAAGAGGAGGACGGGGGTTTGGGAGGGTCGTAGTCTCAGAAAAGGTTACTCAGTTGAGAAGCGTACTCCACCGGTTTCATGACCTCAAAGTCGAAATCGTAGTAAGGAAGGTTTCATTGGGGTCCCAACTAGAGGAAGTCTAACCTGACCAACCTAGAGGAACGTCAGGTTCCCTGAGAGTTCTCAGAAGAGGTTGTGGTGTGAAGTTTCCGTACTTAAGAAGTCGTGAGTCGGAAGAAGTGTCAGGTTGAGAGTGTAAGTATGTACTGGTGTCCTTTTTGGTATCGGAACTGATCTGCCTGGAATCAGCCGTTTCATTACAGAGACGAAAACTTATACGATAGATCCAACCAGTATTGAAAAGAAGGTTCCTCATTCGTAGAAAATTAAAGTACCGACGTCAGTGGTAGACATCACTAAAACCTCGGGTCTTTTTATTTCAGACTGTGACAAAGGTGACAAAGGGGTAGATAAAGGGTACTTCACTACCCTGGTCTACGATATTAGAAGCAAAAGACTTACAACTCGAAATTCGGTTGATAAAGTGAGAGGAGAAAGTTAAAGTAGTTCTCCGAAAAATCAAGGAGAAGTGAAAGACGGTATTCCCACCACAGTAGACGTATAAACTCCGATAACTATAAAGAGGGACTTTAGAACTAAGGTCGAACACAAAGAAGGTCAGGTCACAAAGAGTACTACATGAGACGTATATTCAATTTATTCGTCCCACTGTAATATGTCGGAACTGCATGAGGAAAAGGATAAACCTTGGTCAGACAACAAGGTACAGGTCAAGATTGACGACGAAGGACTGGACGTATGTCTAAAGAGTTCTCCGTCCAGTCCACCAGACCATAAGGGTACAGAAAGTCTTAAAAGGTGTCAACTAACACTAAGTGTGTCAGTTTCCGAAACCGTATCAGTTATTTCGTCTTTATCTACAAAAAAAACCTTGAGAGAACGAAAAAGGTACTAGGTCGCCTACAACCGTTAAACTAGAGACCAAGGAGACAGAAAAGATTTTGGTCGAACTTGTAGTCCTTCAAGTGTCAAATACATAACGACTTCGGACTGAACCTCTTAATTAGCTATGACGAATTATAGTATATTATGTATCTCTCGGGGCACTTTGTATTATAACAATTCCAAACAATGGAGATGGGATCTGATTGTTCGAGTACAACTATGTGTTTGACTTACTTGGGGTTTATTCTGGTCGTCTTCTCGGTAGGTTGACTTGAGTCTGATTTAACTTCTGAGTTTTAGTTGTGGTTTATTCTATTTATCACAAGACGATATATCGTCATATATTGATTATGTGTGTCGGTCTTTTTAGTTACATACTTTTTAATCTGGTCTTTTTTCTGTGAAAGTCTACTCAGTCTAGTCAAGTCAAGGTAGCGAGTCAACACAGACTGAGAAACACTACGATAGACTAGGAGTTTATAGACGTAGAACTAAGTGTACGATGAAAACAAATACTAAAATAAAGACAAAAAGATCGTGGTATATAATATACAATAAAAATAATTAAATATTTCTTTAAATGTCTCTCTCTATATATATGGGGAAATTGTAAAATGAATAAACGAATGATAATACATAGAGTCTGAGAAGAATACTGTAGTAAACAAGTAAGAATTCTTCAATTAAACCGTATCCAGAGTAACAATTAGAGTGGAAAATAAATAGACTTAAATTTTCTGTAAACGAGGAACCGTCTTTTCGATACTGTTTGGATGTGTCACATAACTTTTCGTCTCTGTAATGAAACGGTTGTTTTCAGACAGATCAGTTTCGATGCAAGAAAGATCATCAGTACATACCTACATTCTCAACCTAGTATTTCGACTCGTGACTTCTTTACTACGAAAACTTGACACTACAACCTCTTCCGAGAACTCCCAGGTAACCTGACGTTCCTTTAGTTTGGTCAGTCAGGATTTTCTTTACTTAGGACTTACAAATAATTTTCCTGTTTTTATATATTTACCCTACTTTAATTTAAATTTCCTAAAACGTGTAGTTTCCTTTGATATTTGTTCCACTTTTCTATTGGGAGTCTTAGTCTCTAATATTATCGTTTACTTCTTTTACTGGTTCTTAAGTAAAGGTTTTATTTGTTTGTCGAGTATGTTGAGTTACGGTCTTTTTTATTCATTGGGTTAGTTCTTCACCCTTTTTCTGGATTTGTCTGTAAAGAGGTTTCTTCTGTATGTTTACCGATTGTCTGTGTACTTTTATATGGGTTGTAAAGAGTAATAAACTCTCTACTTTTAGTTTTGATGTTACTCTATAGTGGAGTATGACCAGTCTTACCGGTAGTAGTTTTATAGATGTTTGTTATTTGGGACCTCTCCTGCATATTTTTTCCCTTAGGAGAACGTCGCAACCATCCTTAAATTTAACTATGTCGAAGATACCTTCTATCATACCTCTGAGGAATTATTTGATCCTGATTTTGGTAGTATACTGGGTCGTTAGGGTGATGATCCGTATATGGGTCTCCTTTGGTTGTAAATTTTTCTATGAATGTGGGGTTACAAATAATGTCATGATAAATGTTATCGATTATCTCCACCGTTCTTATGTGTCTTCTTACCATGTTTTTTCTAGAAGTACTGGGTCTATTAGTACTACTACACTAGTGATTAAATCTCGGTCTGTAGGACCTTACACTTCAGTTCACCCGGAACCTTTCGTAGTGATTTTTGTTTCGATCACCTTCACTACCTTAAGGTCAACTCGACAAAGTTTAGGACTTTATACTACGACAGTTTCACGACGTGAGTTATACGGTCGTTTAAACCTTTTGAGTCGTCACCGGTGTCCCGACCTTTTCCAGTCAAAAGTAAGGTTAAGGTTTCTTTCCGTTACGTTTTCTTACGAGTTTGATGGTGTGTTAACGTGAGTAGAGTGTACGATCATTTCATTACGAGTTTTAAGAGGTTCGCTCCGAAGTCGTTATGTACTTGGTACTTGAAGGACTACAAGTTCGACCAAAATCTTTTCTGTCTCCTTAGTCTCTAGTTTAACGGTTGTAGGTGACCTAGCACCTATTTCGTTCTTTCAAGGTTTTTTTTTTTTTAGATAAAGACGGAATAACTGATACGGTTTCGGAAACTGACACACCTAGTGTTAGTTGACACCTTTTAAGACTTTCTGTACCCTTATAGTCTGGTGGACTGGACGGAGAACTCTTTAGACATATGTCCAGTCCTTCGTCGTCAATCTTGACCTGTACCTTGTTGTCTGACCAAGGTTTATCCTTTTCCTCATGCAGTTCCGACATATTACAGTGGGACGAATAAATTGAACATACGTCTCATGTAGTACTCTTTGTGACCTGACCTTCTTTGTGTTCGACCTTAGTTCTAACGGTCCTCTTTATAGTTATTGGAGTCTACACGTCTACTGTGGTGGGAATACCGTCTTTCACTTCTCCTTGATTTTTCGGAGAACTACTTTCACTTTCTCCTCTCACTTTATCAACCGGATTTCGAGTTGTAAGTCTTTTACTTCTAGTATCGTAAACCAGGGTAGCGCAGCACCCTTTAACTACCCCTTTGTCACCTTTGTCACAGTCTGAAATAAAAAAACCCGAGGTTTTAGTGACGTCTACCTCTAACGTCGGTACTTTAATTTTCTACGAATGAGGAACCTTCTTTTCAATACTGGTTGGATCTATCGTATAAGTTTTCGTCTCTGTAATGAAACATTCCAGGCAGATCAGTTCCGATACCAAAAAGGTCATCAGTACATACCTACACTCTCAACCTGACACTTCTTCCGACTCGTGGTTTCTTAACTATGAACACTTCACACCACAACCTCTTCTGAAAACTCTCAGGGAACCTGACGTTCCTCTAGGTTGGTCAGGTAAGCCTTCCTCTAGTTGGAACCCTACAGAAACCTTCCTTACTACGACTTCGACTTTGAGGTCATGAAACCGGTACAGTACACTTCTCAACTGAGTAACCTTTTCTGAGACTACGACCTTCCCTAACCCCCGTCCTCCTCTTCCCCTGCTGGCTCCTACTCTACCGACTTACCGTAGTGTCTGAGCTACCTGCACTTAGACTCACTTGAGGCCCTCAACCACTACCTGTCCCTCCGGACCACACGATGCTAAGTGTCCCAGCGTTTCTCAGTCGGTACTGACTCGCTGACTTGACTTGATTCGTCTACTTGGTAATTTCTTTTACATCATGTATATATGCTACCTTATAATGAGTCGGTATTTTTCCTAACGTAAACTCAATCAAGACTACTCCACCTACTTGGATCTTAGACAATATGTCTCACTTCATTGAGTCTTTCTCTTTATATTATAAATTGTGTATATATACCTTAGATCTTTCTACTGTGGTTACTTAAATAAAATTTCCGTCGTTACCTCTTTGTCTGTATCTCTTTTCTAAATAGCTGTACCTCAACCCTTCTCCTTTCATTCCAACTTTAAATACCTCTCTCATTGTACCTTTGAATGTAATAGTAAACATTTTATCTATTAGTTACCTTAAATACTAAGTCCCTTGAGTTTGTCCCTGAGACATTGTTGGTCTACCAGGTCTACATATCTTTCTAAACTCCTCCAAGTACTCCCTCCCCTGTATGTATACCGATACCGACTAAGTACAACTATAAACCGTCTTTTGTTGTTTTAAGACATTAATAGGAAATTAATTTTAGTAGGGCTTATTTCACATACTTTTTCTTATATATACAACATATTATTGACTCCGTGAAACGACATCTTATCTTTAATTGTGTGACATTTAGTTGATTTGAAGTTATTTTAATTATTTTATTTTATCTCTCGGTTGTTCCTTGATAACTTATTGTACCCCTTCATATGGCTTTTAAAACATTATTGAATATTCCCTTTCTGAGACATATATAATAATAAATAATTATATATAATTAATTATATTGATTTAGTGAAAAGGTGAAACGACATGTGGACTATGATTGTGTAACAAGATTTAGTTGGTATGAAATTATTAAAATTTTTCTTAGTCCTTTGTAGTAATCCTACCATTAAACCCAGTAAAGATTGGAATCAAGGGAAGTGTCCTTATAGTTGACCGTTGATAGATATCTATTTCGTAGTGACACTTTTATGGTCTTGGATTGTCATTCCGACTCAGTGGGAAGACCTCGTTACTCTGACTACTTCTAGAACAATCTTCCCATTTACTTCGTTAAAGTGACACTGGTATAACAGGAAGGAGTACTGACCGTGTCGTAAAGTGGTTGTCCCACCATGACCCAGATATCAAAGAGACCATCCTTCGCTTGGACTCCACCTATAAATCGACTTCCTACGAGAACCCGGGAGGTAATCCCTAATGAACACCCCTAATGACCTCCATAGACATATTGAACTGGTGACTCCCCAGTTTCTCTTTACTTCTTCACCCGGTCCCGA
Organism: Capra ibex; assembly: GCA_006410555.1. NCBI lineage: Eukaryota > Metazoa > Chordata > Mammalia > Artiodactyla > Bovidae > Capra > Capra ibex. The sequence continues at coordinate 850,745 of SJYO01015557.1, forward strand.
GTGGACTTGACCATGACTGTAGGACTGTCTGGTTCAAGAATGAATGTCACGACAGACTCATCTCTAGGGTCCGTCGTCGAGTCCGGTAGACGTCTCGGTTTGACGACTCTCGACGGTCTCTCGAGTCGACCTTCGTGACAGACTAAATCAAGGGTTGGTTACCGGTATAGTCGATACCTCAGGTAAGATTCAGGGATGGACCCGTCTCTTCGTTTAAATTTCGATATGGGTTGACGGCTTATTTCAGGGTTTGAAACCTTTTATATACCAGTGTCTGCAGGTCATGGGTATCTCGTGTAGATTGTCGGATGAACTAGAACTTCTGGTCTGACGTCGGGCCGAGTTGAAACCCCGTATCGACCACAAAACGGACTATTGTCTCCGAGGTGGGTAGACTTGTATCTCATATCGGTTTTTGTGATAGATCAACCTCTTGTGTCTAACTCCGGTGTGGTTTGGTCCTTACTAACGTCTTTGGTCGATGGTCCCTATAACGGGACGGTCCCTCGTGTCGGACGTTTTGTTCTCTACTAACGTCTTTAACTTCTACCGTGTTTATTTACCTTTAACAAGTATATGACCTTACTAATCATAACGATTTTACAGGTTTTACTGCATTTCGTTAGATCTAAGTTACACTTTTCACTTTCACAATCAACGTGTCAGTATAAGTTGAGACGTGTTAGGGTACTTGACATCAGACGGTCCTAGCAGATGCCTTAAGAGGTCCGTTCTTATAACCTCACCCAACGGTAAGGGAAGAGGTCCCCTAGAAGGGTTGGGTCCCTAACTTGGCCCCAGAGAACTTAACGTCCGTCTCAGAAATAACAGACTTGGTGGACCATTCGGGTCTAAGTTACATTATGGATAGTTTTAAAGTTACCGTAAAAAAAAAAATGTCTTTATCGTTTTGTACGATTTTAGACATACTTTGGTTTTTCTGGGGTTTATCAATAGAACTCTTTCTTCTTGTTTTGACCTCCGTAGTGTGAAGAACTAAAGTTTGAAATATTATTAGTTTGTCATACCATGACGTTCGTTTATTTTCTGTTTGTTTTTTTTTTTAATGTTGTCTGTGTATCTGGTTACTTTGTCTCGGGTCCTTATTTAAGTATATATATATACCAGTTGTTTACAAACTGTTAATAAGTGTTATAAGTTTTCCCTTTCCTGTTAAACGAATTATTTACCACGATCCCTTTAACTTTTACCAGTACCTTTTCTTATTTTGATCTGAAGATAGAATTTGGTGATTCTGGACTTTTGACACATTAAGGATCTTCTTTACAGGAACTGTAACTAGAACCGTTAATAGAAAACCTATACTGTATCGTTATTTTCGTTTATATTTCACCCTAATATATTTTGATTTTTCAAAGACAGGTCGTTTTCTTTGTCAATTATTCACTTTTGAGTGGTACTTCACCTTCTTTATTAAATGTTTGGTATATAGGAGATTCCCTAATTATAAGTTTTATATATTCCTTGAGTGGGTTGAGTTATCGTGTCTTTATTAAATTTAACCCGTCTCCTGGACTTCCCTACAAAAAGGTTTCTTCTGTATGTTTCCCCGGTCAATGTACTTTCACACGAGTGGTAGTGATTATTAGTCTCTTTATGTTTAATTTTAGTGTTACCCTATAATATACACCTTACGTTTTTTCGATTTGAGTGTTTTGTCTGTTATCTAAACACCAGTTGTCTCTATTTCTAATCCCTTTTACTAAGTTTCATCAGTGTTTCATGTTTGAGGAGAATATTCTCTTTATTTAAGACCCCTCATGACATTTCTTACCGTTGGTGTTAATTATTACACACACACACAAATCAATCATTTAGCACAGGTTGAGAAGACACTAGAGTACCTGACATCGGACGGTCAAAGGAGACAGGTACCCCAAAGGGTCTGTTCTTGTGACCTCACCCAACGGTAAAGGAAGAAGTCCCTTAGAAGGATTGGGTCCCTAACTTGGATGTAGAGGACGTGATGTCCGCCTAAGAAGTGGTGACTTGTTGGTCCCTTCTGATGTCAATCGTTATGACCTAACATGTCAAACTTTTAACGATTCTCTCACCTGGTATTTCAAAGAGTTGAGTGTACGGATATGTATTACAACTCAATGCCTACTCAATTGATTTGAATAATACAGTAATAAAGTGTTGTAAATAAATATAGTTCAGTACCATATATAGAATATGTTATAATACAGTTAAAATAAAGTCATTTGGACTTTTTTTCTTCTCTCAGAATCTTTCCATTCGACCTGGGGTTACAACTCGTTACACTCCTGACGAATTTTGAAACAGAGATGACTAATCTTGTTCATCAGAGGAAAATAAAAAATGGTTATTAACCGAGAATCTAATTTTACTTGTGATAGATTAGAAAACCTAAACCGTTTACGGCTCAAGAAAGAGGAGGATTGACTATAATACTCCTGACGACCGAAACTCTTTGTAACCATTAACTTTAAACCTTCTACAACGAATTTTAAGTTAGTATAATATTTTAAGAGTAATAAATTTTGTTGTTGTTGTTGTTGTTGGTCCATGTTATTAAAACTCATCCTTCTGGGTTTAACTCGTAATAACTAGTCCTCCTAACAGTACATCGTACTTAAACCTACTACTCTCATTCCCTTGGGTCTAAGGTCATCTCTATACCTTCGTAAAATACAAGTCGACACTATAGGGAACCATGAAAAAGGGGGACTTGGGATCTTAGGAATAGGTATCACAATAAACTGTTACAAGACTGAGTCTTGACAAAATCTGAATATTTCTATGTTGTAATAAAGACTTATTCGATCTATATATGAAGGTTGAACTACGGGTTAGTCGAGATGTTTTAACTCCATAAGAAGTTAAGTAATTCCTATAGTAACATAGTGAACTTGAGTTCTCACCGAGTTTCTTTTAAATTATATACAATTTCACGTAATTTAAGTTGATAAGGTTTTAGTCTTAATATTAAAGATTCTCGATAGGAAGTTGTAAATGAACCCTACATAGACCATCAAGATATGTAGTTTAAGTAGGACTCTGGTTTTATAAACTCTTGAGGACAACTCAATTCACGTAAATGTCACACGAGTATGGTGGGTCATTTCTCGATACATGAACNAACTTGAGTTCTCACCGAGTTTCTTTTAAATTATATACAATTTCACGTAATTTAAGTTGATAAGGTTTTAGTCTTAATATTAAAGATTCTCGATAGGAAGTTGTAAATGAACCCTACATAGACCATCAAGATATGTAGTTTAAGTAGGACTCTGGTTTTATAAACTCTTGAGGACGAACTCAATTCACGTAAATGTCACACGAGTATGGTGGGTCATTTCTCGATACATGAACGTGGTGTGGAAAGAATTTTTTTATATTTAAATAAATAAAATTAACCTCCAATTAATGAAGTATTAAAAAATAACAAAAACGGTATGTAGTTGTACTTTTTCAACCAAGATAATTTGACGTTGAGTTGTAATATTAGGATACAACCGGACACGATTCTGAATACTGTTATTTGTCAGGAGACTTTAATTAGTAAAATACCTAAGTTTGTTCATCAACTTTTCTAAACTACTAAAAATAAGTTTCACATGTGACAAACTCCAGGTGATCTCTTTAAAGAGACTGTCATGTCATAGTATTTTTTAAACTAGAGTGGAGTCATTTACTAAACAGTAAAATCTATGGTGATCAATACGTCAAATAGGAGAAAGAGAGAGAAAAGTGAAATTACAGAACTTTAGAATGATAGAAAGTTGGTTTACAAGTGGAGGAGAAGATCGGTGGTAAAACGAATTAGAAAACCGTACCTAAAAGTGTATAACTAGAAGACCGAAAAAGACTGAAAACATGAAAATAAAACAGGGTTAAAGATTTAAATAAAGGGTGTGTAAATATGTGTATGTAAAAAATTTCAGTCCCTCATTTACGTATACGTGTATCTGTTCAAACTTATCTGAAGTTAAACTGAGAGTATCAAAATCCTCTCCTAGTCAATCTCAAATCCTAATCAAATCCTAATCAATCTCATCAGGGACCAAACGACTATTCCTTTGACTCACGACTAACTGAATTGGTTCCGGTCAAGTCAAGTCAAGTCAGCGAGTTTAGCGTCGTGCAGTCCGGAGGGACAGGTAGTGGTTCAGGCCCTCAAGTAAGTCTAAGTGCAGGTAGCTCAGACACTACGGTGGTTCGGTAGAGTAAGAGCCAACATGGGACGAGGAGGAAGGGGGTTAGGGAGGGTCGTAGTCTCAGAAAAGGTTGCTCAGTCGAGAAGTGTACTCCACCGGTTTCATGACCTCAAAGTCGAAATCGTAGTAAGGAATTTCTTTAGGGTCCCAACTAGAGGAAGTCTTACTTGACCAACCTAGAGGAACGTCAGGTTCCCTGAGAGTTCTCAGAAGAGGTTGTGGTGTGAAGTTTTCGTAGTTAAGAAGCCGCGAGTCGGAAGAAGTGTCAGGTTGAGAGTGTAGGTAAGTACTGATGACCCTTTTGGTATCGGAACTGTTCTGCCTGTAATCAGCCGTTTCATTACAGAGACGAAAACTTACACCATAGATCCAACCAGTATTGAAAAGAAGGTACCTCATTCGTAGAAAATTAAAGTACCGACGTTAGTGGTAGACGTCACTAAAACCTCGGGGGGGGGGGGGGCGTTTTTTTTTCAGACTGTGACAAAGATGACAAAGGGGTAGATAAAGGGTACTTCGCTACCCTGGTTTACGGTACTAGAAGTAAAAGACTTACAACTCGAAATTCGGTTGAAAAAGTGAGAGGAGAAAGTGAAAGTAGTTCTCCGAAAATCGAGGAGAAGTGAAAGACGGTATTCCCACCACAGTAGACGTATAGACTCCAATAACTATAAAGAGGGACTTTAGAACTAAGGTCGAACACAAAGAAGGTCAGGTCGCAAAGAGTACTACATGAGACGTGTCTTCAATTTATTCGTCCCACTGTTATATGTCGGAACTGCATGAGGAAGAGGATAAACCTTGGTCAGACAACAAAGTACAGGTCAAGATTGACGACGAAGGACTGGACGTATGTCTAAAGAGTTCTCCGTCCAGTCCACCAGACTATAAGGGTACAGAAAGTCTTAAAAGGTGTCAACTAACACTAGGTGTGTCAGTTTCCGAAACCGTATCAGTTATTTCGTCTTTATCTACAAAAGGACCTAGAGAGAACGAAAAACGTACTGGGTCGCCTACAACCGTTAAACTAGAGACCAAGGAGACGGAAAAGATTTTGGTCGAACTTGTAGTCCCTCAAGCACCAAGTGCATAGTAACTTCGGACGGAACCTCTTAAAACTCGTAATGAAATGATCGTACACTCTACTCACGTTAACACGCCATTAAACTCGTAAGAAAACGTAAGGGAAAGAAACCTTAACTTACTTTTGCCTGGAAAAGGTCAGGACTCCGGTGACGACTCAAAAGGTTTAAACGACCGTATAACTCACGTCGTGAAACTGTCGTAGTAGAAAGTCCTAAACTTTGTCGAGTTGACCTTAAGGTAGTGGAGGTGATCGAAACAAGCATCACTACGAAAGATGCCGGGTGAACTGAAGTGTAAGGTTTTACAGACCGAGATCTAATCGCTAGTGTAGTAGTACTAATAGACCCAGCACTTCTAGAAAAAACATGTCAAGAAGGTACATAGGAACGGTGGAGAAGAATTATAGAAGACGAAGACAATTCAGGTCTGGTAAAGACAGGAAATAGCTCGGGTAGAAACGTACTTTACAAGGGAGCGATAGAGATTAAAAGAACTTCTCTAGAGATCAGAAAGGGTAAGACAACAAAAGGAGATAAAGAAACGTAACTAGTGACTTCTTCCGAAAGAATAGAGAAGAACGATAAGAAACCTTGAGACGTAAGTCTACGAATATAGAAAGGAAAAGAGGAAACGAAAAGTGAAGACAAGAAAAGTGTCGATAAACATTCCGGAGGGGTCTGTCGGTAAAACGAAAAAACGTAAAGAAAAGGTAACCCTACCAGAACTAGGGAAAGAGGACATGTTACAGTTCTTGGAGTAGGGTATCAAGTAGTCCGTGAGAGAGATAGTCTAGATCTGGGAATTTAGATAAAGAGTGAAGGTGACATATTAGTATTCCCTAAACTAAATCCAGTATGGACTTACCAGATCGCCAAAAGGGATGAAAGAGGTTAAATTCAGACCTAAACCATTATTCCTCAAGTACTAGACTCGGTGTCAGTCGAGGACCAGAACAAAAACAACTGACATATCTCGAAGAGGTAGAAACCGACGTTTCTTATATTAGTTAGACTAAAACCACAACTGGTAGACCACTACAGGTACACATCTCAGAAGAGAACACAACAACCTTCTCCCACAAACGATACTGGTCACGTAAAAGAATCGTTTTGAGATAATCAGAAACGGGACGGCAAGAAGTAAGGAACCGGTTTAAACGGACAATGAGGTCCACAAAGAACTGAAGCATGAAAATGTAAGGTCAAAAAATATTACTTTTCCTGTAGAAAAAACCCACAATCAAGATTTTCAAGAAGATACAGAAGTATCTTAGCAAGTTGAAGTCGAAGAAGACGCAATGACCAACCCCGTATTTGAATCTAATGACACTATAACTTACCAAACGGAACCTCTGATTGTCTCTAGTAAGACAACAAAAACTCTAACATAGGTTCATGACGTAAAGTCTGAGAAAACAACTGGTACTACCGATGAGGTAAAGAAGACTCTCTAGGACGGGCGTCATGATCTATATTACCAGTAAACTCAATTTAAGTGGGTAAGGTCAGGTAAAATCAAGCGACTAAGGATCTTATAACTGCAAGTGAGAACGGTAGAAAACAAACTGGCGAAGGTTAAACGGAACTAAGTACCTGGATTGCAAAGTCCAAGGATACGTTATAACGAGAAATGTCGTAGTCTAGAACGAAGACAGTGGTCAGTGTAGGTGTCGACCCATAACAAAAACGAAACCGAGGTAGGGAAGTAAGAAAGACCTCAATAAAGAGGTCACTAGAGGTTATCGTATAACCAGTGGATGACTGGTTCGCTCAAGGAGAAAGTCATAGGATAGTAAAACGGAAAAGTATGACAAGTACCCCAAGTGTTCCGTTCTTATGACTTTACGAAACGGTAAGGGAAGAGGTCACCTAGCGTAAGACAGTCTGGAGAGGTGGTACTGGGCGGGTAGAACCCAACGGGGTACCCGTACCGAATCAAAGTAACTCAATCTGTTCCGACACCAGGATCACACTAATCTAACTGATCGAAAGACGCTCATACCAAAGTCACACAGACGAGAGACTACGGGAGAACGTTGTGAATGGTAGAATGAACCCAAAGAGAGTGGAACCCACAACCCATAGAGAAATGCCGACGAGGTCGTTTCGTGTCGGCGACGAGGAATGGAACCTACTCCTCGTAGAGGAGTGGCGGTGGGAAGGACTGGAAGTTGCACCCTACCGAGGAGATCCGGGAGGACGCGGGCACGTCCGTGGCTGGAACCTGTACCCCAAAGAGGAGGACCGGTGACAAGGACCGAAGCCCACGTCCCACCGAGGAGGACCGACGGGAGGGCCGGAGTCTACACCCCATCGAGGAGAGCCGGTAAGGACACGGCAGCGTCGGTCGTGAGACCGGTGACGGGGACTGGAGCCTACACCCCATTCAGGAGAACCGGCGACGGGAAACTAGTACCCCAGGAGGGACGAAGACGGAGACTGGAGTCGGCACCTCATCGAGGAGAGTCGGTACGAATCACATGGACAGTGTCGGCGGACACGAATCACGTGTCCAGTGGAGGAACATTTTTAAAGATCTAGAAACTTGAAGTTAAAGTGTAAGAATTTTAGTGGTGTAAAGAACTCGATTGAAAACTTCTTTGGTAGGATAACTTCGGAGAATTACGAAATTCTACTAGTTCACCCAAGAGACAACACTTTATTTAGAACGACCGAGTTAGGTCAAGGAATTTAACGGTTTTAAACTCCTTAGCCATTAAGGTTGTAAAATACCAAGTGTAATAATATTAACGTAGACTAGTACTAATCTTTTTAGGATTTAATATACAAATAAAACTTCAGTATATTTACTACCGTATGTTTGACAACTTTTAAAAGAACCACTGAAATTAAGAGGTCATCGTATCAATAATGATGATATCATTTGATGAAAGTAATAGAGTTATACAGAGTATTGTTAAATAACGAACGACAGACCGTCTAATTATGTGTCCCAGATTCTATACAAAAGTGCTACTTTTTTACATTTCATCCGTTAAACATCGAAAGAAAATAAATCTTATGTATCAATTCTATCTTTTTAGTAAAGAAATGGTTAATGAAAAAATAAACTGTACTCGATCCTCTTCCGTTACCGTGGGGTGAGGTCATGAGAACGGACCTTTTAGGGTACCTGATTCCTCGGACCACCCGACGTCAGATGCCCCAGCGATTCTCAGCCTGTTCTGAAGTGAAAGTGAAAAGTGAAAGAACGTAGACTCTTCCTTTACCGTTTGGTGAGGTCATAAGAACGGACCTCTTTGGGTCCCTGCCTCCTCGGACCACCCGACGGCAGAGACCCCAGAGTGTCTCAGTCTGTGCTGACTTTGTTGAATCGTCGTCGTCGTCGTCGTCGTATAGACGATTCTAATGAAAAAGTATACGATATCGAAAGATTTTGGGTAACATTTGTAATGATTCTGAGAAGGGATAACCATCGTTGTTTACCTTTTTTCTCTTCTCACTTCGTGAGACTTTAACTTAATCGTCTCTCTTCCTTTCCCTGAGTGACGTCTTTTGTTACACCATCGAAAAGACGATAGTAAACCATCCACCAGACTATCGAAAGGATTTTATCATTATGTAACGTCGAAAAGGATCTTGAGGATTGTTATAAGTGACTTTTTTATTAAATTAAATAAAAGAAACTACCTCAGACCTGACATAAATTGGAAGTACTCCTTAAGTATTAAGAATACTGACTCATACACTTACTGAGTCAAACTTAAGATATATAGTACACATCCACCACCCTGAAGGGAGTACCACGTTACCAATTCTTAGACGGAACGTTATGTCCGTCGTACCCAAACTAGGGACTAGTACCTTGATTCTAGAGTGTACGAGACCCCGGAGGTCCGATGTCCATCTCTCAGACACACGGAGTACCTTCTAGGACGTAGGACGTTAATTCTAGGTTACGTTAGTTTATTTATTTATTAAAACCCGAAGGGACCACTCGTCCTATATTTGGAAGATAAACTCAAACCTACGGGTGACTATTTAAACACGAGTTTCTCAGTCATTTTATGTAGGTTCAGACTGATATAAACCAATTTAACATCTTTACAATGATACTGCAAACCTCTGGTTTAGTGATGTTCCAGTCAACCCGAAGGGTCGTGTATTGTAAAAGGAATAAACGTGACAAAACCGAAACAGTGAAACCTATAACCGTACCCTTGGACAAGAAACAACAAATTCTGAAAAATCAACGAAAAAATAAAAGAGTTGAACTTATTATTAGGAGAAAACGACATCGTTTTAAAATCTTAAAGTTTAACCCCATCGCATATTAATCTTTCACAATTAAAGCAAAACAAAACAAAGGTGGGTTTGTGTGGGTACATTCATCAATGTTTTCTGAGTCCCTTTGTGTCTTCATCTTAATGAAAGGGACAAGATGAAAACTTTCAAAGAATCACCTTAGTCTACGAAAATTATGTACAAACTTTTCTCAGAAAGTAAATTAGAGATTTTGTTTTGCGTTAAGACGAGGGGTAAAAAAAGAGTTAAATTATTAAACAAGGTTAAAAGGATGGAAACTTTAGTCTACTAAGTCGAGAGAGAAAAGACCGAATTTTTAAACCGAACTAAGTTTAAAGTCTTCGATTAAGAAGTAAGGAGTCAAAAGGAAGAAAAATTTAGAAATATCAGAATTATTACAAAAGATAGATCAAAGAAAATACTAAACTTAGAGAAATTCGATCATTTCATACGAGTTTTAATAGATTCGGTCCGAAGTCGTTATACACTTGACACTTGAAGGACTAAAAGTTGACCAAAAGCTTTTCCGTCTTCTTTGTCTCTAGTTTAACGGTTGTAGACGACCTAGTACCTTTTTCCTCCTCTCAAGGTTTTTTTTGTAGATAAATACGAAATAACTGATACGGTTTCGGAAACTTACACACCTAGTGTTATTTGACACCTTTTAAGACTTACTGTACCCTTATGGTCTGGTGGACTGGACGGAGAACACTTTAGACATACGTCCAGTCCTTCGTTGTCAATCTTGACCTGTACCTTGTTGTCTGACCAAGGTTTATCCTTTTCCTCATGCAGTTCCGACATATAACAGTGGGACGAATAAATTGAAGACACGTCTCATGTAGTACTCTTTGCGACCTGACCTTCTTTGTGTTCGACCTTAGTTCTAAAGTCCCTCTTTATAGTTATTGGAGTCTATACGTCTACTGTGGTGGGAATACCGTCTTTCACTTCTTCTTGATTTTTCGGAGAACTTTCACTTTCACCTTTCACTTTTCAACCGAATTTCGAGTTGTAAGTCTTTTGTTTCTAGTACCGTAGACCAGAGCAGTGAAGTACCCTTTCTCTACTCCTTTGTCACACTTGTCACAGTCTGAAATAAAAACTCCCCAAAGGTTTTAGTGACGTCTACCACTAACGTCGATACTTTAATTTTCTGTGAATGACGAACCTTCTTTTCAATACTGGTTGGATCTATCGTATAAGTTTTCGTCTCTGTAATGAAACGGCTGATTCCAGACAGATCAGTTCCGATACCAAAAAGGACACCAGTACATACTTACACTCTCAACCTGACACTTCTTCCGACTCTCGGTTTCTTAACTACGAAAACTTGACACCACAACCTCTTCTGAGAACTCTCAGGGAATCTGACGTTCCTTTAGGTTGGTTAGGTAAGACTTCCTCTAGTCGGGACCCTAAAGAAACATTCCTTACTACGATTTCGACTTTAAGGTGATGAAACCGGTGGAGTACGTTTTTCAACTGAGTAACCTTTTCTGAGCCTACGACCCTCCCTAACCCCCGTCCTCCTCTTCCCCTGCTGTCTCCCACGTTACCGACCTACCGTAGTGCCCGAGCTACCTGCACTCAGACTCCCTTGAGACCCTCAACCACTACCTGTGCCTCCGGACCGCACGACGCTAAGTACCCCAGCGTTTCTCAGCATGTGCTGACTCGCTGACTTGACTTGACTTGACTTGACTTCAAAGGTAATCTGGGTAAGAGAGAAGACAGGCAAAAGAAAAAAACATATTTAGAGTGAGAGGTAAGAACAAGACTCCTATACTTGGAAGAAAGACTACTCAAGTATAAAGGAAAGATTGTAGGTGGGGAACACAAGGTAAAATATGAAGATTCAGTCATTACTCTAGAATGAATTTCGTATCGAGTCTAGAGTATAAAATTTTCGTGAAGAAGTGGATTCGACCTGAGACTGAGACAAGACCACTATAGACCAATAAAGGTAAGATTAGATGGACGAACTCAACGAAGGAAGGAGGAGACAGACTAAACGTACCAATGGGTTATATCACGTCGGTTGTCTTTACTCAAGGTATGGAGATACTTAGACTTCGAGTCAAGATGGTGTCGACATACCGGAATTCGTTTAATGAATTGTAGACTTAAAAGAAGGGACGTTTTACCCCTATTATTATTGATATAGTATCATTAAAAACCTTACTAATTTACACTCGTATTTTATATTGACGACAAAATCAGACGTCTTTTTAGACCGTTACCAAACAACTACTTTTATCTTCATTTTTTTTAATCTCAACATATTATTTAACGGTCAAAGGTTCTCTTTTACGGGGACCATCGTACAGAAGAAGGTAAAAAGGGGGAAAGTACGTGTAGGTAAGATAAAAATTTTTCCATTTTAGTACTTTATGAAGTTGTCTAAGTTAAGGTCCCTACCTGAGTCTGGTCAACTAACGAGTGGGACCCTGGAATCACTCAAACCCCAGACAAGAAGACATACCACAGTATAACGAGGTTGATCTTTGTTGTATCCCTTCAGTGTGTTACAGGACTATGGACCCGGAGCCTGAAGAGATTACTACTGAGGTAAATAATCATTGAGACCTACTATAAATATTAAGAAATTCTTGAAAGAGGAATTCCCTACGATTCAATATTTTTACGTACGTTTAATCGAATATAGATCGACAAATCTTTTACAAATTATTTACTGAGTACCTAAAACATAATTTCCTGAAATTTAGACTATATCAAGTGACGGATCACCAAAATCAGTGATTCAGCACAGGTTGAGAACACTTAGGGACCTGATATCGTACGGTCCGAGGAGACAGGTACACTAAAAAGTCCGTTCTTATGATCTCATACAACGGTAAAGGAAGAGGTATAACTTTACATATTTACACTAAGAGATGTAGTTAAAAGGGAGTGAAATGAACGTTATTTAATTCTCATTGGATCTGGGTCTGTGGATCTCTTCCTTTACCGTTGGGTGAGGTCATAAGAACGAACCTCTTAGAGTACCTGCTTCTTCGGACCATCCGATGTCAGGTGCCCCGGTGTTTCTCAGCCCGTGCTGACTCACTGAAGTGAAGTGAAGTGAAGTCTAGGTCTGTTGGACCTTATATTTCAGTTCACCCGGAATCTTTTGTAGTGATGCCTGTTTCGATCACCTCTACTACCTTAAGGTCATCTCAATAAAGTTTAGGACTTTCTACTACGATACTTTCACGACGTGAGTTGTAACGTCGTTTAAACCTTTTGAGTCGTCACCGGTGTCCTGACCTTTTAAAGTCAAAAGTAAGGTTAGGATTTCTTTCCTTTACGGTTTCTTACGAGTTTGGTGGCGTGTCAACGTGAGTAGAATGTACGATCATTTCATTACGAGTTTTAAGGGGTTCGGTCCGAAGTCGTTATACACTTGACACTTGAAGGACTACAAGTTCAACCAAAATCTTTTCTGTCTCCTTGGTCTCTAGTCTAACGGTTGTAGACGACCTAATAGCTTTTTCCTCCTCTCAAGGTCTTTTTGTAGATAAAGACGAAATAACTGATACGGTTTCGGAAAGTGACACATCCAGTATTATTCGACACCTTTTAAGACTTTCTGTACCCTTATGGTCTGGTGGACTGATCGGAGAACTCTTTAGACATACGTCCAGTCCTTCGTCGTCAATCTTGACCTGTACCTTGTTGTCTGACCAAGGTTTATCCTTTTCCTCATGCAGTTCCGACATATAACAGTAGGACGAATAAATTGAAGATACGTCTCATGTAGTACTCATGACCCGACCTTCTTCAAGTCGACCTTAGTTCTAAAGTCCCTCTTTATAGTTATCGGAGTTTTTTCGTCTACTGTGGTGGGAATACCGTCTTTCACTTCTCCTTGATTTTGTGGAGAACTACTTTAACTTTCTCCTCTCACTTTTTCAACCGAATTTCAAGTTGTAAATCTTTTGATTCCGGTACCGTAAACCAGGGTGGTGAAGTATCTTTTATCTACTCCTTTGTCACCTTTGTCACAATCTGAAACAAAAAAAAAAAAAAGAAAAAAAACCCCCCCACCGAGGTTTTAGTGACGTCTACCACTAAAGTCGGTATTTTAATTTTCTGTGAATGAGGAACCTTCCTTTCAATACTGGTTGGATCTATCGTATAAGTTTTCGTCTCTGTAATGAAACGATTGTTTCAAGGCAGATCAGTTCCGATACCAAAAAGGACACCAGTACATACTTACACTCTCAACCTGACACTTCTTTTAACTCGCGGTTTCTTAACCACGTAAAATTGACACCACAACATCTTCTGAGAACTTTTAGGGAACCTGACGTTCCTCTAGGTTGGTCAGGTAAGATTTCTTCTAGTCGGGACCCTAAAGAAACATTCCTTACTACGATTTCGACTTTGAGGTGATGAAACCGGTGGAGTACATTTCTCAACTGAGTGACCTTTTCTGAGCCTACGACCCTCCCTAACCCCCGTCCTCCTCTTCCCCTGTTGTCTCCTACTCTACCGACCTACCGTAGTGGCTGAACTACCTACACTCAAATTCACTTGAGGCCCTCAACCACAACCTGTCCGTCCGGACCACACGACGTTAAGTACCCAGCCTCTCAGTCTCTACTGACTCACAGACTTGACTTGACTTCTCATTTATTATAATGGTAAAATAACACAAATGTCCGGTGTAGTGGGAAATGTACAGAAATGACTCGTTCATCTTCAACTTTAATTTAAAAAAAACTTTAACTTAACCTGGGTGTATCATTGAGATTCACCATTACCAATAATCGGGGGTAGAAAATGTAAAAAATAAATTGTAACAGTTCTAATCTATATTCATGTATTTTCAGATTTCCTCCCGTACTGTTAGGTGAGATCATAAGAACGGACCTCTTAGGGTACGTGTCTCCGCGGACCGTCTGATATCAGGTACTCCAGTGTGTCTCAACCTGTGCTGATTTCACTCAATTGTTGTACATGTTTTCAGGGTCCAATCAAGAAGTTTATCTAGAGTTATTAAAATCCAGTCGTCAACTTGTTAACCCCTTTTTACCATTTTTTTTTTTTTTTTTTTCTTCTTCTTCTTCTTCTTTTCTTTTCTTTGATAAAATTTATCTTCACAGTCAGGACAAGTATTCAATCTTTACCTAAATCTTTCTCGGACCCTATCTTAACTAGTAATTAGACTATTTTTATTATGAATCGTAAAACAGGGTTCTCAAAAAAAGAATATCTAAACCTGGTTTATATTCATTGAAAGAGTACCTTAACTTCTAAAAGTACAGAACTCACATTTTACAGTAAATTATTCTTAAAATTTTTAAATCTATATTAACTGTATATTACAGGATTATCAAAGTCCACATGTTGTATTACTAAAATATAAACGTATACAACGTTCGACTAGTCTTATTCAGATCAATTGTAGACGAGCAGTATGTATCAATGTTCAAAAAGGGGTACTACTTTTAAAAATTCAAGATTAGAGGACGTTGAAATTTTATATGTTACGTCATAATAATTAATACCCCGATGGGTCCACCGAGTCACCATTTCTTAGACGGACAGTTCCTCCTCCACACCCAAGTCAGGGACCTAACCCTGACAGGAGACCTCTTCTTTTACCGTTGGGTAAGGACATAAGAACGGACTCTTTAGTGTGTCTGTCTCCTCGGACCACCCGATGTCAGGTGTTCCAGTGTTTTCTCAACGTGTACTGATTCACTGACTTGTTGTTGTTTTACAACATATAGGGATACTTAATGAATAAAATATCGACATTGATACATGAAAAATTGAATTTTTTTACAGTAAATTATTTCTAAACCAAAACTAGTTGTCAAACCAATATCTGACAATGTATCAATATAAAGTAATGGGTGGAGGTCGGGGGGGGAGGGGGACGGTAGTTGGAACGATATGTAAATCTTGCCTCTTCCGTTACCGTTGGGTGAGGCCATGAGAACGGACCTTTTTAGGGTACCTGTCTCCTCGGACCATCCTACGTCAGATACCCCAGTGCTTCTCAGCCTGTGCTGACTCGCTGAAGTCAAAGTGAAGTGAAAGTAAGTGACCTCTTCCTATACCGTTGAGTGAGGTACAAGAACGGACCTCTTAGGGTCCCTGCCCCCTCGGACCACCCGACGGCAGATACCCAGGGTGTCTCAGCCTGTGCTGACTTCACTGAATCGTCGCATGTAAATCTTTAATCCAAATTTTTAGAGTAAAAAACCGTCCTTCCCCACTGAGAAACCTTTTACAGTTTCACTCGAATTTATATGTAAAAATTAATAAGTAATCAAGTCAATTCAGATCCAACCAGTATCGAAAAGAAGGTTCCTCATTCGTAGAAAATTAAAGTACCGACGTCAGTAGTAGACATCACTAAAACCTCGGGTTCTTTTATTCCATACAGTGACAAAGGTAACAAAGGGGTAGATAGACGGTACTTCACTACTATAGTCTACGGTACTAGAATCGACAAGTAATAAGTAAAAATCTTGACAAATTGATACTTCTTAGAAAGTACCGAAATATAAAAAGGATAAATATTTACCACTACTCACTTTTTGCTATTAGTTTTAATATCGTTGTTAATGTCGTTGTGTTAATATTACTAACGGTAAATGAACGATTAAATTATTTAATAACCGAAAAATTTACATACCCACTATCGACCACTCATACCGATATCTCCTGATAGTAAAAACAAAAACTACTGTTTGTTAAATACGTTGTTATTCATTACAAAAGTCTTTGTAATGACCAGGAACCAAGACCTTTTCCTCAACATAAAATACATTCGTGGTGTTGTTTAATAAAGTAGTACATCTTAAACGAAATATTAATTTTACGGGACTTAGAAATGAACAAATTCCTCTCTCTTCCTTCCCACATTCTTTTTCTACTGTTATAATGGAAGAACTCAAGTTTTAATCCACTATTATTATTATTAACTTTTTACATATGACTTATACTGGTATACCGTCTATGACACGATCATAGATTCACAAGATATATATATGTCCTGACATTAAAGACCAGATACTAAGATTGTAAGTTTTTCAAACAAAATTCGAGTTAATCGTCCCTCTACTCTAGACTTGAGTAAATCACCGTTTTTGGTAGGACTTACCTGTCACAAATTAAATATTAGAATTGAGTAGGGTGAATCAAGTCAAGTTAAGTCAACGAGTCAACACAGGCTGAGAAACTCTGGGGTACTTAGCGTCGTGCGGTCCGGAGGGACAGGTAGTGGTGGACCTCAAGGGAGTCTAAGTGCAGGTAACTCAGGCACTACGGTAGGTCGGTAGAGTAGGAGTCAGCAGGGGAAGAGGAGAACGGGGGTTAGGGAGGGTTGTAGTCTCAGAAAAGGTTACTCAGTTGAGAAGCGTACTCCACCGGTTTCATGACCTCGAAGTCGAAATCGTAGTAAGGAAGGTTTCTTTAGGGTCCCAACTAGAGGAAGTCTTACCTGACCAACCTAGAGGAACGTCAGGTTCCCTGAGAGTTCTCAGAAGAGGTTGTGGTGTCAAGTTTTCGTAGTTAAGAAACCGCGAGTCGGAAAAAATGTCAGGTTGAGAGTGTAGGTATGTACTGGTGTCCTTTTTGGTGTCGGAACTGATCTGCCTGGAATCAGTCGTTTCATTACAGAGACGAAAACTTATATAATAGCTCTAACCAGTATTGAAAAGAAGGTTCCTCATTCGCAGAAATTTAAAGTACCGACGTCAGTGGTAGACGTCACTAAAAACCTCGGGGGGTTTTACTTCAGACTGTGACAAAGATGACAAAGAGGTAGACAAAGGGTATTTCACTACCCTGGTCTACGGTACTAGAAGTAAAAGACTTACAACTCGAAATTCGGTTGAAAAAGGAAGAGGAGAAAGTGAAAGTAGTTCTCCGAAAAATCGAGGAGAAGTGAAAGACGGTATTCCCACCACAGTAGACGTATAGACTCCAATAACTATAAAGAGGGACTTTAGAACTAAGGTCGAACACAAAGAAGGTCAGGTCGTAAAGAGCACTACATGAGACGTATATTCAATTTATTCGTCCCACTGTTATATGTCGGAACTACATGAGGAAAAGGATAAACCTTGGTCAGACAACAAGGTACAGGTCAAGATTGACGACGAAGGACTGGACGTATGTCTAAAGAGTTCTCCGTCCAGTCCACCAGACTATAAGGGTAGAGAAAGTCTTAACAGGTGTCAAATAACACTAGGTGTGTCAGTTTCCGAAACCGTATCAGTTATTTCGTCTTTATCTACAAAAAGACCTTGAGAGAACGAAAAAGGTACTGGGTCGCCTACAACCGTTAATCTAGAGACCAAGGAGACGGAAAAGATTTTGGTCGAATTTGTAGTCCCTCAAGTGTCAAGTGCATAACGACTTCGGACCGTACCTCTTAAAACTCGTAATGAAATGATCGTACACTCTACTCACGTTAACTCACCATTGAACTCGTAAGAAAAAGTAACGGAAAGAAACCTTAACCTTACTTTTGCCTGGAAAAGGTCAGGACACCGGTGACGACTCAAAAGGTTTAAACGGCCGCATGACTTACGTCGTGAAAGTGTCGTAGTAGCAAATCCTCAACTTTGTCGAGTTGACCTTAAGGTAGTGGAGGTGATCGAAACAAACATCACTACGAAAGATTCCGGGTGAACTGAAGTGTAAGGTTCTACAGACCGAGATCTAATCACTAGTGTAGTAGTACTAATAGACCCAGTACTTCTAGAAAAAACATGTCAAGAAGGCACATAAGAACGGTGGAGAAGAATATCACATATATATAATTACGATAAAAAGGTAAAGAGGGTGAGAGAGGAAGGGTAGGACACAGGTGTTCAGACAAGGGATATAGACGTAGAGGCAAAGAAAGAATGTTTATCCAAGTAGTTATCGTAAAAGATCTAAGGTATATACAATTATATGTTATAGAAAAAAAGAAAAAGACTGAAGTGAGACATATTGTCCGAGATCCAAGTAGGTAGAGTGATCTTGACTGAGTTTAACAAATAAAAGATACCGACTCGTTATAAAATAAGATATATACCTGGTGTAAAAGAAATAGGTAATAGACAACTACTTGTAGATCCTACGAAAGTACAGGATCGATAACATTTATCGTGACACTATTTTGAACCTCCATATACAAAGAAAAAGTTAATACCAGAGGAGTCCCATGTACGGGTCATCACCCTAGGGATCCATCGTACCATCTAAATAAAGATCAAAAATTCCATAGAGGTATAACAAGAGGTATTACCGACATAGTCAAATGTAAGAGTGATCATCACATTCTCAAAGGAAAAGAGGTGTAGAAGAGGTCGTACACGACAAGTATCTAAAAAACTACTACCCGTAAGACTGACCAGTCTTAAGAGGTGGTACTGGACAGGGAGAACCCACCGGGATGTGATACACCTCGTGTTTTTTGACTCCTTTTAAGAATTTCTCTACCCTTATGGGCTGGAGAACTGGACGGAGGACTCTTTAGACATACGTCCAGTTCTTTGTTCAATCTTGACCTGCACCTTACTGTCTGACCAAGGTTTAACCCTTTCCTCATATGGTTCCGATATATAACAGTGTGACGAATAAATCGAATATACGTCTCATGTATTACTCTTTACGACCTGACCTACTTCGTGCTCGAACTTAGTTTGAACGGTCCTCTTTATAGTTATTAAAGTTTATACGTCTACTGTGATGTGAATACCGTCTTTCGCTTTTTCTTGATTTCTCGAAGAACTACTTTCACTTTTTCCTCTCACTTTTTCAACCAAATTTTGAGTTGTAAGTCTTTTGATTCTAGTACCGTAGACCGGGGTAGTGAAGTACCGTTTATCTACCCCTTTGTTACCTTTGTCACTCTCTAAAAATAAAAAAAACCCCCCCCTTCCCCGAGGTTTTAGTCACGTTCACCACTGACGTCGGTACTTTAATTTTCTGGGAACGAGGAACCTTCTTTTCAATACTGGTTGGATCTGTCGTATAAGTTTTCGTCTCTAAAACGGTTGTATCCAGGCAGATCAGTCTAGATACCAACTATATGTCATCAGTCCATACCTACACTCTCAACCTGATATTTCTTTCGACTCACGGTTCTTAATTACGGAAATTCATACCAAAACCTCTTCTGAGAACTATCAGCGAACCTGACGTTCCTCTAGGTGTCAGGTAGGATTTCATTTAGTCAGGACTCATAAGTAACCTTCCTGTCTACGACTTCGATTTTGAGGTTATAAAACCGGTAGACTACCCTTCTTGACTGTATAAACTTTTCTGGGACTACGACCCTGTCTAACTTCCGTCCTCCTCTTCCCTTGCTGTCTCCTACTCTACCGACCCACCGTAGTGGTTGAGTTACCTGTGCTAAAACTTATTCGAGACCCTCAACTACTACCTGTCCCTTCGGACCGTACGACGTCACGAACCTCAGTGTCTCAGCCTGTACTGACTCCTTGACTTGACTTGACTTGACTAAGACTGACCACACTCCACTATGGAATAACATGAAAACTAAACGTCAAGAGATTGTTATACAAATAACCGGTAGACATACAGAAGAAACCTCTTTACAGACAAATCCAGTAAACGGGTTGAAAACTAACCCGACAAACAAAAAGACTGTAACTCGACATATTCCCCGAATATATAAAATCTCTAATTAGTAAACAGGCAACAAAACGACCGTTAATAAAAGAGGGTAAGAATCCGAACAGAAAAAGAACAAATAACAAAAGAAACAGACGTTTTAGAAATTCAAATTAATCCAGATAAACAAGTAAAAAACAAAATAAAGGTAATGAAATCCTTTACCCAGTTATTCCTAGAACGACACTAAAGACAGCTTCTCACATGACGGATGTAAAAAAAAAGTCTCAAAATGACAAAGACCGGAATGTAAATTCAGAAATTAGGTAAAACTAATATCAAAACACATACCACAATCCTACCCGACTTACTTCGTGTTTGACCTTAGTTCTAACGGTCCTCTTTATAGTTATTGGAGTCTATATGTCTACTGTGGCGGGAATACTGTCTTTCATTTCTTCTTTATTTCTCGGAGAACCACTTTCACTTTCTCACTTCAGCGAGTCAGCACAGACTGAGAAACTCTGGGGTACCTGAGATCGGATGGTCTAAGGAAGTAGGTACCCTAAAAGGTCCATTCTATGACTTCACCCAACGGTAAAGGAAAAGGTCCTCTAGAAGGGTCGGGTCCCTGACTTGGGTCCAGAAGGCGTAATCTCCGTCTGCGAAATGGTAGACTCGGTGGTTCCGTCCCGAGTCACTTTCTCCTCTCACTTTTTGAACCGAATTTTGAGTTGTAAGTCTTTTGATTCTAGTAACGTAGTACAGAGTAGTGAAGTACCGTTTAACTACCCTTTTATCACCTTTGTCACTGTCTGAAATAAAAAACTCCCCAAGATTTTAGTGACGTTTACCACTAACGTACGTACTTTAATTTTTTTTCGAACGAGGAACCTTCTTTTTAATACTGGTTGAATCTGTCGTATAATTTTTCGTCTCTGTAATGAAACGGTTGTTTCAAGACAGATCAGTTTCGATACCAAAAAGGTCAACAGTACATGTCTACACTTTCAACCTGACACTTCTTTTCAGTCGTGGTTTCTTAACTACGAAAACTAGACACCACAACCTCTTCTGAGAACTCTCAGGGAACCTGACGTTCCTCTAGGTTCGTCAGGTAGGATTTCCTTTAGTCAGGACTTATAAGTAACCTTCCTGAATACGACTTTGAGGTTATAAAACGGGTGGAATACACTTCTTGACTGAGGAAACTTTTCTGGGACTACGACCTTTTCTAACTTCCGTCCTCCTCTTCCCCTACTGTCTTCTACTCTACCAACCTACCGTAGTGGTTGAGTTACCTGTACTCAAACTCTTTTGAGGTCCTCAACCACTACCTATCCCTCCGGACAGTACGACGTCAGGTGGCCCAGGGTTTCTCAGTCTGTACTGACTCACTGACTTGACCTGACTTGACTACCAGAATCCTTCAGGACATCAAAGTAAGAAAGTAAGTTCAAAATATGTACATCGACAGCTCCAAAGTATCGTGGTGAATAACTTCTCTGACAGAAACAGAGGAAACAGTTTCTATTCTACGGGTATCCACATACCCAAACAGAGACCCGAAAGATAGAAGAAGGTAATCAGATAGAAAGAAAGAAAAAATAAATAAATAAACGGTCTTGACATGAGATATGACAAAACCACTGACCATCGAAACACCACGTCGGACTTCAGTCCTTCTAACTCAGGAGTTCGAGACTAAAAGAAAGAGTTCTAACGAAACCGATAAACCCCTGAAAACACAAAGGTATCATTAACACTTTAAAAAACAACATCAAGACACTTTTTACGGTAACCATTAAACTATCCCTTACGTAACTGAGACATTTAACAAAACCCATCACGTCAATAAAAGTTTTATAACTAAGAAGATTAGGTTTGTACCTTATATAAAGGGAAACAACCACAGTAAAAAATAAAGAAAGTAGTCACAGAACATCAAAAGAAGTATGTTCAGAAAACAGGGAACTCCATCTTAATAAGGATCCGTAAAATGGTAAAATCAACGTTACTACTTACCCTAACTAAGGAATTAAAGAGAAAGACTAAAAATTAACAATTGTATGTCCTTACATTTCCTCAGTCGTGTCAAGTCACCGAGTCAGCACAGGCTGAGAAACGTTGGGGTACCTGATGTCGTGCGGTCCGGAGGGACAGGTAGTGGTTGAGGACCTCAGTTGGGTTTGGGTACAAGTAACTCAGTCACTACAGTAGGTTGGTAGAGTAGGAGACAGCAGGGGAAGAGGAGGACGGGAGTTAGAAAGGGTCGTAGTCCCAGAAAAGGTTACTCAGTCGAGAACCGTAGTCCACCGGTTTGCTAACCTTAAAGTCAAAGTTGTAGTCAGGAAGGTTACTTGTGGGTCCTGACTAGAGGAAATCCTACCTGACAAACCTAAAGGAACGTCAGGTTCCCTGAGTTAGAAAAGTACACAAACAATCGGTAGACATACAGAAGAAACCTCTTTACAGATAAATCAAGAAACCGGGTAAAAAACTAACCCAGCAAATAAAAAGACCTTAACTCGACGTCCTCAACGAACATATAAAAACTCTAATCAACAAACAGTTAACGAAGTAAACGATAATAAAAGAGGGTAAGACTTCCGACAGAAAAGTGGAACGAATATAAAAGGAAACAACACGTCTTCGAAAATTAAAATTAATCTAGGGTAACAAATCAAAAAGAAAATAAAGGTCATAAGACGCTCCACCCCGTATCTCCTAGGACGACACTAAATACAGTCTCTCACAAAACGGATACAAGAGGAGATCCTCAAAATATCAAAGACCAGAATGTAAATCTAGAAATTAGGTAAAATTCAAATAAAAACACATACCACAATCTTTCACAAACTAAAGTAAGAAAATGTTCACCAACTGGTCAAAAGGGTCGTGGTGAACAATTTCTCTAACAGAAATTAGGTAACATATAAGAACGGAGGAAACAGTTTCTATTCCACAGGTATCCACACCTAAATAGAGACCCGAAAGATGAAACAAGGTAACTAGATATAAAGACAGAAACACGGTCATGGTACGACGGAACTACTGCTATTTTTGATAAGTCAAGTCAAGTCAAGTAAAGTCAACGAGTCAGCACAGGCTGAGAAACGCTGGGGTATTTATCGTCGTGTGGTCCGGAGGGACAGGTAGTGGTAGAGGGTCTCAAGTGAGTCTGAGTGCAGGTAACTTGGGCACTACGGTAGGTCGGTAGAGTAGGAGCCAGTAGGGGGAAGAGGAGGACGGGGGTTAGGGAGGGTCGTAGTCTCAGAAAAGGTTACTCAGTTGAGAAGCGTACTCCACCGGTTTCATAACCTCGAAGTCGAAATCGTAATAAACAATGTTTCGTTAGGGTCCCGACTAGAGGAAGTCTTACCTGACCAACCTACCTGTCTTTCTTACCCGTCTTTTTCGGGGTTATGTTTACCACTTTCATTATGAGTCGTCTGTTCTTGTGGGTTTCTTTAAGTGTGTGAATCTCTTTTCTTCTCTCGTTTTTCTCTTTTTGTTCAATTGGAGATTAATTTTATTTATTTTAATTTTTCTTTTTTTGACCTTGGTTTTTTTTTTTGTAGTAAGTTCGATTAAATTTTTTGGGTGTACACTTTTACTTATGATTTTTGATCTGATTGTTTTTATTTTGCAACTCTTATACTTTTTTACGTTATATTGATTTCTTGTGACATTTTTATCTTATTTAGTAAACTTTTATTTTAGAAAATTTTTTCCTTTTTCATTTAACATTTTCATTTTTAATTTCCTTATTATTTCGTCTTATAATCTTATTATACGATATATATATATGTGTGTGAAATCGACGTTTCTTATATTAGTTAGACTAAAGCTACAACCAGCAGACCAGGTACACATCTTAGAAGAGAACACAACAACTTTCTCCCACGAAATACTGGTCATGTAAGAGAACCGTCTTAAGATTATCGGAAACGGAACGAAGTAAGACATGAGGTTCCTGTTTAAATGTAATAAGGTCCACAAAGAATCCCTAAGGGACCACCGAGTCTACCATATCGTAGACGGACGTTACACCCTCTGTTCCCAAGTTAGGGGTCCAGCCCTTCTAGGGTACCTCTTCCTTTACCGTTGGGTGAGGTCATGGGAACGGATCTTTTAAGGTACCTACCTCCTCGGACCACCCAATGTCAGGTGCCCCAGCGTTTCTCAACCTGTGTTGACTCGCTGAAGTGGAACGGTCCACAAAGAACTGAAGGATGTAACGCCAGGGGATATTACTTTTCTTGTAGAAAAAACCCACAATCAAGATCTTCCAGAAAATCCAAAAGTATCTTGGTAAGTCGAAGTCGAAGAAGTCGTAATGACCAACCCCGTATCTGAATATATGAGGGAATCTACATACAAATTACTTGAAAGTGTTTCACTTGTGTCTGTTGGTGATGTGTCTAGTCCTTATTTTTTAGTTCTTATCAGGTTTTCGGTGGAAGTACGAGAAAAACCAATGATTGAGGGTATCCATTGTACGGACTGGTTTTGTGATAACCTAATAGGTAAGATAAGTAAAAAGGGAAAAATTCAACTTATAATTGAAGTTCACATGTTGTATGATCGACTTATAAAATATGTAATATAAAGTAAATTTCAATAATATTTAATAACCGATGTAAGGAATCGGTTATATATGGATCTCGAATAAATAAAATATGTATTATCAAATACAGAGAATTGGAGGGATTGAATGGGGACAGACGAAAGGAGAGGAGTGACTATTGGAAATCAAACAAGAGACATAGATACTTAGATAAACATGAAACAATATAAGTAGTAAACAAAATAAAAAGTTTAAGATGTATATTCACTATTGTATGTCTTAAATAATAACAGATAGACTGAAGTAAGTGATTCGTATTATGGGAGGTCCAGTGGGTACAACAACGTTTAGTGTTTTAAAGAAAGATACCGACTCATCATAAGGGGACATATATACTGTGTAGAAAAGGTAAGTAGACGATTACTTGTGAACCCGACGAAGGAATAGAACTGATAACATTTGTTACGACGAAACCTGGGACCACTCATACATAGAAAAAAGATTAATCACAAAGAAAAGAGAGAGAGAGAGAGATATATATATATATGGGTTCTCACCTTAACGACCTGGTATACCATCAAGACAAAAATCGATAAACTCATCAGAGGTATTACAACAGGTATCAATAACATGGTTAAAAGTGACGATGGTTGTCACATTTCCCAAAGGAAGAGAGACGTAGAAATGGTTCTAAACAATAAACTCCATACAAACCACTATCGTAAGACTGTCTACACTCCACGATAGAGTAACATCAAAGTTACACAAAAAGAGACTACTAAATACTAAAACTTGTAGAGAAGTACATATACGACCGGGACATACAGAATCCTTTTTACAGATAAGTCCAGAAAACGGGTGACTATTAACTCAAGTAACAAGAAAACTATGACTTAAAATACTCAACAAATATATAAAACCAAAGCTTGGGGATTTGTTAGTATAGTAAACGTTTATAAAAGAGGTCAAGTCATCCGTCAGAAAAACAAAGTAATTACCAAAGGAAACGACACTTTTTGAAAATTTAAATTAATCTAGGGTAAACACTTGAAAACGAAATCAAGGGAAACGGACTTTTACATGATTATATGTGTGTATGTATGTATGTGTGTATGTATGTATGTATATATATATCTACGTTTGTAAGAGTTGTTTTATAATCGTTGAACTTAAATTATTATTTATTTTTTCTTGTATATAGTAATAATTTACCCTGAATAAGGTCCCAATATTCCTTCTAAGTCATAGGTTTTTTTACCTCCTATTTTTAGTGTACTTATAAAGTTATCTACGTCTTTTTGAAACCTGTTTTAAGTCGTAGGTAAATACTAAATTTTGAGGGTAGTTTTAACTATATATCTCTTACATAGAGTCGTATTATTTCAGGTGAATAGTGTTTTGGTATCGATTGTAGTATGAGTTACCACTTTTCGTCTTTGGAAAATAGATTTTAGTCCTTGTTCTGTTTTATGGGTGAGATTGTTGAAGATAAATTACAACTTAACTTTCACAATCGGTGTCGTTAGTCTGTTCTTTTTATTCGTTTTCCTTCCCTTCTTTAGTTTGAGTGATGAACGTCTACCGTACTATGAAATAAATATTTTGTGATTTCAGAGATCTATTTTTGATAAGTCAAGTCAAGTCAAGTAAAGTCAACGAGTCAGCACAGGCTGAGAAACGCTGGGGTATTTATCGTCGTGCGGGCCGGAGGGACAGGTAGTGGTAGAGGACCTCAAGTGAGTCTGAGTGCAAGTAGCTCAGGCACTAAGGTAGGTCGGTAGAGTAGGAGACAGCAGGGGAAGAGGAGGACGGGGGTTAGGGAGGGTCGTAGTCTCAGAAAAGGTTACTCAGTTGAGAAGCGTACTCCACCGGTTTCATGACCTCAAAGTCGAAATCGTAATAAACAATGTTTCGTTAGGGTCCCGACTAGAGGAAGTTTTACCTGACCAACCTAGAGGAACGTCAGGTTCCCTGAGAGTTCTCAGAAGAGGTTGTGGTGTCAAGTTTTCGTAGTTAAGAAACCGTGAGTCGGAAGAAGTGTCAGGTTGAGAGTGTAGGTATGTACTGGTGTCCTTTTTTGGTATCGGAACTGATCTGCCTGGAATCAGTCGTTTCATTACAGAGACGAAAACTTATATGATAGATCAAACCAGTATTGAAAAAAAGGTTCCTCATTCGCAGAAAATTAAAGTACAGACGTCAGTGGTAGACGTCACTAAAATCTCGGGGTTTTATATTTCAGACTGTGACAAAGGTGACAAAGAGGTAGAGAAAGGGTACTTCACTACCCTGACCTACGGTACTAGAAGTAAGAGACTTACAACTCGAAATTCGGTTGTAAAAGTGAAAGGAGAAAGTGAAAGTAGTTCTCCGAAAAATCGAGGAGAAGTGAAAGACGGTATTCCCACCACAGTAGACGTATAGACTCCAATAACTATAAAGAGGGACTTTGGAACTAAGGTCGAACACAAAGAAGGTCGGGTCGTAAAGAGTACTACATGAGACGTATCTTCAATTTATCCGTCCCACTGTTGATATGTCGGAACTTCATGAGGAAAAGGATAAACCTTGGTCAGACAACAAGGTACAGGCCAAGATTGACAACGAAGGACTGGACGTATGTCTAAAGAGTTCTCCGTCCAGTCCACCAGACCATAAGGGTAGAGAGAGTCTTAAAAGGTGTCAAATAACACTAGGTGTGTAAGTTTCCGAAACCGTATCAGTTATTTCGTCTTTATCTACAAAAAGACATTAAGAGAACGAAAAAGGTACTAGGTCGTCTACAACCGTTGAACTAGAGACCAAGGATACGCAAAAGATTTTGGTCGAACTTGTAGTCCCTCAAGTGTCAAGTGTATAACGACTTCGGACCGTACCTCTTAAAACTCGTAATGAAATGATAATCTTGATTATTTAATTTAGTAGTTGCAAAGTCCTAAATTCTGATAATATGTCTTTAGACAACGAAAAATATATGATTATTACTTGAAAGTATTCCTCTGTCGTTCTTTTGATGAGATAAATTTTAGTTTTGTTTTTCTTATGTTGTGGACCCTTATTTGAATTAGTTCAAATAATTGTTTGAAATTCAATTATTTGTTTTATTAAATTTTCAACAATTTATTGAATTGAAAATTGAATTGGTTTTCAATTCAAGTTTTTGAATTTACTGAATTTTCAATTATTTGAATTTCGTTCCTCCACTTTCTCACTATGAGACTTGTGATATTTTGTGACTACTTCTTTTAACTGCCACTATGTTTCTTTTACCTTACTATAGGACACAAAGACCAAACTTTCTTAATTGTAACAATACAGTTTGTTAGACATCTAAAATTCGTTAAATTTTATTAGGAATTTTTTATTCACCAAACCACCAAGTCAGTAATTCAGCACAGACTGAGAACACTGGGGTAACTAACATCGGACGGTCCGAGGAGACAGGTACCCTAAGAGGTCCGTTCTTATGACCTCACCCAACAGTACGGGAAGAGGTCCCTTAGAAGGGTTGTGTTCTTAGTTTGCGGTCCAGAGGACGGAACGTCCGTCTAAGAAATGGTTGACTCGATGTTCCCTTCGGGGAATTTTTTTTTTTTTTTTTTTNGACTCGATGTTCCCTTCGGGGAATTTTTTTTATTTTTTTTTTTGGAGAACTATTTTGAAACACACTCAGGAAATCGACACAAAAGGAAGAAATTCCAACAGAACCGATAACCCCTCAAACACACAAATAAAAACGTAAAGACACATATTTAAACCTTAGTACACAACTTCTTGATATCCTTTTTCTTCTTTAGACGATCCTAAAACTAACCCTAACAGAATGTAAATATCTAGTTATATATAACTCTACTACAGAAATTTTATAATTTTAGACTTAACTTTAAACTAAGATAACACTTACGTGGGGGAGGATGGTAGAGTGAGACCGACAAAGAAACAGAAACTTTCATCCAAGGTCAGAAGAAACAGTTAACAATAAGTCGTCAACACTAAAAACCGTGTTCACTTCCTCCTCTCACTTTTTCAACCGGATTTTGAGTTATAAGTCTTTTGTTTCTAGTACCGTAGAACAGGGTAGTAAAGTACCGTTTATCCCATTACACACCTTTGTCACGTTTGAAATAAAACTCCCCGAGTTTTTAGTGACGTCTACCACTGAAGTCGGTATTTTAATTTTCTGTGAATGAGGACCCTCTTTTCAATACTGGTTGGATCTGTCGTATAATTTTTCGTCTCTGTAATAAAACGGTTGTTTCCAGGTAGATCAGTTCCGATACCAAAAAGGTCCATCAGTACATATCTACACTCTCAACCTGATATTTCTTTCGACTCTCGGTTTCTTAGCTACGAAAACTTGACACCACAACGTCTTCTGAGAACTCTCAGGGAACCTAACGTTCCTCTTGGTTGGTCAGGTAGTATTTCCTTTAGTCAGAACTTACAAGTAACCTTCCTGACTATAACTTCTACTTTGAGGTTATGAAACCGGTGGACTACGTTTTTCGACTGAGTAAACTTTTCTGGGGCTACGACCCTTGTCAACTTCCGTCCTCCTCTTCCCCTACTGTCTCCTACTCTACCAACCTACCGTAGTGAATAAGTTATCTGTACTCAAACTCATTTGAGATCCTCAACCACTACCTGTCCCTCCGGACCGTACGATGTCAGGTACCCCAGTGTTTCTCAGCTTGTGCTGACTCACTGACTTGACTCGACTTATGTGTGTGTGTGTGTGTGTGTGTCTATCTCTCTCCATCGTTCTTCTTACAAGAGACTTACGAGGTAAAAGAAGTGGGTATACCACTTGTGGCTGTTTAGACGGACAAGTCCTTTAGAAGGTTATAAAAATCCTTCCCGAGACCTGGACAACACCCGTGATATCCCAGTCGAGTCTGAGTTTAAACGGGAATAAGGTTAGACATGAAAGAAGGTTTCAGTTATTAACGGGGGTTTCAGGTGTCAGAGTTCGATCGACGACCCTAAATTAAACGTCCTCACTTAAAGAGAAGATAAGAAACCAGTGTGACAGGGATCTCGAGTCGAAAACAAAACATGGATAAAGACGAAAATCCGATGTGAGACCACAAAAAAGAGAAGGGTCTGTACTTCCCCATTTTCATTTTCGAAAATCCCGAGTGAAAGAATCAACCCGACCTTCTCCCCTCCATATGTCGTCCGTGTCAACCCCACACTCCCCTCCCGAAGAACATCGGTTCTGGACGTCCTTCAGTGGTCTCAGATTCTCTCCAGCATACGAAGGGGTCTCCTCAACCGGGGTCCAACTCCCAGGGAACCGTCTCGGTTCAACGTGTCCAAGGGTCCTTCCATACCCGTTACTAGGTACGGGTAAGTGTCGAACCGGTGTCGACACTGGGGATCTCACCTCTGGTGTCACTGGGGGACAGGAGGTGGGTACCGTGGGTTACCACCGGGTATAAGAGGTAAGATCAAGCGTTTGACATGAGTACCTATCAGGACGGAGACTGTGAACGTCGTCGAAATCGTATATATGGAAACCCCAGTGTCAGGTGTCGACACCGGACAGGTCGAACCCGAGTCCGAAAAAGACCTGAGGGAGTCCACAGAATGATCGGGGGAGTTTTATAGAAGTACCATCAGTTGGAGTCACAAGAGTAACCCCAAGGTGGGGACTTCGTACTCGAGTCGTGGGTCAGGGGTAAGAGGTGTCGTTCGTACGTTTGTCGTAGAGTCGACTCGTCAGAATCAGTCGTTACTAGAGACACCACTTAAGAGAGACAAAACGGAAGGTTCGAAGACAACGAAATGAGTAAAGACTCCAAAGTCTCGACGGGGGTGGGGGAGTAGAGACGGATTCTACCCCAAAGACGCACACACCTTTAAAGAGGAGGAAGTGTTATGGGAGGGACTCCGAATCCAGGGATAAGATTCAGGAAACAGAGAAATAAAAAAAAAAAAATAAAAAATTTAAAATTTTAGAAATTAAGAATGTACGCAAGGGTTTGTACTTGGGGGGAGGGTGGAGGGAGGGGTGTTGTAGAGAGACCCAGTAGGGGTACGTGGTCGGGGTTCGTTCGACGTGGGATGCAGTCTGTACCTGACCGCTAAGTTAAGAATGTACTGTCATATGTACAATCTTAAGGGTAAGAGGGTTTAGTAGGGTGGGAGAGGGAGAGGGAGACTCAGGTTTTCAGACAATATGTGTAGACACAGAAAAAAGGACAGAACGTATGTCCCAGCAGTAACGGTAGAAGGATTTAAGGTATATATACACAATCATATGACATAACCACAAAAAGAAAGACCGAATGAAGTGAGACATATTAACCGAGGTCAAAGTAGGTAGAGTAGTCTTGACTAAGTTTACTTAAGAAAAATTGCCGACTCATTATGAGGTAACACATATACATGGTGTTGAAAGAATAGGTAAGTAGACGACTACCTGTAGATCCAACAAAGGTACAGGACCGATAATATTTGTCACGACGCTACTTGTAACCCCATGTACACAGAGAATTAACGGATATAGAAACGTGATGAAGTAATACACCTCTTATGAACGGAAAAACTTTGAGATCCCAGAAGGAGATCGTAAGTCTTACACAAGACTTCCTCAACAAGGTGTTCGTCTACATAAAAAACTATATTGACACCCCTTCTCCCAATAGAGGGGTAGAATGAGGAGACGGTAGAATTTTCAAAGGTCTTTTTTTAAAATTTGACAGTAGTCAGAAGTACTATAGAACATCTAAGTAGTCTCCTTTTCCTCCAAATGGTACATTCATGTACGATTTTGAAGTCCGAAATAATGTTAGGGCGACAAAGATCCTTCAAAGTTTACCCAATTTATGTTTAAATCTTTAGACGAAGAAAACTCACTGAGGATGACGGTTTCATACTGCCAAGAGACGGTACTCCGCGATGTATTATATCAGTATCTTATCTGTCGAGTGTGACCTTAGTAAAGTGACTGTAGATCGAAATAAAAACGATACATAGGTCATCGATAATACTTGAAAATTTACATCCATAAATAACTTTAAACGAATTTAATATTATATCAGTACAAAAATCTAGGTAAAGTTTATAGAAAGACTCACATTACTTATGGTATAAATTACCGAAAGGGTTCAAAGAAAGTCTCAAGTTTCAAACACAAATTTATTTGCATTGAGTCACTAATTAAAGGGTATATTAGAATACTCAAAATGTACTGAACAACTAGAAACATATGACTATATAAAGTATCTATTGTCGTAACATGAGTATTGACAAAACTTCTCTTTGATAGCTTTAGTTGTATCCGACTAGGAACAGTTTCAACAACGGAAACCGAGAAAGCGATTAACATTTACAGCATCCTTTAAAGGAAACGGAAGTCTCCTACAGGTATATTTCCAATTACGTCTTGTAGAATGGTTAACAACGTCTCTCATCAGAGTTTAGTGTGACGACGTACCCTTCTTCGTTTGACGGTTCAACTTCCCACTACGATAGATATTACGTGTACCTAAAATAACACAATTCGAAGAGTCCTTACACACCTCCTATTACATCTAATTAAGTCTAACGAAACCTTTCAACATTAAAAGGGAACCGACAACAACCATAAATTGTACAAAACTAAACACTTTTTTTTAATCTTCGTTTCTGAAGTCAATTTATCTCAACCCTCTGGTCTTCCCCCTACAGAGTGTAGAACACTACTATCTACTCGGGTGTCCTTCTTCTTACTGAGTATAAGAAAGGACCGTTACTGGGTCGGTTACTTTTAGGTACGTGAGACGAGTGATGTAGGGAGGACTGAAGGAAAAGGAGAGATGTTTTCACAAAAAATAGAGAACAGTACATCCTTGAACGTGCATCGAGTAGTGTGAACGTCTAGGGGTTAACGTTCAGAGACGACTAGGGTTTATTTAGTCAGAAACGACTTCACATAAACTAAGTCCAGTTGTATAACTTAATAAAATCTAGGTAGATTTTTGACGGTTACTAAACTCTTTTAAAAGACTGGATGACGTTAACAAACCGGGTGTCAAACTCACATCTACGGTTGAAGGAAGGACAGACGGATGTAAAACTGTAGCAGTGTAACAGTATTATCCAAGTGTAAGTGTATGTACATTCCTTATACTTAGAGACAGAAAGGGAAGAGAGGGAGTTAAGACAGAGGACACACACGTACATGTGTCCATGTGTGTTTAGGTGTGTTCGAAGTGAAAAAAAAAAAATTATTCGTACGTCCTAAGAAGATAATTCACGACAAAAAAATATGAAAAGGAATATAAAACGTCTCTTTTAATAAAATAGGAAATTTTTATATAAATAGATTTAAAAGATAGATTGAACCCGTTCTTGTACTCCGATTTCCTTCGGTAATAGAAAGATACAGTTAATCCCCACGATTTGAGAGTATTGCATACAATTTTTTATACTTCTTTAGTGTACACTTGTTGTTCGACGAACACATCACTCTCTAATAATTAAATCTTTAAATAACAAAATAAAAAATTAATTAAATTAACCTCCGAATGATGAAATTTTATAACACCACCAAAGACTGTATGTAAATGTACTTATTGTGTACATGTACCCATATGTACATAGGATGTTAGTACTTTGTGGAGGGTGGAGGGAGGAGTGGGGTAGGGAGACCCAACAGGGTCTTATGGTCGAAACTCACAGACGAAGTACGTATCTTGAACTTGACCTGTACTTAAAATAGATTCCATTATATGTACAAAGTTATGATAAGAAAGTATAGCGGGGTACGAGAGGAAGAGGGTGTGGTAGGTTTTTAGACAAAAAATTGGAGACACAGAGAAAACGCCAGAACGTATATTCCAGTAGTAATGACAGAAAGATTTAAAGTAAAGTAAAGTCAAGTCAAGTCAGCGAGTCAGTACAGACTGAGAAACACTGAGGTACTTGACGTCGTACGGTCCGGAGGGACAGATAGTGGTTGAGGGCCTCAGGTGGGTTTGGGTACAGGTGACTCAGTCACTACGGTAGGTTGGTAGAGTAGGAGACAGTAGGGGAAGAAGAGGACGGGAGTTAGAAAGGGTCGTGGTCCCAGAAAAGATTATACAGTCAAGAAACGTAGTCCACCGGGTTTATAACCTTAAAGTCGAAGTTGTAGTCAAAAAGGTTACTTGTGGGTCCTGACTAGAGGAAATCCTACCTGACCAACCTAGAGGAACGTCAGATTCCCTGAGAGTTCTCAGAAGAGGTTACGGTGTCAAGTTTTAGTAGTTAAGAAGACACGAGTCGAAAGAAATATCAGGTTAAGAGTAGGTATGTACTGGTGACCTTTTTGACATCGGAACTGATCTGCCTGTAAACAACCGTTTCATTACAGGGACGAAAAATTATACGACAGATCTAACCAGTATTGAAAGGAAGGTTCCTCATTCACAGAAAATAGTACTGACATTAGTGATAAACGTCACTAAAACCTTGGGTCCCTTCCCCTTTTTTTTTTTCAGTCGGTGACAAAGGTGACAAAGGGGTAGATATACGTAATTTTATAACGTAACCACAAAGAGAATGACCGAATGAAGTGAGACATATTATCCAAGACTAAAGTAGTTGGAGTAATCTTGATTGAGTTGATGTAAGAAAAGATATCGACTCATTGTAAGGCAACACATATACATGGTGTCGAAAGAATAAGTAAAAAGACGGATACCTGTAGATCCATCGAAGGTACTGGATCAATGACATTTGTCACGTTGTGACCACTTGTACACAGAGAAAGTTAAGACCAAAGGAACCACATATACGGGTCGTCACCCTAAGGACCCACCATACTGTCAAGATAAAGGTCAAATATAAAATTTATATTTAAATAAATAAAGGTCGAAAATTTCCTTAGAGGTGTGACAAGAGGTATCACCGACATGATCAAACGTAAGAGTGGTTGTTATATTCTCCCAAGGGAAAAGAGGTGTGGGAGAGGTCGTAAATAACAAACATCTCAAAAACTACCGTCGGTAAGACTGACCACACTCTACCATGAAGTAACAAACCTAAACGTAAAGAGACTGTCACTCACTAACTCGTAGAAAAGTACATAAATAATCGGTAGACGCACAGAAGAAACCTCTTTACAGACAAATCAAGAAACCGAGTAAAAAAACTAACTCATCAAATAAAAAGACCATAACTCGACGTACTTGACGAACACATACAACCTCTAATTAAGAAACAGTCAACGAAGTAAATCATAATAAAGGAGAGTAAGACTTCCGGTGGAAAAACGGAACGAATATCAAAGGAAGTAACACGTTTTTGAAAATTCAAATTAATCCAGGGTAAACAAATAAAAACAAAAATAAAGGTAACGAGACCCTCAACCTAGTATCTCCTAGAACGACACTAAATACAGTCTTCACAAGACGGATACAAAAGGACATTCTTAAAATATCAAAGACCAGAATACAAATCTAGAAATTAGGTAAAACTCAAATAAAAACACATACCACAATCTTTCACAAGACTAAAGTAAGAAAATGTGTACTAAGTGGTCAAAAGAGTCCTTGGTGAACAATTTCTCTAACAGAAATGACGTAAAATATAAAAACGAAGGAAACATTTTCTACTCCATAGGTAACCACCCACCCAAATAGAGACCCGAAAGATAAAACAAAGTAACTAGATATAAAGACAGAAACACGGTCATGGTATGACAGAACTACTGACATCAAAACATCATATCAGACTTCAGTCCGTCCGACTAAGGAGGTCAAGGTAAGAAGAAAGTGTTCTAACGAAACTAATAAACTCAAAAAAAAACACACACACAAAGATACGATTAACACTTTAATAAATAAGATCAAAATACTTTTTATGATAAACATCGAACTGTCCCTAACGTAACTGACATTTTAACGAAACCCATCTTATGAGCAAAAGTGATACAACCAAGAAGGTTAGGTCTCGTACCATATAAAGAGGTAGATAAACACAGTGGAAACTAAAAAAAGTTGTTACAAAATATCAAAAGATATATATCCGGAAACAAAGAAATCTATTTAAATAAGGATTCATAAAATAAGAAAAGTAACGTCACCACTTACTCTAACAAAGGAATTAAAGAGAAAAAAGAAAAGAAAAAAAAAAATCCTTACGTTCCCTAGAGACACATAATCGAAATATAGGACGTTGAATGATATAAGTAAACAACCACGATAATTAAAAGACCACAACAGAAATCCCAAACACATCTCCTGGTACAGTGGATGTTTTTCACTCTCAAAATGAAGAAAAGGTTAGACCTAAAGAGCATAAAGCAAAAGAAGAGAAGAACGACACCAAAACTGAAGGTTTTGATACAACTTATCATCCCACTCTCACCCGTGGGAACAGAATAAAGACTAAAATTTCCTTTCTGAAAGTTGAAAAAACGAAACTCCCATTACAAACGACACCCAAACAGCATATACCGAAAATAATACAACTCCATACAAGGAAGATACGGACGAAAGACCTCTTAAAATAACATTTACCTACGATTTAAAACAGTTTCCTAAAGAGACATAGATAACTCTATTAGTGTATCAAAAATAGAAAGTTAAACACTTATATCACGTAGTGTAACTAACTGACTGTTCATAACTTCTTAGGAACATAGGGACCCTATTTCAGGTGAACGAGTACACTTACTAGAAAAATTATACAAAAACCTAAGACAAACGATCTTGAACAACTCCTAAAAACGTAGAGACAAGTAGTCACTAAAACCGGACATCAAAAGAAAAACACACACGGTGGAAACAGACCAAAACCATACTCCCACTGCCACCAAAGTATCTTACTCAGACCATAAAACGGAAGGAGACGGTAAAAGACCTTCTCATCCTATACACAATCGAGAAGAGATTTAAAAACCATCTTAAGTAGACACTTCGTCAGACCAGGACCCGAAAACGAACAACCTTCTAAAAAATAATGTCGAAGATAAAGGTACAAACACTACCCAGACGAGTCTAAAAGATAAAGAAGGACCAAGTCAAAACCTTCCATTACGAAAAGATTCGTAAAAAGGTAAAGGAGGTTTAACAGGTAAAAAAACCGTATATTAATGAGTATCATCAGAGAATACTAGAAAACATAAAGACACAACAGACAACACTAAAGAAGTAAAAGTATAGATTAAAATAACTAAACTAAGAAGAGGGAAAAAAGAAAAAGATCAATTACCAAACAGATAAAATAAATAGAAGACTTTCTTGGTCCAATTGTAAACAACTAGAAACGATATCAGGGGAAGTGAAGAAAGAAAAGACTAAAAATAATTAAGAAAGGAAGACGAATGAAACCCCAAGAAGAAAAAGATCAACTAAATCTACATTTAAATCCAACAAATAAACTACAAAGAGAACAAAGAACTCCACCCAAACATAACGGTACTTACAGAGAGTCGTGACTTAGGGTATCCAAAACCCGACACAAAAGTAAAAGTAGACAAAGATGCGTATAAAACTAAAGGATAAAATAAAGAAGACACTAGACAACCAATAAGTCTTTGTACGACAAATCGGATGTATACAAACATAAAAACTGTAAAAGGGGGGACATCAACTGTAGCTTTGAATTACGTAACACTAATCTTTTCCACAAACTTTAATAAAGTCAACAAAAGTTAAATGTTTCTGATCTAAATAGTGGGTCCTACACTAGATTGGACCTCAAGGCACACGTAAACTCTTTTACCACTCAAGGCAACAAAAACCCACTTTACGGGATATCTAATAAAGATTGACGAGGTAACGTAGTAAACCTCGAACACAAAGGAACGACTAAAAGACAAACCAACCAGATAGGTATCTACATTCACCCCATATTGTTACGGGGTGATAATAACACAATGACAAGGGAAAGTATAAACAATCGTAAACGGAATGTATAACTCCACGAGGATACAAGCCACGTAGGTATAAATATTAACAAAAATAGAAGAAGAACCCAACTAGAGAACTAGTAATACATCACAGGAAGAAATTGAGAATGGTGTCAGAAATAAAATTATAGAGAAAATAGATTATACTCGTAACGATGAGGACGAAAGAAAACCAGGGTTAAACGTACTTTATAGAAAAAGGTCGGGAAGTCAAAGTTAGAAATACACAGGGGTCCAAACTTCACCCAGAGAACATCTGTCGTATATATACCTGAACAAAAACATTGGGAAACCGGTCAGAAAAAGAAAACCAATCTCGTAAGTTGGATAAATGTAAATTCCATTAATAACTATTCATACTAGGGTAATGGTAAATGAAACAACAAAACCCAATCAAAAATATTTGGAAAAGACACAAAGGACAGATCTCCTCTAGGAAATCGTAAACAACTTCTCTACCAAACGACCACGACTTAAGAGAGTCGAAAACGAACAGACCTTTCGAAAACTATAGAGGAAGTATAGACTCACTCTAGGAACGACCCATCTCATTAGAACCAACGTCCAAAAAGAGAAAGAAGTGAAATTCATACGGACTTCTTAAAGATAACTGTCTACTCGACAATAGGAATATCCTTAGGGGAACACACAATAAACAACGAAAGGGAACAACGAAAATTATAAACGAGAAATAAAAACTGGAAATAATCAAACTAATTATATGTAGAACCCCACAAAACGGAACCAAATAGGACAAACCCTGAGAAAGTCGAAGAATATGAACCCACCGATAAAGGAAGGGGTGTAATCGATTTTAAAGTTGTCAATAGAGTTCATAAAAGAATTTCGGAAAGAAAAACAAAAGAAGACCCTGTGAATACTAAGTTTACAACCACGTAAATTGTAATAGGGTCTCCAGAGACTACCACGGGAGTTAAGAAAAATAAGAAAAAAAGAGAAAATGAGAGACGAAGTAAAGAAAACTGACAAGATAGAAGGTGGAGTGGATGGGAGAGAAAACGGAGTCAATAAGATGACAAGGGGGGTGGGTCTCACAAAAAATAGAAACGATAATATAATAAATAATAACTAACTAAGAAGAAATAAAGAAGATTCAGGAACAATTTGTAAAGAACTTATAAGACTTAGGAACAGAGATCACATAAATAGACGTCGACGTAAAACAGGAGTTCTGAAACCTAGTAGAAACGATAGTAAAAGTAATATTGAAATAGTAACGTAACGTAAAAAGTCCATCTGAGAGAGAGAGGAGGAGGAAACAACCAACACCCAAAAATAGTACAAGGAGGTGGAAAACTTATAAAGAGACGAAAAAGTAAAACAAATCTAACGACACAAACCACACGGCAAAGACGTCCGATCTTCAAGTACGAAAGAGAATTAACACCTCAGACTAGGGACACTGACCCCAATCTGATTACCGAACAGTGCAAAAGGACCAACCCCCTTGAACTCAGACACAAGACCACCTACATTGACCTAGAGAAGAGAGACCTCACGTTACTTCACAGGTCATCACTCAAAACCCCACAGACCCAAATTGTAATGAAACCCGTCGGACAGAAAATTACAAGTCCCAAAATAAGGACAAAACGACCTCTTAATAGCACCACACAGAACGTGACTTGTAAAAACCTATAACTCGCCTCGAACTAAAGTCACATCCACACCTCCGAAAGCCTACTGGAAAACAGATAATTACAAGGGAACTCAGTTCTCAATAGACTACAAGACTTCAAAACCTCAATTCGGAGGGCGGAGACCGAAAGTCAGGAAGAGAATGTCATCGGAGTTCAGAAGAGGCGGGTATGGTATATCCTATATTTTGGGGATCCAAATAACCACTTTGTTAAGAGGTGTCGGTCCTTGTTGATCTCTAAGTGTTTCAATATATCTCTTCTCTTCTACCTCCTCCCACTGTCTCCACTGGTCCACCTTTTTTTCACCTCAGTTTTCCCCTCTCACACAAAATCAGTCATTAGATTAAAGATTAATTGAGAGGTATCGAATCTTGTGGGTCTCTCTAAGTGCCTCAATACATCTTTTTTCTTCTCCCTCCTTCCTCTATCTCCACTGTACCTCCTCTTTTCCCTCTCAGTTTTCCCCTTTATCATTAGTTCTGTTATTAGTTTAGGGATTCACTTTTACCTGTGACTTGTAATCTAAGAATCTTCATATTTTAACAATTGTTTAGAGTTTTTATTTTACAAATTTTAGATTTTATCTTCAATCTACCAGTTTTTATGTTATATTCTTTTATGTTTTGTATTAGTGTTATTAAAAAATTTTATACCTTAAAAATTATCAAAAAAAACTCCCTTCCATTATTATTCGATATTTTTACTTTCAATTTCCTCATTATTTCTTGATTAAAAAAAATTTTTTAATCTTTCACTATTATCATTTTTATATAGATCCTTAAAGAGACCTCGACACAGTCTATCAGGGAAAAAGGTCGAAAATGAACAAGAGTTCCAAATATCCACGGGGAGTTTACAGGGGTCACAATTTACGTCCCAAAATTAGATAACTTGGACTTGGACAATGAAGGTCTCGTCAGGGGGGAAGAAACAAACAAAACGGAAGGAGACAAACGCCCAGAAAAGTCACAGATTAAAGGTGGGACTGTGTTCCCCCGTTTGCACCGGTGAATAAATCCCAGTGAACAAGTCAACACAACACCCCTCCCTCCCTGTGACGTTTGTTTATGGTGACCGTACACACCCCTCACGAGTGTCACCTACCTGGTGTGACCCAAACGGTGTTGGGTCCCACCGTATATCCATGGCCCACATGTGACGAGTCAGAGGTCTCACGAGACGTTATCGTGACAGGGTTCACCGGGACGTAAAGTACGTGAAGGGTCTAGATTTGGTGAGTCCAAGCACCCACGAGACGTCCCCGTGTCTGGACCCAACCGACACGTAAAACACGGGAAGGGTCCAGGCTTGTAGAGTCCACTGGTCACTGACCGTTCGTGTGACAGGGTACACCTGACACGTAGAACAAGTAGACGGGCCGGGGCGGAAAGTCAATGGATCCACGTGGTGCTGTTGTGTCAGGGTCCACACGACACACAAAGTAGACCCTACGACTGGAGTCCGACACTGTTAGGAACGTCTACAGTTGGCAGGTCCTAGGGTCCTTCCCTCCAATCGTTTACCCTCGGACGAGTGTCAAACCACCTTCTGTACCAGAGACCCCAACTCTGACGTCGTCGTCGGGGAACGGAAGTCCGAGACCGACAGAAAACGGACGGAGAAACGGAGACGCCTCCCTCCCGGGATATATCGTCGACCGAACGAGAGGAAACCATAAGTGAGTCAGGCAACAAGACACTCCCGTTGACACCAGTGACACACCGTTATTTCGGAAAGTACCCTTTTCAGAAAAATAAAAAAAAAAACCCAAAACCAGAGAGACCACTAGGACACCAAACCCGACGATAGAGTTTATTCGAGGGAGTCTACCAGGAGTCTCGTAAGTCCGGGTCAGGAATGAGATTCCTACTTACTACGTGGAGAGACGGGTCGGGGGTGAGTGACCATCGCCTACGTTCACAGACCCGGTGAAGAGCCACCTGTCAACACCAATCCGTGCATAAGACACTCAAAAAAAGAAAAAAATAGGACCAATACAAACAGGAGACTCTAAGGTTGTGAGGGTGTCTGTGTGCACACTCTCCCAAAGGATGACACACCTCTAAAGAGGAGGAAGGGTTGAGGAAGGGTTGAGGGAGCGGTCCTATCCAGAGGTAGAAATTTAGAAAACAGAGTCAAAGACAGAAAATATAAAACAGCATAGGGGAAAACTTCTCTAACCTGACGGAAAGATCCACGGACCATTGGAAACGGTCGTAAGTCTTCAGTAAAACACTTTCAACGAGTCGTAAGTTTACCAGAAATCTACTTAGACATCCCCTCTTTCACCAGAGGAGTAGGATAAGGAGGTGGTAGAACCCTGACGAAGGGTTAAATCTTTAAGGAACTAATTCCTATCAATAACTTCAAAAGAAATCACTTCCTTACATAAGTCTTACCTCTTTTATAAGACATGGACAAAGAAGT
Source organism: Capra ibex (assembly GCA_006410555.1). NCBI lineage: Eukaryota > Metazoa > Chordata > Mammalia > Artiodactyla > Bovidae > Capra > Capra ibex. Next base: position 892,432 of record SJYO01015557.1, read on the forward strand.
CGAAAAGGAGACCCCTTTTAACTCTCGATAACTAACACTTGAATTTTCCTAATTATGTTGAAAAAATTTTATATTTAAAAACCACTTTTTAACTTTATTAAAGGGGATTTCAGTCCTTGTTCTGTTCCCACGGGTGAAAGTGGCGATGATAAGTTGTATCAAAACCTTCAAAACCGGTGTCTTTAGTCTCGTCATTTTCTTTATTTTCCTTAGGTTTAACCTTTTCTTCTTCATTTTGAGAGTGACAATCGTCTACTGTACTAGGAGATGTATCTTTTGGGATTTCTGAGGTGGTCTTTTAATGATCTCGATTAGTTACTTATATCATTTCAACGTCCTATATTTTAGTTGTGTGTCTTTAGGGAACGTAAGGATATGTGATTATTAATCTTTTATCTTTCTCTTTAATTCCTTTGTTAGGGTAAGTGGTAACGTTGCTTTTCTTATTTTATGAATCCTTACATAGATGGATTTCTTTGATTTCTGGATATATATCTTTTGATATTTTGTGACCACTTTCTTTAGTTTCTCCTGTGATTATCTACCTCTTTATATGGTACAAGTACCTAACCTTCTTAGTTATCTTACTTTTACTCATATGATGGGTTTCGTTAGATGTCTAAGTTACGTTAGGGATAGTTCGATGGTCGCCATAAAAAGTGTCTTGATCTTGTTTTTTAAAGTTCTAAACATACCTTTATGTTTTTTGGAACTGATCGGTTTCGTTAGAACTCTTTCTTCTTCCTTGACCTCCTTAGTTGGACGGACTGAAGTCCGAGATGATGTTTCGGTGTCAGTAGTTCTGTCATACCATGACCGTGTTTCTGTCTTTATATCTAGTTACCTTGATTTATCCTTCGGGTCTCTATTTGGGTGTGTGGAAACTTGTGGAATAGAAACCGTTTCCTCCGTTCTTATATGTTACCTCTTTTCTGTTAGAGAAGTTGTTCACCACGACCCTTTTGACCAGTTGGTGAACATTTTCTTACTTTAGTCTTGTGAAAGATTGTGGTATGTGTTTTTATTTGAGTTTTACCTAATTTCTAGATTTGCATTCTGGTTTTTGATATTTTGAGAATCTCCACTTGCATCCATTTTGTGAGAGACTGTATTTAGTGTCGTCCTAGGAGATACTGGGTGGAGGGTCTTATGACCTTTATTTTGATTTTTATTTGTTTACCCTGGATTAATTTTAATTTTCGAAGACGTGTTGTTTTCTTTGATGTTCGTTCCACTTTTCTGTCGGAAGTCTTACCCTCTTTTATTATAGTTTACTTCATTGACTGTTGATTAGAGTTTTTATATGTTCGTTGAGGACTTCGAGTTAAGGTCTTTTAATATACCCGGTTTCTTGATTTATCTGTAAAGAGGTTTCTTCTGTATGACTACCGATTGTTTGTGTACTTTTCTACGAGTTGTAGCGAGTCATAGTCTCTTTACGTTTAGGTTTGGTGTTACTCCATGGTAAAGTGCGGTCAGTCTTACCGACACTAGGTTTTCAGATGTTCGTTACTTACGACCTCTCCCACACCTCTTTTCCCTTGGGAGAATGTGACAACCACCCTGACGTTTGATCATGTGATACCTTTTACCGCACCTCTAAAGAATTTTATGACCTTTATCTTGACGGAATACTGGGTCGTTAGGGTGATGACCCGTATGTGTGTCTCCTATGGTCTCAACTTTCTCTGTGCACATGGGGTAAAAAGTAACGTCGTGACAAATATTATCGGTCCTGTACCTTCGTTGGACCTACAGGTAGTCGTCTACTTACCTATTCTTTCGACACCATGTATATGTGTTACTTCATAATGAGTCGGTAATTTTTCTTATGTAAACTTAGTCAAGATTACTCTACCTACTTTGACCTCGGATAATATGTCTCACTTCATTCGGTCTTTCTTTTTGTGGTTATGTCATATGATTACGTATATATACCTTAAATCTTTCTACCATTGTTGTTGGGACATACACTCTATCGTTTTCTCTGTGTCTACATATCTTGTCTGAAAACCTGAGACACCCTCTCTCTCTCCCACCCTACTAAACCCTCTTACCGTAACTTTGTACATATTATAGTATATTCTTTACTTAGCGGTCAGATCCAAGCTACGTCCTATGTCCTACGAACCCCGACCACGTAACCCTACTGGGTCTCCCTACCATACCCATCCCTCCACCCTCCCCCCAAGTCCTAACCCTTGTGCACATGTGAACACCGCCTAAGTACAACTACATACCGTTTTCGTTATGTTATAACATTTCATTAATCGGAGGTTAATTTTATTTATTTAATTTTTTTCTTTTTTTATTTAACACATATCAGTTGACTCCGAGAAGGTGACTTCTTCTTTCTCCCACCTTGTCTATCATCGATTCTTTTGTCACCCAAGAAAAAAGAAACAGAGCTTAGTTTTTAGTCATAGTTCAAATAAAAAAGAATTTGAACTTAGTTGCCAGGAAAGTTCTAACTCGTCTCTATCTGTGTAAATTTTACGTTTAAAGGTTACAACACACTGATTTAACCCTACTCTCTCATCTATGATCTAACCTCATGATCTAAACGAGGTTTTGGTACCGAAGACTTGATACACGACTCCGTAGGATCCACGACTTTTTTAAGGACACTTATGACACCCTATAAAATTGAAAAGTTTCCTTTGTGTCCTTATGAGGCATGGTAAACTAGTCACACACTACGAATTACATCAAGTGTCAAAGTTGTAACCTAGTACGATGAGAGGAAAGCAACTACAGTACAGAATACTTTGACTTCAAAGTCACTGAGAATGGAACAATTTTTACATTAATAATCCGTAAATAAAACCAGATCTCTCACGGTGTTTTTTCAATGACTTCGTGATTACTACAGTATTTGTCTCTTTCAAACCTTTGAAACGGAAGTAAGAAAGAGACATACATATTCATACGTACTTATATATGTATATGTGTGTTTATATTATGTTTATACAATTATTATAAATTATAAAACATAAATAAGAGTATACATAAAGTATCTTGTAATAATTAATAAACCCTATAATTTAACATAAGAGGAACTTAGGCATTTAGTACAAATATCTTTTTCACTTCACAGAGTCAGTACAGACTGAGAAACGTTGGGGTACCTTCATCGGGTGGTCCGAGGTGGGTACCCTAAAAGGTCCGTCATAACGTTATCCAACGGTAAAAGAAGAGGTCCCCAAGAAGGACTAGGTCCGAACTTGGACCCAGAGGGTACGACGTCCGTCTGAGAAATGGTAGACTCGGTAGTCCTTCGGAACAAATATCTTTCAGAAGACAATTGTATCTCTAACATTCTTGAATCAGATTCGTAATGATAAGTGAATCACGTGAATTGGTTTGATGGGTAGATGACGAAACTTTCCTTTAATGTTTTAGAAAAGTTGATTGTACCGAGACTTCAATCTGGTATAGACATAAGGAAACTAAAAGAGTAAATCAAGAACCCTAATTTTCTTCGAATTTGAATAAGTCAACTCATTTAAAACAAAACGTAAAAGTCCTTAAGTGTAAATTTCTGACGAGATGAAGTTCTATAGTACAAAACTGAAAAAATCCAATATCTACTCACAGTCCAATCACCGACTTTATGTTTATGAGTAGAAACTTACTTGTCTCAGACTTTCGTTATCTAACCACAGTATTCTAAAACAAACGAGTCCCATAGCGAAACCATTAAGAAAAGGTTTTAAGGGTTCAGGATCACCGAACACTAACTCACCTGTTAAGGTGTATAACATTCGATTAATTTCATAGAACAAACGGGGTTTATATAGTTAAGGAAACTATATATTTGAAAGAGATATCTCTTTTAAACATAGTATTTACGATAAAGAAATATCGGATACAATACCATCTAAACGGTTTTAATATTATCGTCGAAGTCAGTGACTTAGTCTTCCTAAAAGCTTTGAACTAAATATGGATATTCAAAGTGTATTAAGAGTTACTCTTATTAGAGATTTTTGGACAAATCAAGAGGGAGATGGATGTACCGGGTAATGGGATAAGAGTCGTGAGGGAAACCGAAGAGTCAAAACCGAAAGTAGACACTAGACTGGTGACGACTTTTCGACTTCGGAAACGAGGTACTACGGACAATTTTAGACTATCCCCTTACCCCTCGTCGAAACCTTTGAAATTCTATCTGATGAAGAGTCTTTGGTCAAAAACAGAACTGCGATAGACAAAGTATCGTCACAGTAAAGAACTGAGAGATCCTAAGAGATGATTCTGTAATCTGTTTCCAGAAGAAGTGAAATGTGAACTCCGGAGACAGAGAGACTTAAATTTTGTATGTATATTAGAGTTCACAATCTGCAAAGAATCAGTTCATTAAATCTCGTCACCAAAAGGTTATAAAGTCACATCTGATCAAAAATTTATTCAAAAATGTATCAAATTCATATATTTCATCTTTTTTTTAGTCTTAATCCAACAAAGTTCAGTATCGTATTGGTAAATACGAGTAAAAGAAGAGGTCTTTATAATAGAGAAGAAGAGGTACATTCCTTGTATCAGGAAATTTCCCTGTAGAAAACCTTTCTTATATTATTCTGTACAACAACCATTTAAGTCTCTTTATTAAGTAGACTAAAATTCCTTTTAAACATAAATAACTTATATGTTTGGTAGAGAGAGTATCTTTGAATGTACTGTTAAGTCAAACCGTTTCTAGTCCTCAACCGTTTGTTGTTGGACACCTGGTTTAGACCGGGTAGGCGACTAACAAGTTTATTTTTAAATGACCCTATATGTGTAAAAACACAGTAGATACCTACCAGGGTGTGTGGGACCGTCTCAAGTCTTCTCTGACCCATAAGGTGTCTCAGGTTTTATAAATGGACCGGTAAATTTAAAAAATTTCACGGTACTTATATAAGGAACCCTCGGTATGTAAATAGTCAGATATTCATTTGTCATATAATTGGATATGAATACTTAATGTTTATTTGATATTGTCGTATACAATCGGATGATGAATACTCAATCTTTATTAATTCATTCATTTCTATGAGTTCCTCGACAATACCAAGTTTAAGTTAAAAGTGATAAATGTGAAATCTTATGTGACCGTAAATTTCAACTGTAATTGAAAATAAAATTAAAATAAGGAAAACACAAGACTATTAAAAAAAAAAAAAATGTAAAGACCAAATATGGAGTTTTTTCACACTTTTTTAAAGGTGACTGTAAGAGTTAAATATTTCCCGAAACATAATTATACAATACTTTCAATGAAACATTGTTCCTTCCTTTAAGAAAGAATGTGTTAGGTCAGAAACTTATTAAGACCTAGTTACACACATACGTTACAGGAACGAAAATAGATTATGCTTCTTTCGACTACCGGAGACTTTCTGAAAGGTTCAACCGGGTTCTACTTTATTTAAGAGGAATTTCATTTTATTTACCATGGGATGTTATGATAACTATATTATGTACGATGGTTGTTACAGAAAGGTAAAAATTAATATGTAGTATCGTGTCCAGTTGTCTTTTTAATCGAAAATGATGACTCTCTCTAGGCTTTCTCTAAAATGAAGTAGAGAAAGAGAAATTACCTTTCGAGGGAGATTCGGGATAAGAAAATTTTTTACGGTTATTATCTAGTAGATTCATTTCCACTTTAGCAAACGACTGAAAGAAGTTTCTTTTCACGAAGAAATCAACTAAATCGTTTTATAAAGTTTAACTGATTTCCGTACTTGTTTAGAAACTAACAAAACCTAGTTACTATTAAAGATAAGACACTCGAAATCGTACATTTTAGTACAGTTCAGTGTTTTATGACACTTATAAACCTAATTAACTAAAAGTTGTAATATACCGGATCCTCTTCGATGACACCTGTCACTTTTTAATCTTCCCTTCTTTTATTTTGTTACAGTTTCTTCCTCTTTTGTCCAATGGTGGACCTATCCATACTTATCTCCTTTAGAATCGTAATACAACACAACCAGTCAGTCGATCCGGATAACCTATTTGTTGAGATACATCATGAGACAATTCAATGTAATCCTGTTATGATACTCTGGACACACGCACGTGTGCACACACACACACATATCCACATACACACTTGACTCTGAACATTATATACTATTAGTGTATAAAATGTGTGAGTTACTCGTAACGGTGTCAGTACATTAATTAAAATTCGATAAACCTACAAAATATATATACACTCTCTGATCGTAATAACGTCATTAGTCGACTTTTACAAAATTATATAGAAGGGACACAAACAACTATCCTTGAAAAAGACAACATTGACTACCTTGTGATTGGGGTTTACCTTACAACACCGCCGTTCGTCTTTCGTGTCTAAAAAAAGGTTGAAGAGATGAAACTTGATAACAGGTTTTATTTTACAAACACCGTGAGGATCACAACGCTAGTACTGTGTAGTTAAACAGAACTATTGTGTTGACTCCTATCGATAAACTCACTCGATATTTTGATCACTTTCTTTCAAGGACGGGTGTTCAGAACCAGTTAAGAATCTTGATCAGAGATCCAATAAGTGTAAGAAGAGATCAATCAATCTTTACAGTTCCTCCCTTTATTAAGTCCAGTGTGTACCTTAGATTATTGAACACAAAACTTGACGTTATAGAGTTAAAGTCCCACAAGAATACACTATAATTATTTATGTCTGAAAAATACTTCTGACTTCTTTAGTGATTTAAACTATAAAAGGAAAGAGATATGAAAGATTTGATGATCTGTTAATCTCATATTAAAACTACCTTCTGTAACGTAATCTCTACACTAAATCACCTTCAAAGAATGTTTTATAGTATGGTAACTTAATTTACGAAGACTCGTATACTTTGTCTTAATCAGACATTACTGAGTTTTCTTCATAGGGTTCTGGAAAATATATTACATATGTGTATAAATTTACTTATACTATATATGATATTTTAAATGTAGGTATATTTTATGTCAATAGACCTTTGACATTTGAATTTCTAGATATGAAAACGTTCTTTTTTTTTTTGATTAATTTAATAAATAATCTGTTTTCGAAGGTTTAATAAGTTTAGTTAATATTTAATAAGAAGGTTTATAAAAATGGATAAATGTCGTCGTTACTTCAGTGTCTGTATTTCTTGTCTGAACACCTGTGTCACCCTCTTCCCCACCCTGTTTAATTCCCATCGTAACTTTGTAAAGTCGGTCAAATTATAATGGCATAATTTTATCGGCCACACTTAAACGATATACTACGTCCTTTGATTTTAGACCATGAGACACTGTTGGATCTTTCCACCCTACCCACCCTCCACCCCCCATCAAGTTCTTCGTCCCCTGTGGATACATGTGGATGCCGACTAAGTACGACTACATACAGTCTTTAGTTATGTCATAACATTTTGTTAATACGAGGTTAATTTTTATTTATAAAAAAGTAGGGTCACGTAGTCGGGGTTCGTAGGATATAGGACGTAGCTTGGACCTGACTGTCAAAGAATATACTATAATATGTACAAAGTTACGGTAAGAAGGTTTAGTAGGGTGGGAGAGGGAGAGGGTGTCTCAGGTTTTCTGACAAGATATGTAGACACAGAGAAAACGACATAATAAAATTTGTACCCCCAGAGGGACGTTTTTATTTATTTAATTAATTAATTAATTTTATTTTATTTTATAAATCTGAAACTTTTTATATTTTTATTTATTTAAAAAATTTTTCGTTAATTTAATAAAATAATTTAGTTCTGAAGATTTAATAAGACTACTACGTAAATAAATTTATTTTCATAATACTTATACGTAGAGTTATATATTAAAAATTAAATACTATATGATGAGATATAAAATTTATATTTATTTCGAACTAAAAAAGAAGTTCTAATTTTATTCGTATCTATCTAAAAAAAAAGTGGGATTATCTATGAGAACGTATGGGACGAAATTTTTGATGACTAAACTTGTTGATCCTTCATTCTCTTTGGATGTAATATGTAAAACAAGATAAACTTTAGGACAATTTAACCGTTGTGTCATGTAAAAGAAAACAACCTACTTAATATCTAAAAGTACTCTACTGAACTAAAGACCAGGTGTATCAATGAAGCACCTCAACTGGAAGTTTTGGAACAATCATAGCCATTATGTCCCATATTGTAACACGTCCGTATATGTACGGGCACGAAAAAGAGGAAAGTCAAAAAGGATTAAAATTGGAATTTTAAGTTATAAAAAATCTCCATTAGGAAACTCTTGGAGTGGTCGTCTGTATAAAGGTTTACAAGGTTTTCCATCTCTCGTTCAAGGTCTCTACTTGGACCTTTACGGAACTTAATCGTCAATTAGAGTCAAAGAACGTAAAACCTAAGGAGAAGAGTAGGAGTTAACACAAGGAGTGAACTTAGAGAAGTGACTACCGAGAAATTCAGTCAAAAGTTAGTTACCTCGTAAATCCTTGATCTTGAGTGGAGAGTCCAAACGACAACAACAAGTCAGTAAGTCATCACAGGTTGAGAAACGCTGGGTACCTGACGTCGTTCAGTCTGAAGGGGCTGGAAGTAGTAAAGGGTCTCGAACGAGTTTGAGTACAGGTAACTCAGCCACTACGGTGGGTTGGTAGAATAGGAGATAGTAGGGGAAGAAGACGGAAGGTAGCAAGAGTCCTAGTCCCAGAAATGATTACTCTGTCAAGAAGCGTAGTCCATCGGTTTCATAACCTTAAAGTCGAAGTACTAGTCAGGAAAGTCACTTATAAGTCCTGACTAAAGGAAAACCTACCTGACCAACATAGAGGAATGTCAGCTTCCCTGAGAGTTCTTAGAAGAGGTTGTGGTGTCAAGTTTTCGTAGTCAAAAATCACGAGTTGGAAGATATACCAGGTTGAGAGCGTAGGTATGTACTGATGACCTTTTTGGTATCGAAACTGACATGACCAATGTACCCGAATTTTATACTTGAGATCTTGTGGTTTCAGTGAATTTCTAAGTTTCTGTTATCATCACTCTTAACTTTTTAAAGTGATATGAAGGGAGGAAGCAAAGGAATTTAAAGGTGATCTTCCTTCAGGAAGTCTTTTTCATCCCTAAAAAGTTTGAAACTCTACCCCTCATTCTCTTTCTAAACCGTGTCTGTGTCTTTCCTGTTTTATAGGTGAAATACTGGAACAAAAACGTGTAATACAGAAAATTTAAAAGATGGATTTAGACTGGACATATTGAATTACTAAACTCTTCTAACAATTTATTTATATTTAAGTTCTATATTTGACTGGGTAGAAACTATAAGTATAGGAAATTATTTTGTAATTTATTATTTAGTAACACGTTTTAATTCATGTTTCTATATAACGACAGAAAGTTTATTTTATAAAACACTTAAATTTAAAAACTTTATCTCATAGAAGAAAAATAAAATCGGTACTATCTAAAAGAATCGAAAAAAAGTGAAGAAAAGTCGGTACTAAAAATTTTAAATAAATAAAAGTTTACTTCCTATTAACGAAATGTTGTAACAAGACCAAAGATCATTTGTAGTCTACTTAGTCGATATCCAAATGGATACAGGGGAGGGCGAACTCGTACGGAAGGTGGACAGAGGGGTATTGTGGGAGATCCAACAATGGTTCGGGATCAAACTCAAGAACTTAAAATGTGGTTTAAAGGTGACCGATAGATTAAACTTTTCATTTTCACTTTCACTTCAACGAGGTAGTACAGGCTAAGAAACGCTGGGGTACCTGAGATCGAATGGTCCGAGGAGGTAGGTACCCTAAAAGGTCCGTTCTCATTACCTCACCCAACGGTAAAGGAAGAGGTCCCCTAGAAGGACTGGGTCCCTAACTTGGGTCCAGAGGACGTAACGTCCGTCTGCGAAATGGTAGATTCGGTAGTCCCTTCAGTCAAATGTATATCATCAAATACAAAGGCCTCTTCCGTTACCGTGGGGTGAGGTCATGAGAACGGATCTTTTAGGGTACCTACCTCCTCGGACCACCCGACGTCAGGTACTCCAGCGGTTCTCAGCCTGTGCTGACTCACTGAAGTGAAAGTGAAAAGTGAAAGTACGTAACCTCTTCCTTTACCGTTGGGTGAGGCCACAAGAACGGACCTCTTAGGGTCCCTACCCCCTCGGACCACCCGACGACAGATACCCCAGCGTGTCTTAGCCTGTGCTGACTTCACTGAATCGTCGCCGTCGTCAAATACAAAGGTACAATAAGAAACGTATCTAGTGTTGGGGAGAAAGGTAGGGGTGGGGTTAGCTCAGGTACTCAGACAAAAGATACAGACACAGAGGTAACGACGAGACGTTTATCCAAGTAGTAAAGATGTAAGGTATCTTTACGTAATCATATATTATAAACACAAAAAAAGAAAGACTGAATGGAGTGAGACATATTATCCGAGATCCAAGTAGGTGGAGTAATCTGACTAAGTTTACACAAGGAAAAATACCGACTCATCATAAGGTAACACATATACATGTATCGAAGAAATAAGCAAGTAGACAGTCACCTGTAGGTCCAACAAAGGTCCAGGATCTATAACATTTGTCGTGACGTCACTTGTAACACTATGTACAGGGAAAAAGTTAAAATCAAAGGAGTCCCGTATACGGATCATCACCCTAATGACCCAGTATACCATCAAAATAAGGATCCAAAATTCCTTAGAGGTATGAGGGAAGGTATCACCGATACAGTTAAATGTAAGGTTGGTTGTTACGTTCTCTCAAGGGAAAAGAGGTTTGGGAGAGGTCGTAAATAATAAACATCGAAAAAACTACTACCGGTAAAACTGGTCACACTCAACTACAGTAACATCAAAACTAAACGTAAAGAGATTTTACTCGTGACAACTCGTGTAAAAGTACACGAATAATCGGTAGACATACAGAAGAAACTTCTTTATAGATAAATCCAAAAAAGGGGGTGAAAGACAACCCAATAAACAAAAAGACCATGACTAAAGATATTCGACAAATATATAAAACCTTTAATTAGGAAACAGTCAAGAAAGTAAACGATAATCTCAAAGGGTAAGACTTCCAACAGAAAAGTAGAACAAATAACAAAGGAAAGGAAATTCAAATTAAACCAGGAAAAATAAGGGTAATGAGATCCTCTGCCCAGTATCTCCTAGAACGACACTAAATACAGTATCTCACAAGACGAATACAAGGATATTCAAAATATCAAAGACCAGAATGTAAATCCCGAAATTAGGTAAAACTTAAATGGAAACACATACCATATTCCTTCACAAGATTAAAGTAAGAAAATGTACATCGATAGGTCAAAAGGGTCGTGGTGAATAACTTCTTTGATAAACGGGGTAACATATAAGAAGGGAGGAAACAGTTTTTATTCCTTGGGTATCTACACAGTCAAATAGAGACTCGAGAAATAGAACGAGGTAACCGGATATAAAGACAAAAACACGGACATGGTACAAAAGAACTACTGATATCGAAATATTATATCATACTTCAGTCCTTCCAACTAAGGAGGTCAAGGTAAGAAGAAAGAGTTCTAATGAAACCGATAAGTCCCAGAAAACACAGAGTAATACTTAATACTCTAAAAAAAACAAGATTTAGACACTTTTGTAGTAACCATTAAACTTTCCCTAACGTAACTTAAACATCTAATGTAAACCATCATATCAGTAAAAACGTTATAACTAAGAAAGTTGAATCCTTGCACCTTATAGAGAGGTAGACAAAAACAGTAGAAACTAAAAAAAAATTAGTCACAGAATATAATAAGACATATCCCAAGAAAACAGGGGAATCCGTCTAAATAAGGATCCATAAAATAAGAAAACAACGTTACCATTTACCCTAACCAAAGAATCGTAGAGCAAGACTATAAAGTAACAATCACATTTCTTTACGTAGACTAAAGACACATAACTAATACATAGGACGTTGAGACGATTTAAGTGACTAATCGACATCATTAAAAGACTACCATAGAAATCCCAAAAGATACATGTCATAGTACAACAGACGTTAGTCACTCTCAAAACAAAGAATAAAAGGTCAGACTTAAGGAAAATAAAGAAAAAGAAGAGAATAATGGTATCGATCCTGAAGGTTTCGATACAACTTATTTTTACCACTCTCACCTGTAGGAAAAGAAGAAGAACTAGAATCCCCCTTACAAAAGAAAAAAAGTGGTAACTTTTATTACTAACGACACCCAAATAGTATATACTGGAAATAATACTACTCAATTCAAGGAAGATACGAGTAAAAAACTTTTCAAAAAAAAAAAAAATTGGTATTCACCCACAACTTAAAACGGTTTTCTGAAAAGACGGAGACAACTCTAATAGTGTACCAAAAATTAGAAAGTCAAACAATTATACTACATAGTGTAACTAACTAAACATATATAGCTTCTTAGAAATGTAGGGACCCTATTTGTATTGAACTAGTTCCATATGCTAAAAAATTACACAACAACGTAAGACGAACGATTTTAAAACAACTCGTAAAAACGTAGGTACAAGTAGTCACTATAACTGGACATTACAAGACAAACCCCACAACAGTAACAGACTAAAGCCATAGTCCCACTACCCCGGAGTGTCTTACTCAAACCTTCAAAAGGAAGGAGACGTTAGAAAACCCTTCTCAAAAACTTCCTATCCCTAATGGAAGAGGTTTACAAATTATCTTAAGTGGATGCTCGGTAGACCGGGACATGAAAACGAAAACCTCTCTAAACAATAACATCAAAACTATAGTCACGAACATTAACCGAAGAAGTATTAAAGATGAAGAAGGACCAAGTCAGAACCTTCTAACTTGAAAACATCCTTAGACAGGTAAAGAAGGTCCAACAGGTAAAATAAGTGTATATCACCGAGTATTAACAGAGAATACTCGGAAACATAAAGACGTAACAGACAACACTTTCAGTGAGTCAGCACGGACTGAGAAACACTGGGGTACTTGATATCTCAGGTACCTTAACAGGTCCGGTCTTATGGTATCACCTATCGACAAGGGAAGAGGTTACTTAGAAGGGTTGGTTTCCTACCTTGGGTCAAGAGGGGGTAACGTCCACCTAAGAAATGGTCGACTCGGTGTTCCCTTCGGTTCTTATGACCTCACCCATCGGACAAGGTAGAGGTCCCCCAGAAGGGATGGGTCCTTAGTTTGACCCCAAAAGACGTAACGTCCACCTAAGAAATAGTTGACTCGATAGTCCCTTTAATAACAGACCACATCGAAGAGGAAGTAAAAATTAAAACAACTGACGATAAAGAGGGAAAGAAAAGACTACTCAGACTGATTACCAAACAGTCAAAACAAAAAGGAGAGTTTCCTGGTCGAAAATCAAAATGATTAGAAACGTTAACAAACAAAGTAAAGAAAAAGTAATTTTCTTTTATTTTGATTTTTGTATTTATGTAGAGACTAAAAATACTTAAGAAAGAAAGATTATTGAGACCTCAAAAAAACAAGAAGAAAGAGGTCAACAAAAAAAAAAAAAATTAAAAAATAAAAAAAAAAATTTAAAATTTTAGTAATTAAGAATGAACGCAAGGGTTTGTACTTGGGGGGGAGGGTGGAGGGAGGGGTGTTGTAGAGAGACCCAGTAGGGGTACGTGGTCGGGGTTCGTTCGACGTGGGATGCAGTCTGTACCTGACCGCTAAGTTAAGAATGTACTGTCATATGTACAATATTAAGGGTAAGAGGATTTAGTAGGGTGGGAGAGGGAGAGGGAGACTCAGGTTTTCAGACCATATGTGTAGACACAGAAAAAAGGACAGAACGTATGTCCCAGCAGTAACGGTAGAAGGATTTAAGGTATATATACACAATCATATGACATAACCACAAAAAGAAAGACCGAATGAAGTGAGACATATTAACCGAGGTCAAAGTGGGTAGAGTAGTCTTGACTAAGTTTACTTAAGAAAAATTGCCGACTTATTATGAGGTAACACATATACATGGTGTCGAAAGAATAGGTAAGTAGACGACTACCTGTAGATCCAACAAAGGTACAGGACCGATAACATTTGTCACGACGCTACTTGTAACCCCATGTACACAGAGAAAGTTAAGACCAAAGGAGCCACACATACGGGTCTTCACCCTAACGACCCAGTATTCCATCAAGATAAACGTTAAAAAATTCCTTAGAGGTGTGACAAGAGGTATCACCGACATGATCAAACGTAAGGGTGGTTGTCACATCCTCCCAAGGGAAAAGAGGTGTGGGAGAGGTCGTAAATAACGAACGTCTAAAAACCTAGCGTCGGTAAGACTGACCACACTTCACCATGGAGTAACACCAAAACTAAACGTAAAGAGATTATTACTCACTACAACTCGTAGAAAAGTACACAAACAATCGGTAGGCATAGAAGGTCAACAAAATTTACATTTCAATCCAACAGTCAAATGTAAAAAGAACAAATAACTCCTCCCTTCATAAAGAATTTGATTAAATAAATAAATTGACCTCCGATTAAGTAAAGTCAAGTTAAGTCAAGGCAGCGAGTCCGTACAAGCTGAGAAACACTGGGGTACTTGGTGTCGTACGGTCCGGAGAGACAGGTAGTGGTTGAGGGTCTCAGTTGGGTTTGGGTACAAGTAACTCAGTCACTACGGTAGGTCGGTAGAGTAGGAGACAGCAGGGGAAGAGGAGGACGGGAGTAAGAAAGGGTTGTAGTCCCAGAAAAGGTCACTCAGTCGAGAAGTGTAGTCCACCAGGTTTCATAACCTCAAAGTCGAAGTTTTAGTCAGGATGGTTACTTGTAGATCCTGACTAGAGGAAATTCTACCTGAACAATCTAGAAAAACGTCAGGCTCCCTGAGAGTTCTCAGAAGAGGTTGTGGTGTCAAGTTTTCGTAGTTAGGAAATCGTGAGTCGAAAGAAATATCAGGTTGAGAGTGTAGGTATATATTGATGACCTTTTTGATATCGAAACTGATCTACCTGTGAACAACCGTTTCATTGCAGAGACAAAAACTTATACGACAGATGCAACCAGTATTTAAAGGAAGGTTCATTATGCGTAGAAAAGTAAAGTACCAACGTTAGTGGTAGACGTCACTAAAACCTCGGGTCTTTTTATTTCAGTCGGTGACAAAGGGGTAGATAAACGGTACTTCACTACCCAGGTCTACAGTACTATAATCAAAAGACTTACAACTTGAAATTCGGTTGAAAAAGTGAGAGGAGAAAGTGAAAGTAATTCTCCGAGAAATCAAGAAGAAGTGAAAGACGGTATTCCTACCACAGTAGACGTATAGACTCCGATAACTATAAAGAAGCCCGTTAGAACTAAGGTTGTACACCAAGGAGGTCGGGTCGTAAAGAGTACTACATACGACGTATATTCAATTTATTCGTCCCACTGTTATATGTCGGAACTGCATGAAGAAAAGGATAAACCTTGGTCAGACAACAAGGTACAGGTCAAGATTGACAACGAAGGACTGGACGTATGTCCAAAGAGTTCTCCGTCTAGTCCACCAGACCATAAGGGTAGAGAAAGTCTTAACAGGTGTCAAATAACACTAGGTGTGTCAGTTTCCGACAACGTATCAGTTATTTCGTCTTTATCTACAAAAAGACCTCGAGAGAACGAAAAAACTACTAGGTCGCCTACAACCGGTAAACTAGAGAACAAGGAGATGGAAAAGATTTTGGTCGAACTTGTCGTCCTTCAAGTGCCAAGTACATAACGACTTCGGACCGAACCTCTTAAAACTCGTAATGGAATGATCGCACACTCTACTCACGTTAACACGTCATAAATCTCGTAAGAAACCGTAACGGAAAGAACCCCTAACCTTACTTTTGACTGGAAAAGGTCAGGATACCAGTGACGATTGAATAAGGTTTAAACGACCGAATAACTCAAGTCTTGAAAGTGTCGTAGTAATAGGTCCTCCGATTAATGAAATGTTATAACAATATCAAAAACGGTATGTAACTGTACTTAGTCAGTACCCACACTTACATATGAACGATATTTGAAGGGAGACTTTTACACAAATCGACGTAGGGCATCCAAAACTCAACAACACAAGAGATCCTAAAAATCTCTAAAAAATAAAGAAGTCATTGGACAGGTAATAAATCTTTGCATAACAAATTAGAGGTACACAAAAACAATAATTGTAAAAAAAGAAAGATTCGGGGGTATTAACTATACATCAGAGTTTTTTAACACCAGTCTTTTCTACGAACTACATCAAAGTTGAAAAAAAAATTAAATGGCTCCAAACTAAAGACTGGGTTCTGCACCAGGACCTCTTACAAGGTACACGTGAACTCTTCCACATAAGACGCAAACCTACCTTTCAGGATTTCTGTAGTTAATCAAGGTAAACCAAATTACAAAGCAAACACAAAGGAATAATTAAAAGACAAAACTACTAGACGGGTAACCATATTCACACTACAATTTTAAGGAATGATAAGAATACAACTATAGTTAAAGGGGAAAATACAGACAATCATAAACAAAATACATAACTCCACGAGGATACAACCCAAGTATTTATAAATGTCAACAATACAGAAGAAGAGTCTGACTAGGGAACTAGTAATACATCATAGGAAGAAATATATAACACTATAAGAAATAAAATTTCAGATAAAACAGACTTCACTCCTAACGGTGAGGTCGAAAGAAACTAAAGGTAAACGTACCTTTTATAAAAAAGGTAAGGAAATGAAAGTCAGACAGACACAGAGATCCGGACTTCAACCAAAGAACATCTATTGTATATATACCCAGAACAAAAACATAGATAAGTCTGTCAGACACAGAAAACCAACCTCGTTAATTAGGTAAATGTAAATTTCATTAATAACTATATATATACAAAGATAACCGTAAAAGAATTAACAAAACCCAAACAAAGTATCTAGAAAGGAAAGAGCACAAATGACGAATATATTCAAGGAAATTCTAAACAACATTTCGACCAAATTCCCCTGTTGTCTCCTACTCTAACAACATACCATAGTGACTGAACTACCTGTACTTAAACTCACTGGAGCCCCTTAACCACTACCTGTTCTTTCGGACCACACGACGTCAGTAACGACGTCAGGTACCCCTTTACCGTACGACATCAGGTACGGACGTGAGTTTCTCAGTCTGTGCTGACCCACTAACTTGACTGACTGACTTTCGACCAAACGACACAATTTAGAGAATTGCACGAACAGAGATTTCCAAAACTCAAGAGGTAGTTGAAATTTCCACTAGGAACGGTCCATCTCACTAGAACTAACATCTAAAAAGGAAAATCATGAAATTTATCTACGACGGTAACGGTAGACTGGACGTCTCAAAGGTGACTTTTCAGTCGACAATTAGTGTACTCAAAAGGGGATATACAGTGAACGACCATAATTATAATAAAGAAACACAAATTAGAAATAATCAAACTAATCATTAGAGTCAATCTTAGAGAGTTCTACAAAGAGGAACCCAAGTAGGATATACCTTGAGACGTGAAAAACCTGAACTAATAAAGGAAAGAACGTGACCCCTTTAAAAATTGATATTAGAGAAGGTCAAAAAAGCGTTACGGAAAGTAAAAGAGAAGAGGGAGACCCTGGGGATATTGAGTTAACACCACGTACATTATAACAGGGTCTCCAGAGACTCCAATAGGAGTTAAGAAAAGGAAGAAAAAGGAAATAAGACGAAATTTGACAAGAGATTGATCACCCTCAAGAGTGATCAATTAAGCGGGACCCCAATCTCTAAAGGACTGTCGATTCTCAGAACAACAGTCACGAAGGTGATGTTTCCGAATCCCGGGTTAGAGATCGGTCCTTTCACTCTATGGTGTCCACCAAACAATACCGTAATTTCCCATAATTTTGTTTGTGTGATTTTGTACTTTGTTTTTCGTTTGGGGTCTGTTTACTGTTTAAGTTTTAGTTGTTTACAATTGTCTGTTTGTTTGTTTGTTTTTTGTCTCATATACGTGTGTGTATGTGTGTGTTTGTTTTGGTTGTTTAGTCTTTTTGTTTCCTTTTATCTTCTCTAACTGGGTCGCTCGTTTCCTTTCGTTTTTACTATACTTGGTGAATTTTTGTTTTGATTGATTTCGTATTTGACCTTTTATTTTAGTTTCGTTACACGGTTGACCCTTTATTTCGTTTTTTTCGTTTTGTCTGATTATTTGTACCACTTATTTTCTCTCTTTTTCTTCTTTTCTTTCTTATCTTTTCGTTTCAATTTATCTCCATCTACTTCTAAATATATGTAATTTCTTATTTACGTTGTCCTTTTCTTATTCTTTTCGTTCGATTTCTTATATACATCTTTTTATTATTATTTAAAATTTATTTTAAATTTTTAATTTTCTCCCTTTTTTGGGAGTTTTGACACTTTTGTTGTCCCAGTCTTCATAAATTTACTTTTTTTAACACTAATTTTAATAATAGTTTTCGTATTTATCTAAATTGTCATGAATATTTTGGTTGTTGATATCGTTATCTCCTCTTTTTTTGTTTTTTCTTTAGTTTAAGTCTTTGTTGACAGTTTCTTCAATTTTATATTCTTATTATTTTCAAAACGAACCTAAAGTCGAAGTCGCAGGAAAGGGAGTGACATTCATTGTCACGAGGAGCGGAAAGATCCTACGGGAGGCTTATAACCCAACCAGAAACCTGGACGACGAGACCCTCGTCGAGTCTGAGATTAGACCAGGTTGAGGATATACGAGAACGGAGTCACAGGTGTAGACGTCACGTTCACATAAAAGAAAACACCCTTGAGAGTAACAGGAAAATATATAAGGTATCTGTGTTTCAGACAGATCGACTAACACACCTAAATTAGACGTCGAACACGTCGACCACCCTTCCAAAACCCAAGAGAAGGAATCGGTGAGACAGTAACCCAAAGCTGACACCAAAATAGACGTGGAGTCGCACACTCAATAGACGTCCAAAACGAGGACTCCGACGGGACCTCCTGAACCCAGACGGAGTCCCCTCTGGTCCACATTTCCACCACGTCAACGAACCTAGCGTCCCCGGGACCGTCGTGGTCCATGAATCTCCTCGACCACCGATCCTGTCGTCATTCCTACCACGAGACTCCCAAAAAAGATCGGAGACCGATATCCCCTATCTCGGACCTTCACCGTGTCCTCGAACCTAGTGCCCCTCGGACCGTCATGATCTATGAGTCCTATGGTCGCCGAGAGCAGTGTCCGTCTTACCGTAAAAATCAAAAAAAAAGATAGAAGACCTTCGAAACGGGGTCACTCCCAACTCGTACTTCCACCACGACGACGAATCTGTCACCCTTGAGACCGTCTTGATTCACCCGTTCCTGTAGTTTACGGAGTCGGAACCGTCAATACCAGGACAATCTCATAAAAAGATCAGAGATCGACAACCACTAGTCTCCCGGAGGAACCGACCAGGGATAGACAATGAACCGGGTAAAACCGTCAATATTCCGGAGACCCAACCCTAGGAAGACAATAAACCACGTAGTCCACGACTTTCACGGTGTGACCGACCCTAGGAAGAGATACCAGGTCACACAGTTCACGAAATTTCCCGGTGGAAGAAACCCCGGAAAGTCAACGGACCGACTGTACACCCCTCTCTTTCCGATATCACTACTGAGGTGAGGGACACACACTGATTCGTCATAGCGGGATGCAGATACAAACGGACCGAAGGAAAGTATACGCAAAGGGTGACTCTAGAGGAGGGAGTTCAGGGACACCTTGTATCGAGGTGTAAGTTGTCGTCTCGAAAGGGAATCACCGAGAGGTTAGAGTTACGAGTTCAGACGTCGACGACGTGAGAGATCCCCTGAACACAGGGACAGACCCCATGTATACCGAAACCGTTCCTAATAGACACGCTAAGAGTAAGGTAAGTCTGACAGTGTCTAGTCGACGAAGTAAGAGGTTGTCGAAGTTTACGATTGGAGACAGGGTTTGTCAACGGGGTTACACCCCTAGACTGGGGACGAAGTCAAAGGGGTGGGGGGAGTCCTGGTTTAGGTCAGGATGAGTCAGAGGAGAAAAAACAGGAGGAAGGAAACAGGATGTCTCAAAACGTACCAAGATATGTAAGAAATATCCGGGAGACTAGTGGTTGACGGTCTCTGATCTTCTTCTGATTATCCTAGTATCTAGGACGTCGACTTCGACAACAACAGGGACGTGTGAATCACGACGGTCTTAAGGGTGATAGATTCATCCTCTTCCCCTGTTGTCTCCTACTCTACCATCCTACCGTAGTGACTGAGTTACCTGTACTCAAACTTATTCGAGACACTCAACCACTACCTATCACTTCGGACCGAACGACGTTGGTTCCCCAGTATCTCTCGACCTGTGCTGACTCACTAACTTGACTGACTGACTATAAAAGAAAAGGTCACCAGTACATTAGAGCGTACGAGAGTCGACCACAAGACGTTCTAGAAGACACAGACCGTTACATAAGGACTACATAGGTACCTCCCTCTACATGACGTGTAGGTGGATGAGGAACGGTAGAACCCATAGGAGTAAAGGTCGGTACCAAAATCTTTGTGTTTGAGACTGTACTAATATTTTAATATCTGATCTTTACTAATCCTTACCGGAATTTCTCATTCAAATAAGGTAAGGTCTGTTCTTATATGGGTTTATTAAAGCCTGTCTCATTGTAGATGAGACGAAAATTTAATACAGAGGAGTATCTACTAGGACGACACTAAATACAACCTCTCACAAAACGGATACAATAGACGATCCTCAGAATATAAAAGACCAGAATGCAAATCTAGAAATTAGGTAAAACTCAAATAAAAACACATACCACAATTTTTCACAAGATCAAAGTAAGAAAATGTTCACCAACTGGTCAAAAGGGTCGTGGTGAACAATTTCTCTAATAGAAAAGAGGTAACATATAAGAACGGAGGAAACAGTTTCTATTCCACAGGTATCCACGCACCCAAATAGAGACCCGAAAGATAAAACAAGGTAACTAGATATAAAGACAGAAACACGGTCATGGTATGACAGAACTACTGACACAAAAAAAAAAAAAAAAAGATGGTTGAGTCAAGTCAAGTCAAGTCAGCGAGTCAGCACAGGCTGAGAAACGTCGGGGTACTTAGACCTGGAAATAATCACATTACGGAGAGAAAAAACAAGATTCTTGTTTCTTTCCCTTTAATCTTTTATTTTTGAACCAAATTCGAGAGATTTATAATGTATATTTATAATTTATAATGTAAATAAAAGGGAACTAAACAAAAGACAAAAGATTTTCGATTCGACTGAAAAAGAAGTAACAACATAATATGAGTTATGATTAGTGTTTGGACGTGAAAGGTAAAGAGAATTTTTATAATCAATGGATTTTCTAATAAGTTAGGGCCGAAGGTTTAAAGTTTAACATCATATTTATTCTTAGTGACCACATAATAATGTTTTACGTCTAACAAATAAGTAACTGAAACTACACTCTGGTCACAAGAAAATAGTTGAGTATCGAGATTACGACCTATAAACACACAGTGTGAAACCCTTTGTACGAGAAGATGTAGGACCGAGTAGACTACTGTCACTCGAGATCACTTTTTGACTTCATAGGTCCGTAATACAAAGTTAATATTAACTTTAAGGTAAAAAAAGGACTTTGATTAAAGATACCATAATTTGGATTACGAAAAAAGAAACTGAGACTCTTGCTTACAAATATATATCAAAAGGTCCGAGGAGTCGTCCAACAAGACAGACGAATGGCCAAAATAAGTAAAAGGAATAATATCTATATCCCCCTCACCTATCCGAACGGGGAGGGGTTGGGGTTGAGAGGAATACTACATGTGTGGGGAAGGTAGGTGAGGGGAGGAGTGGGGTCGTGGAGGGTCACCACCCCGTATACTAGTAAGAAGGTTTAGTTCTAAACCGTACACTTTTTAATGTTTATTAATTGATCTAACTATCACTCGTACAAATGATAAAAATCAAGTTGCACGTCCTTAGTCTACTATCCACTAAAATAGATCTTAGAATAAATGAAAAAATAAGAGTCACAAGATACCTATGGAGACCGTTTCTCGTCCAAATATCTAAGTGATCAATTACCGTTGGGTGAGGTCACAAGAACGGACCTAATAGGGTCCCTTCTCCCTCGGACCACCCGACGGTAGATACCCCAGCGTGTCTCAACCTGTGCTGACTTCACTGAATCGTCGTCACCGTCGATGTTAAAGAACTGAATTTTAAAGAACTGAGAATAACCTTTAGTACTTGAGGTAAAACTAAAATCTAGAAATTTACTTCTAATTTAAAAATAAATCTACGTGAACCTCTATAACAAAGTAAATCGACCGATTATAGACTGACAAAAGAATCGTGTACAACTTTGGTCTTAAAGATCGTAACCCGTCAAACAAGGTCCTTGTTTTTCACAACCAATAAATGGTAAAATTAAAAGAGACCGAGAACTCTTTTTAGTAACGAAGTTTCACGTTTGAATTTCCTTTTTAATTTAATATCGACTCTATCATGTTTTACAACTATAAAAACTAACAACAGAGGACTCAAGTAGGATTTTACTAATGAAAAGTCTTCTAGTATTTTATTTCTGGTTCAATCAAGTAAAAATAATATATCTGATGTCAATCAGTAAACACAAAGTTTTTAAAGGTGAAATAACCTCACAGAACCTTAGTAGTGAACTAGAACTTCAAAGGAATTTCTAATACCTAATTATTTAAAAAGTAAGTAAATAAGTAATTACATGAGAGGATGAAGTAGTTTTCTTCTAAACTATTTGAACTAGGTTTTCTCTAAATCATACTACCGCCTTCACCCTATCCCACCACCCGAAACACGAGTCTTGGACTGAGAAAGTGTATAAATAAAGTACACTACTTAATCAATTTAAAGATTCGGGTTAAAAGAAATAGACGATTACCTTCAAATTATTGACATGGACGAAGTGACTCAACGACACTTCTGACTTACATACAACCCTTTAATTATTTATTAAGTACAATTAGTAATCATACTCAACAGTCCAAAATTAATGAATAGCCTCGTCCTTCTCCTTTACAGTCTGTAATTGATATATACCCTTCCGTGAGGGGTCGGGATCCGAAGGTGATCGGTTGAAAGACAGGGATACCTCAACTGATAACATCTGTAAAGTATATTTACTTTAGTGTATTAATATATATATATATACATACATACATACATACATACATACATACATTATACTCCTACTGTCGTTCGGAGTTGTGGATAAACCACCTCTCCCTAGATAATTTCAAGTAAAACAAGTAAGTTTCCTTTAGACGCTCCGATCTGGTGTAAGAGTTTCTTTTGTTCAAACTTTAGGGTTCTTACTCATTTCTAGTACCGAAAGACTGTCGGTCTCCATCACCTCTCTCTTAATGGGTTCGTTGACCACGTTCTCTCCTTTTGTCGTCTTTTCTTCAGGTCCTTAAAAAGGGAGAAGGGTATATAACTATATAGACTTGAAGTAATTTCTTAAAGTCGTCCATGAGTGTAATTACGATGTTACTCCTTTCTTTTCTACTAGGGTCATTTCATCTCTTGTGCTCTTGTAATTTAACATAATGATATATATTCCTTGTTTTATTGTTTTTACTATTTATTAAATAAGTTGTTTATAAATAACTCAAGAATTAGATAACATCAAAAACCTCTATTAAGACATTTTCTTCTAATGTTTTCCTTCTTTTAAAGAAGAAATATTGTAAATGTAAGATCACTCGTCTATACCTTTACCATTTTTGTAGTGTCCGTCAATTACGTACAGTCTTCTCACTACTTCCTGTTTAGACTTCCAACATTCTCACTCGATACTCTTCTAGTCCCCTGTGACGTAAAACCCACCTTCTCTTCTCATTCACGTGTTCTGGACTCGATTCTAATACAGTTACACCCACTCAGCTCATACTACAATTCCTACACCTCCTTTAATCAAGTTTCTCCGTCTGATTCCGTAGTCTCCTTCTTTTCTTTTTTATTCCCATTCTTGTCTTTAACTTCACTCCTTACCTCGAAATATGTATTAATTGTAAATTTATTCACCCTGTCTGATCTTAGATACTTGAGAACTTGTTATCAAACATCCACAAAACTTCTACTCTCAGTGGTGTTCCTATAGTAGTCACCTTTACCTCTACTTCATTACTTAGACTTTAATAAGTTCTCTTCTTATCTTCCAAACCATTTAACGTGTTACTTTAATCTTCTAATTATTCTCTCCCGACTGGGTTTCTGGTAGAATTTCAAAAAGTTAACCCTCTCGAGACACCAACATAGTAACTATCTTTTGTTTCGACTAGTCTTCTGTTTTTCGTAGTCATAACTTTACGAATTCCTACTTGACCACGAATTCCTACTTATAAGGTCTCCTTTAAAGATTAATTTTACAACCGGTAAGTGGTTATGGGAGGACCTGGGGTCCTCACCAGTGTCCGGGACGTATGACACGGGGTCTTTACCATGTCAGTGAACGACGACTGAGGGAAGGTCTACTATCCTCACCAGTACTAAGGAGTGGTTGAGTGGTTGAGTGGAAACCTGAGACCCTGACCAGAACCCGGGGTCAGTTGTGGATAGGTTTGAGGTCCTCGTGAACAATCGACAGAGATGTGGGTAGTACACGGGTCCTCAACGTCAACTCAGTGGGTGACCGTTCTCGGAATTCTGGTTCCTGGTCGGTGACGTAGACGTGTAGGGGATGGTTCCCCTAGCGTTCGTTAGTCATGTACGACTCCTTTCTCCGTTGTCCGCTAGTTTGATTTTTGTCGGAAGATACGATAATAACATAATTATATTTTGTAAATAATGTTTTAATAATATTATACTTTAATATTAATATATTAAAATATAAATATAACTTAATATATTAAAATTTATTAATATAATATATTAATATAACGTATATTAATAACGTATATATTAATATAATGTTATTTTATATTATTAACGTATAACTATATATATTAATATATATTGGTATATATATTAATAATATATAGTCAAGTCAGGTCAGTGAGTCAGTACAGACTGAGAAACATTGGGGAACTTAGTGTCGTACGGTCCGGAGGGACAGGTAGTGGTTGAGGGTCTCACGTGGGTTTGGGTAGAGGTGACTCAAGTACTACGGTAGGTTGGTAGAGTAGAAAACAGCAGGGGAAGAGGAGGACGGGAGTTAGTATATATATTTTATATATTATTTATTTATATATTAATATATATTTTATATATCACATTTATTTAATTATATATTATATAATTAGGGTGTGTTCGTGTCCCTACGGGAAGTGTATGTTTATCGGGAGATTCTGGTATCGTCTATTGATAAAGAGTATTTGAGTATCTCGTTCTCTTTAATTCATTTTACTACTTCGTTTCCTTAGTGAGGGTCAATTTTTTGGTTCTCGTAAAGGGATTTTCTTGTTTGGTACTCCGTCCGAAGAAGTTAAATTGACTATATTTTAATTTTTCCTTTATTGTTTTTATACCTTTCTTCATTCTTTCTGGTAACTGTCTTTACGTCTCATGATATTTTTCCTTAATCTTTCATATGTTATATTATGTATGTTCCTTTGATATGTTTTTTTTTCTTTTATTTTGTTAGTCTTTTTAATAAACGTCTTTACTTTCGACTCGATTTCAATTATCGTCTAACTTATTACCTCTTCTTACTTATTTGTCGGACCTTCTATCTATTACCTTTAGTGGATTAGTCCTATAGTCTGTCTTTTGTTTTACTCTTTTTCTCAACCGTATCATATTTCACAAGGTTAGATGTGTGTTATCCCTTAAGTTTTCCTTTTGTTTCTCTTTTCCTCTGACTTATACATAAACTTCTATAATACTTTTGAATGGTTTAGATTCCGTCCTTTGTCTATAGGTCCTTACTCTTTATGTTTCCCAGGGTTTGTTCCATTTGGGTTTTCTGACGTGTTTTTAGTATAACATTTTTTATCGTTTTAAATTTTATTCTAAGATTTCCGTTCTCTTTTCGTTCACAAACAATGTTCCCTTGGATATATTCCCATATTTGACTAAAGAGATGTTTTTGTAACGTTCGGTCTTACCTAACCCTTCTATATAAGTCTTAGGACTTTCCCTTTTTTTACGTTGGATCCGGTGAGACGGGTAGTTCTGAAAATCTAATATTTCTCTCTCTTTTTAAAAAGTCTGTTCGTTTTTGATTTTCTTATGTTGTTTTGATCTATATAGGTTTTCATTTATAACTTCCCATAAGAGATCTATCTGTTAATTATTCTTAGATATCCTTTCCCTTTTTGTGTTAACTGTTTATTTAGTGAGTTTATTCGGTCATGTCTCTAATTTTTTTTTTTTTAGTCTTTACTATTGTTAGTGTTACTTGTCGTTTCCTACTTGGGTTTCATTTTCTCCTGTAGTTTTATTATTTTACACCCTTTCCTCTCATTCTTTTACATCTGGTGGCAGGGGGTGGAGGGACTTTTATGAACTCGTATATATTGACGAACAGATTTCGTTCATCCATTTTTTCCCCACCCACAATTGTATGAACCTTTTGTTCCATTCTTGTTTATCTTTTACGTGTTATCTAAATGTTTCTTTGTTTTTTTTTACAATACCTTCTTTTAGAATTTAGTATTTTCCTTTCCCTGTTTCTTCTTTATATTCTGGTTATTCTTTTATTCCAAATTTTAGAGTCATTTATGTATAGGTAGTTATCGACGGAATTTACAGTCACCTAATTTACGAGATTAGTTTTCTGTTTCTCACCCACGCACCTACTCTTTTGTTCTTGGATACTATACGACGAATGTTCTCTGGGTGAAATCCTGTTTCCTGTATGTATAACTCCCCCACCTTTTTCTTTAACGTACGTTTACTTTCACTGTGTCACCCCCAACATTCTGAGTATAACCTGTTTCCTCTAAAATTTTGTTTCCGGTATTTCTTTCCATTTCTTCCTGTAATCTATTACCAATTTTCCTAGTTGTGTTCTTTTCCTAAAATATGAGTATTTTTATATACGGGGATTACTTCCTCGTGGATTTATGTCTTTCGTTTATGATTGTCTATATTTCGCTCTTTAAAAGTCCTTGTGCCATTATCATCCTGTGAAATTACGGGGTGAGTGTAATTACCTATATAGAAGGTCTATCCCTTAACCATTCTGTTGGCTTCATGATTTAATACGTTATCTTCTCAATCTGAACTATAAAAGTCCTGTAATCTAATTTTTGTTTTTCACCTTATGTATAAGAAAAGTTCACGTGTACCTTCTAGGAAATCCTAACTGGTGTACGATCCCGTGTGTCCTTCGTCTTTGTTTTTTATTCCTATATCTTTAACAAGATTCGTACAAAAGACTAGTGTTGTACTTTGAACTTTAATCGGTGTACTTTTATTTACTCTTTTTCTCACTAATGTACCTCCGATTCGTTGTACAATGATTTTTTGGTTATTCAGTTGTTACTTTAGTTTCTCCTTTATTTTTTAATTCAACTCTGTTTACTGTTACTTTTGTCTTAGCATGTTTTAGATACCTTACGTCGTTTTCGTCAATAATCTCCTTTCAAGGATCATTATGTTCGAAAGGATTTTTTACTCTTTTTAGACTTTATTTGTTAGATTGAATGTTAAATTTTCTTATTTTTTTTCTTGTTTGTTTTAGATTTCAGTCGTATTCTTTCTTTTATTATTTATAGTCTTTCCTTTATTTATTTTATCTTTAAATTCTTTGTTCTCGAAGAAAGAACTTTCCTATCTGTTTGAACTGTTTATAGACCGGTCCAATTGGTGTTTGTTTTCTCTCTTGTGTTTGTGTTATTCTTTACCTTTTCCTCTTTATTGATGATTATGGTCTCTTTTTATTTTTTTTAATTTTTTTTTCCCCCTCCTATGAGGGGTTCAGCGAGTCACCATTTCTTAGACTGTCGGTCACGTCCTCTAGACCCAATCTTTATAGAGGACCTCCTCCTTTACCGTTAAGTGAGGTCATAAGAACGAACCCTTTAAGGTACGTGTCTCCTCGGACCGTCCGATGTCGGGTACCCCAGCGTTTCTCAGTCTGTGTTGATTTATTGTTAGTGTTGTTGTTATTTACTTGTTAATATACGGTTTTTTAAATAGTTACATTCTGTGTGACTCTTCAAAGATCTTTATACGTCAGGTAGTTTTACTCAGTTTTTCTTTGTCAAACTAGTCTCTTTCTTGGACATTGAATTTTTTTTTCGAAAGATGTTTGTTTTAGGTCATAGTCTACCGAAGTGTATGTTTCAGATGGGTTGTATGTTTCCTGAATACGTCTAGGAAGAGTTTAAGGAAAAATTTTAATAATAAATAAGAAAATTGAAAATAGAGATATAACTCCATATCGGTTAATTGTTACAACGTTATCAAAGTCTATTTGTCGTTTTCCTAAGTCGGTATGTGTGAATATATAGATAAGAGGGGATTGAGGGGAGGGGAGTTCCGACGGTGTATGGTAACTTGTCTAAAGGTACACGATATTTCATCCAGGAACAACCAATAGTTAAAATTTATATCTTTACGGATGTACAGGTAGGGTTTAAAGAGTTTGAGAATTTTCTAACTTCGTCTCCTTTTTGAGGTTACCTGTAACATATTCCGGTGGTAAGTCAAATCAAGTCAATAAATCAGCACAGACTGAGAAACGTTGGGGTACCTGAGGTCGCGTCGTCCGAAGGGACAGGTAGTGGTTGAGGACCTCGAACGAGTTTGAGTGTAGGTAACTCAGTCACTACGGTAGATTGGTAGAATGGGAGACAACAGGGGAAGAGGAAGACGGAAGTTAGAAAGGTTCGTTGTGTCAGTAAAGGTTACTCATAAAGAAGTTTAATCCACCGGTTTCATAACCTCGAAGTCGAAGTCGGTAAGGGTACTTATAAGTCCCAACTAAAGAAAATCCTAATTGATCAAACTAGAGGAACGTCAGGTTTCCTGAGAGTTCTTAGAAGAGGTTGTGGTGTCAAGTTTTCGTAGTTAAGAAACCGAGAGTCGAAAGAAATATCAGGTTGAGAGTGTAGGTATTACGAAGGGACCATCGAGTCTCCAACTTCGTAGACGGACGTTACGCATTCTGGTCTCAAAATAGGGACCCAATCCTTCTAGGGGACCTCTTTCTTTACCGTTGGGTGAGGTCATGAGAACGGACCTTTTAGGGTACCTGCCTCCTCGGACGATCCGATGTCAGGTACCCCAGTGTTTCTCAACCTGTGCTGACTCGCTGGAGTGAAAGTGAAGTGAGTGTAGGTATGTACTGATGACCTTTTTGGTATCGAAACTGATCTACCTGGAAACAACCGTTTCATTACAGAGACGAAAAATTATAGGACAGATCCAATCAGTATCGAAAAGAAGGTTCCTCGTTCACAGAAAATTAAAATACCGACGTCAGTGGTAGACGTTACTAAAATCCGGGAAGGGATTCATTTAGGACAGTGACAGAGATAACAGAAAGGTAGATAAACGGTACTTCACCACCCTGTCTAAGGTACTAGAATCACAAAACTTACAACTTAAAATTCGGTCGGAAAAGTGAGAAAAGAAAGTGAAAGTAGTTCTCCGGGATTTCAAGAAGAAGCGAAAGACGGTATTCACTTTACCACAGTACTATACTACAGTAGACGTATAGACACTAACAACTATAAAGAGGACAGTTAGAACTAAGGACGAACACAAAGTAGGTCGGACCTAAAGTGTACTACATGACACGTATATTTAATTTATCCGTCCCACTTTTGTATGTCGGAACTACATGGTGAAAGGGTTAAACCTTGGTCAGACAACAACTTCGGTGGCAATGGGACTACGGTTTTGGTCTGTTTCTGTAGCGGTTTTTCTTTTAATGTGTAGTTATAGAAAATCTTCATATTTACGTTTATAAGAGTTGTTTTATAATCGTATGACTTATGTTGTCGTGTATTTTTTTCAAGTATGTGTTACTGATTCACCCTAAGTCAACTTCAAGTGGTCCACTCAAGTGATACACGTTTATTTAGTTACACGATGTGGTGTATTTGTTTTCTGTTTTTGATGTGCTAAGAGAGTTATCTTTGTCTTTTTCGAAGGCAGTTTCAAGTTGTAGGTAAGTACCATTTTTTAAAATGGTGTCACACACACGTACCTTGTATAGAGTTTTATCTCTTTCGACAATCACAGTTTGGATATCGGTTATATTATAAGTCACCACTTTTCAACTTTCTTTTAAGTCGGTTGTAGACTTTGTTCTTTTTCTTCGGGTGAGAGTAGTGAAGAGAAGTTGTGTTATAATCTTCATGATCGGTATCGTTAGTCTGTTCTTTTTTTTCGTTTTTTAGTAGGTTTAACCTACCCTTGTCCATTCTAACATTACTATACGTGTACTACATCATGATATATATTTTTTGGGATTTCTTAGGTGTTAACAACATAAACAAAGATGGTTGTTCTTTTATAGTCTTTCCCTTACATCGAAAATTTTATGGAAAATTTCGGTGTTAGGTTTTTTTATTTTATGAACTGTATGAAGTGGTTTCTCCACTTTCAGAATGTACACTCTTCATACACACGATTTAACGAAATCAGCACAGGATGTGACACGTTGGGGTACCTGATATTGAGTCTTCCAAGGAGACAGGTACCCTAAGAGGTCCGTTCTTGACCTCACACAAAGGTAAAGGAGGTGGTCAACTCTTCATATTTTGTTATTATTTACTTTAATTTCTCCTAAATTTTTGAACCTTTCTATGGGGTACAAGGACCCAACCTTCTTAAACATAACAATTTTACCGATACGATGAGTTTCGTTAGACGTCCAAATTACAGTAGGGATATTTTAATAGGTACTAGAAGGTGTGTCTTGATGTTGTTTATTAGGATTTTAAGTTTTCCATTGTATTTTCTGGTCTTAAGGGTTCCGTTAACACTTCCTTCTCTTGTTTTCTCCTCCGTATTGGTAGGGTCTGAAGTCTATTGTAATGTTTGGAGGTCATTACCATAACCGTGTTTTTCTCTGTAAGTCGTTACCTTCTTTTATCTCTTCGGTCTTTGAGTTTGTCAATATCAGTTAATTAAAAACTGTTTTTTTCGTTCTTATATGTGCCTCTTTTTTGTCAAAGGAGTCATTCACCATAACCCTTTGAACCCGTTGACATACGTTTAGTCAGATTACTACAATCTTGTTTAGGAGAGTTGTTATATATTTTTATTTGAGTTTTACTGAATTTCAGAATTTGTATTCTTTACTGTGGTGTTTTAAGGATCTTCTCTTGTGTCTTTTTTATAAAAGACTGTGTTTGACACGGTTGTAAAAGAATCTAGTTAGAGAAGAAGGTTTCGTCATTTTTTATTTTTACTTTTATTTGTTTACCCTCGATTGGTTTACATGTTCAAAACCTGCCGTTTTCTTTGGTATTTTTTATTCTGTCTCTTGTTCCACCGTCTCCTCATCCATCTGTACCTCATATAGAGAAAGGTTCCTATGTAGTCCTTGTGTGGAAGTCTGTGTCTTCACTTACGTCTTGTGTTCGACTCACGTCTGTTCTCATGGACTGGTCGACTTTTCTTATATATATGAGTACATTTTGAGCCATCCTACTTCCCTGATCCCCCATTTCGTCCCCACAATCATCCTGACCTGGACGGGAAACGTCCACCCCCTTGACTTCGTCCCCAGACTAAGGGTGTAACCCCGTTAACTCAGTCTCCTCTTTGTAAATTCCGACTCTCGTTTTGTCGACTAGACACCGTAAGGATTTACCTTACCCTTAGTCTATCAGGAACGTCGTCGGCATGCATGGGGTCTGTCGTGTCACCGACCCTCAACCTCAAATCCTTGACACCTCATTAAGGACCTACTTCCGACGAGAACTGACCTCTCTCTGTCTAGCTCCCCTACAGTCCCTCCTCTAACACGACCCTTTACGGAAACCTTCTTTCGACCCGTCGGTACTTTCGTTCCGATATAACCACTCAGTACACATCCCCACCTCGGTAGTGATATCGGAGAGAGGAGGGTGTTTGGTCGTAACCGTCGACTTATCGTCCCTCCGACGTGTTCGTTTGTGAACTGTGTGACTTGATGACTCGTCCTAAGGTGGGTCCCACGAGGAAATTCACAGACTACACGGTTTGTTGTCTCTTCTTGGGGTCCGTTCCTTCAGAAAATTCACGGACTTTCCCGTCTCGATTCTTCTTTCTGACTGGTTTCTCCGGGAGACTAACCGTTGATGTTCTCCGAGTTTTTTTCTAAGACTATCCCGGTATTGTGAACGTCAGTCTCCCTCAGGTACAGGGACGTGTGAACCGTGACGGTCCCAGGGGTGTTCGGTTCGTCGATACTTTGGAAACGAGTTGAAAGTGACTCCGTCTCGTCGTTGTCCGTTTTTTTTTTCAGAACGTGGATACGTGTGTCCCAGTGAAGTCATCATAGGATGAGAAACACTGGGACATCTGACACCGGACGGTCCCCAGAGATAACCACCCCCACCCCCACCCCTTCGTAAGAGGTCCGTTCTTATGACCTTACATAACTGGTTATGACCAACGGTAGGGAAGATCTCGTGATATAAAGGATGAAGGGATCGACGATTGAGGGGACTCATGGAGTACGACAGTCTTGAGGGTACTGGGTTCGTCGACGTGATGGAGGTGTGGACCGGGAATGTCTCCTTCTGGGTTCCAGAGGTCCGTCGGAGTCCTCGTTTGGGGTCACCTGCTGGGTGTACGTCTCCACCTTTATTTTGGTGTTAACTTTGGATCCCCGTCACACTGATTCCTTCTTCTGGGTTTTGGGAGGGTACTCGGCATGTCGACGTCTAATTTAGGTCTACTAGTTGATCCGTCTGAGACACAGATGCCTTTTCCAGTAACTCTAGAGGGTGTTTTCTTTTACGTGATCAAGACTATCAACACTTGTAACCTCCGTTCTTGTGTAACCTCATCCTGGTGTAATCTTAGACTCGATGGGGGTGTCGTCCAGGTCTCGAGTCGTGTCACAATCTCCCTTAGGATTCCTCCACTCTACCTGACATTGAGGATCCTTCCCTTTCCTGTCGTCACTGAGTTCATTTTGTAAATAATAAGAATAAGAAACTGAACAAGACATCTAATAAAACCTAAAAAAAAGGGAGGGGGCGGGGCATCAACAACTGAAATAACCGAGACACATTAGATTAATTCCAAAACTCGAAAAAAAGAGGAAAATAAGAGTCAGTGTAAAAAATAACAATATTTGGAGAAGAAGATGCAACCCGAAAACGTCAAGACTCCTCAAAAGGAAATAAATAAATAAACACAAAGAAAAAATTAAAATTAAAAATTAAAAAATTTGGATAATGATAAAAAGATGTAAATAAGGAAGTAAACAAAAAGGATGACGAGAAAAGGGGAACGTCAATTAGAAATTAGATATATTTATTCTTTCGACACCATGTATATGTGTTAGTTTATAATGAGTCGATAATTTTTATTACGTAAACTTAGTCAAGATTACTCCATCTATTTTGACCTCGCATAATATGTCTCGCTTCATTCAGTATTTCTTTTTGTGGTTATGTCATATGATTACGGATATATGTCTTAAATCTTTTTACCATTGCTACTGGGATATACGCTCTGTCGTGTTCTCTGTGTCTACATTTCGTGTCTGAAAACCTGAGACACCCTCTTCCACTCCCACCCTACTAAACCCTCTTATCGTGACTTTGTACATATAATAGTATACACTTTATCTAACGGTCAGGTCCAAGGTACGTACTCTGTCCCATGGGTCCCGACCACGTGACCCTAATGGGATTTCCTACCCTACCCTTGCTCCCCCCTCCAAGTCCTAACCTTTGTGTACATGTGGGTATCGACTAAGTACACTTACATACAATTTTTGGTGGTGTTATAACATTTCATTAATCGGAGGTTAATTTTATATATTTATTTAAATTTTTTAGAAGAAATAGATGGAGATAAATCGAAACGTATAAATAAGAAAGAAAGAAAAGAAAGAAAGGAAAAGAGAGTTGTATAAACAATCAAAATAAAAGTAACGAAATAAAGGGTTAAGGGGAACGAAATCAAAACAAAAGGTCAAACACATACTCAATCAAAACAAGACCATCTATAGTAAAAACCAATACAAACAAACGACCAGTTCGATAACATGAAATGAAAACAACCTGACAAAACTAAAACGAATACCCACAAATACATATACACATATAAGTCAGTGTGAAAAATATCGACAATATTTGAAGACGGAGATGTGATCTTAAAACGTCAAGACACCTCAAAAGGAAAAAAAGAAAAAGGTAAAAAAGCGGAGAAAAAATATTAAAATTAAAAAATTGGATAATATAAAAAGATGTAAATAAGGAAACAAAAGGAAAGAACGACAGAAAAGGGAACGTCAATTAGAAATTACATATATTTAGAAGAAGTAGATGGAGATACATTCAAACGTATGGTAAGAAAGAAAGAAAAGAAATGAAAGAAAGGAGAGTTGTACAAACAATCAAAGTAAGAGTGACGAAATAAGAGGTGAACCGTGAAACGAAATCAAAACGAAAGGTCAAACACGAAATCAATCAAAACAAGAATTAACTATTTATATTAAAAACTAAAGGAAACAAACGACCCAGTTTGATTACATAAAATTAATACAACCTGACAAAACTGAAACGAATACCCACATATACATATACACATATAAGGTAATAAAATTAATGATAACCGGACTAAAACATTGACCACAAACAGACCCCAAGTAGAAAACAAAGAGAAAAACCTATAAACAAAATAAGAGTAAATTACGGTATTTTTCGGTGAACACTTTAGAATTAAGGACTGTCTCTAGTTCCGGACTCGGAAACCTTACCCTCCTGACTGAGGTTCTGGAATCTGATGGTCTCTTGATTGGGATCCCCCAAAGTTTATCACTCTTGTGTGTGTTGTCTTTGGTGACCTTAAGTTCTGGACCGTAGTGTGTTGGTGGTCATCGTGTGACACATCCTACGGAGTTGATTTGTTGTTTGTTTTGTTTCTGTTTTTAGGTTAGTAGTCGTCTGTCCTAATGGTGAATTGAGTCCGAACGGGTAGTCTCCTGTTTGTTTCATTGTTTTCGAGTTTAGAGTTTTTGATTACTTTTATGTTTTGTGATAAGTTTGGAATGTGTTTGATGACCTGGTTGGAATTCTCCCTTCTTTGTTTTTTTTTCTTTCTTAAGTTGGAATTTCGAACCCCTTTCCTCTGGAGTTTGTGTTAATCAATTTTTTTTTTTTTTTTCCGTCTCTATATGATGTGTTTACTTCCTTGTTTGATCTTTGTGTCTTCAGTTTTGTTTACTTCTCCTTTATCCGTTTGATAGACTTTTTCTTAAGTCTTATTACTATCATTTCTACTAATTATCGGAACTTTTGTTTTACCTTTTTTACGTTCTTAGTTAATTGTTTCTGGATCTTCTTAATTTCTTATTTGTATGTCACTACTTGTTGTGTTAATGACTTTAATTTTTATAAGATTTTCGTTAGTGATCGTCTTATAGACTTCTTCTTCTTGCTTAGTCACCCGACCTTCTATTTTATCACCTTTATTCAAGACTTCTCGTATTATTTCATTTTCATTACTTTTCTTGACTTCTGTCAGAGTCTCTGGTGCCCCTGTTATAGTTCACGTGGTCGTGAATCTAATATCCCCAGAGTCTCCTTCTCTCCCTTCTTTCCCATACTCTTTTAAAAACTTCTCTAATATCAACTTTTCAAGGGGTTGTACCTTTTATTTTATAAATTAGTTAGGTTCGTAGTATTTCTCAGGATATGTCCTATTTGGGTTCCTCTTTGTGTGGTTCTATGTATGATTAGTTTGATTGTTTCTGATTTTTGTTTCTTTTATAATTTTCGTCTTTCCCTCTTCCTTGTATGTTCCTTTTGGGGTATACGAATTGTCGATTGGAAAGCCGTCTCTGGGACGTCCGATCTTCCCTTACCGTCCTATATAAATTTCATGACTTCCCCTTTTGAGATGACATGGGCCGTTCCTAGAGTAAGTTTTTACTACCTCTTTATTTTTCGAAAAGTCTGTTCGTTTTCAATTCTCTTAAGTCATGGTGGTTTGATCGAAATGTTGTTCGCAATTTGTCTGAATCTGACAAATTGTCAAATTCAATTTGTCTGAATTGTCTTAAAGAACAATTTGTCAGTTCTTTATGTTCTTTTCTTTTTTCTAGATGTTTTAATTTGGGTTTGTTAATTCTTTTACCGTTGTGTTTGTGTGTATAGTTGTGAATGAAATTTACATTTACCTAATTTATCAGGTTGGTTTTCTGTTTCTAACTGACTTACCTATGTTTTGTTCTGAGTATATATACGACAGATGTTCTTTGTGTGAAGTTTGGATTTCTGTGTATACTCTCCAACCTTTTTTTTAGAGAATACGTTTACCCTTCGTTTTCTTTTGACCTCATCGTTAGGAGCATAGTCTGTTTTATCTGGAATTTTATTTCTAATGTTCTCTATTCCTACCTGTGATGTATTACTAGTTCCCTAGTTATGTTCTCCTCCTGTGTTAACATTTGTAGATACGTGGACTGTATCCTCGTAGAATTACGTATTCTGTTTGTGATTGTCTGTATTTTCCTCTTTAACTGTCATTGCGTTAGTATCATCCTCTGAAATTGTGGGGTGAGTGTTTTCCTTTCTAGTAGTTTTGTCTTTTAATTCTTCCTTTGTGTTCAGAATTTACTATGTAATCCACTCTACCTAGAGTAACTATAGAAGTCCTGTAGGGTGGGTTTACGTCT
The DNA here is from genome assembly GCA_006410555.1 of Capra ibex. Classification (NCBI taxonomy): domain Eukaryota; kingdom Metazoa; phylum Chordata; class Mammalia; order Artiodactyla; family Bovidae; genus Capra; species Capra ibex. The sequence goes on from SJYO01015557.1 coordinate 929,244, forward strand.
TTTTATGTGGAAGAAGAGTTCACGTATACCTTGTAAGAGGTCCTATTTAGTGTAGAACCCAATGTTTAAATTCTTTAAACTTTAGTATAGTTCGTAGAGGAGACTGGTGTAGTGATACTCTGATCTATAGTTAATGTCCCTTTGTTTAACGTTCTTTGTGTTTATGTACCTCTAATTTGTTCAAAGATTCATTGGTTATCCAATGACTTCTTTACTTTATCCTTTAGTTTTGTAAAGATCTTTGTTTACCGTTACTTTTGTGTTGAGTTTAGGATGTCCTACGTCGTTTTCGTCAGGATTCTCCCTTCAAATATCGTTATGTTAGGATGGAGTTCTTTGTTCCTTTTGTAACTTGTCTGTTGTATTGAAATGTGGACTTTTATTGACCTTTTTCTTTTGGTGTTTTAATCATCTTCCTTTCTTTAGTATTTCTAACCTCGTCTTTATATACTTTGTTATAATTTCTATTTATTTTGATTTTCGACCAAGAAATTCTTCTATTTTAACGGTTTGGAAATCGGTCAGAGTAGTTCTTTTCTCCTTATTATTATTATTTTTAATCTATACTTTTTCCTCTGTAATGTTGTCTGTTACGTCTTTATGTTTCCTAATATTCTCTGATAATACTTGTTGATATACCGTTAATTTAGTTATTGGACCTTCCTTACCTTTCTAAGAACTTTTGCAAGTTAGAGGGTTCTGACTTTGTTTTTCTTTATCTTTGATACTTGTTGGGTTAATGTTCGTGACTCTAAATACTAATTTTGAGAAGTTTTTTACCCGTATCTTCCTTGGATAGAGGTGTATCATTTCCGGTATATACTATTCGGATGTCGTTTATAATAAGAGTTACCACTTTTCGACTTTCGTAAGGGGGATTCTAGTCCTTGTTCTGTTTCTACAGGTGAAATGGTGATAATAAGTTATATCAGACCTTTAGAATCGATGTCATTAGTCTTTTCTTTTTCTTGATTTTCCTTAGGTCTAACCTTTTCTTCTTCATTATCATTACTAAAGACACAAAAGTCTACTACACTCTGACATGTATCTTTTGGAACTTCTATCATAGTCTTTTAATGATCTCTATTAGTCACTTAAATCGTTTCAAAGTTCTATGTTTTAGTTATGTGTCTTTAATAAACGTATAGATATATGATTGTTACTTTGTAGTCTTTCTCTTTAATTCCTTAGTTAGAGTAAGTGAAAACGGTTATTAATTTATTTATTTATCTATCTATCTATAGATCCTTTTCTTAACATGTGTCTTTTAATCTTCTGTGATTACTTTCTTTAGTTTCTACTGTATTTGTCTACCTCTGTATAAGGTACAAGGACCCATCCTTCTTAGTTATAACACTTTTACTGTCATGATGGTTTACATTAGATGTCTAAGTTACTCTAGGGATAGTTTAATGGTTACCGTAAAAAGTGTCTTGAGCTTGGTTTATAAAATGTTAATTATACCTTTATGTTTTCTGGCACTTATCGGTTTCAAAAGAACTTCTTCTTCTTACCTCGACCTACTTAGTTGGAAGGACTGAAGTCTAATATGACGTTTCGACATCAGTAGTTCTGTCATATCATGACCGTGTTTTTGTCTTTTTATCTGGTTACCTTGTTCTATCTTTCGGGTCTTTTTATAGGTACGTGGACACCAATGGAATAAAAACTGTTTCCTCCGTTCTTATACGTCACCCCGTTTCTGTCGGAGAAGTTATTTACCACGACCCTTTTGACCTGTCGATGTACATTTCTTACTTTAATCTCGTTAAGGATTGTGGTATGTGTTTTTATTTGAGTTTTACCTAGTTTTTGGATTTGCATTCTGGTCTTTTATATTTTAAGAATCTCCTTTTGAATCCATCTTGTGAGTTACTGTATTTAGTTTCGTTCTAAGAGATACTGGGTGGAGTCTTCATTACCTTTATTTTTGTTTTCATTTGTTCACCCTGGACTAATTTGAATTTTCGAAATCGTGTCGTTTCCTTTGATGTTCGTTTGACTTTTCTGTTGGGAGTCCTACCCTCTTTTATTATCGTTTATTTTGTTGACTGTTTCCTAATTAAATGTTTTATATGTTCGTTGTGTATATTGAGTTACGGTCTTTTTGTTTGTTGAATTATTTTTTCACCCTTTTTCTGGATTTGTCTTAAAAGAGGTTTCTTCTGTGTGTTTCCCGATTGTTTGTGAACTGTTCTACAAGTTGTAGAGAGTAATAATCTCTTAACGTTTAGTTTTGGTGTTACTCTATGGTGGAGTGTGACCAGTCTTACCGGTTGTAGTTTTTCAGACGTTTGTTTTACGAGCTCTCCCACACCTCTTTTACCTTGTGTGAACGTGACAACCACCGACCCCTACATTTAACTATGTCAGTGATACCTTCTGTCATACCTCTAAGGAATTTTTTGATCCTTATTTTGGTGGTATACTGGGTTTTTGGAGTGGGAATCCGCCTATAGGACTCTTTTGGTTTTAACTTTTTCTGTGTAGAGGGTAACAAGTAACGTCTTCGTTGAATCTACAGGTAACTGTCTATTTACCTATTTCAACATCATGTATATGAGTTACCTTATAATAAGTCGGTATTTTCACCTGTGTAGACTCAGTCAAGACTACTCCGTCTACTTGGATCTTGGATAATATCCCTCACTTCACTCAGTCTTTCTCTTTCTATTTGTAACATAAGATTGTATGTATAAGAACGGAACTCTTAGTGTCCCTACCCCCTCGGACCACCCGACGGTAGATACCCCAGCGTGTCTCAACCTGTGCCGACTTCACCGAATCGTCGTCGTCGTCGTCGTCAGAAATAGAACCTCTTCCTTAACCGTTGGGTAAGGTCATAAGAACGGACCTCTTAGGGTCCTTGCCTCCTCGGACCAACCGACGGAAGATACCCCAGCGTATGTCAGGTTGTGTTGACTTCGCTGAATCGTCGTTGTATGTATATACCTTAGATCCTTTTACCATGACTTCTTAAATAAATGTCCCTCTCACCTCTTTGTCTGTATCTCTTGTCTGAATACCTGTATACCTCTCCCCTCCTCTCCCACTCTATATACCTTTCACAATGTACCTTCGAATGTAATGGTATACATTTTATCTATCGGTTACCCTTAAACGACATACCGAGTCCTTTGGGTTTATCCCCGAGACATAGTTGGATCTCCCTACCTTACCCCTCCCTCTACCCTCCCTCTAAGTTTTCCCTCCCCTATATATATGGATACCGACTAAGTACAACCTTAAACTGTCTTTTGTTGTTTTAAGACATTTCGTCTTAATAGGAGTTATTTTTTATTTAATTTTTTTTCTTTTTCCGTCGGATATCTTACCCTTATTTTATAAACGTTTGTTACACTGACTGTTCCCGAATGAAAAATTTTATAAGTTTGTCGAGTAATTTGATTGTTGTTGTCGTTATTGGGTTTATAGGTTAATCTTTTACTCGTACTCTAGACTTCTCTGTATAGAGGTTTCTCCTTTATGTCGACCAGTTGTCTGTATACTTTTCTACGAGTCGTAACGATTGATAATCTCTTTACATCTAGTTTTGATGTTACTACATGATGGACTGTGGTCAGTCTTACCGGTAGTAATTTTACAGATGTTTATTGTTTAAAACCTCTCCAACACCTCTTTTGTCTACGTAGGATGTGACAACCACCCTTAAATTCAAACATGTCGGCAACACCTTCTGTCATACCTTCAAAGAGTCTTTTGAATTTTATCTTTACGGTATACTAGGTCGTTAAGATGAGGACTTGTATATAGGTCTGTTTTGATATTAAATTTTTCTGTGTACATGGGAATACAAGTATCGTCGCGATAATTACAATCGGTACTGTACCGTTGTTGTATATATCGGTATCTGTCTACTCACTTATTTCTTCACCATGTATGTATTTTACCTTATGATGAGTCGGTGTTATTTCTTCCCTTATTACGGTAGACTTCGTTATATTTATGTTGACTTCTAATAGTATAATTCTTTCAGTCTTTCTCTTTCTGTTTATGGTATACTATAGAATCTACACTTTAGATTTTCCAATATGTTTACTTCAATAGTTACTTTGTCTTTATCTTAGTCCCTGTATCTCTTGTCACATTACCAATGGTCACCTCTCCTACCACCCTCTCCCAACCTAACCCTTAAACACTAACCGTATATATTTGACCGTATATATTTTACCTAATTCTTGTTTCAGGATAACATATGGTGTCTATTTAGTATAAGTCATAACACACTATTTGATTATCTTTACTTACACTTTTACATAAGTACACATATCGACTCAGTGAAACGACATGTCGTCATTCATACTGAAACGTTAAGTTCACATGAAATTTTTTTTATTTTGAGATCCAGTAAAAAAAAAATTAAGACTGTTATTTTATTACCTCTCTCTTTCTTGTGACATGAATTTTCAAAGCGTTTTACCCGGATATCTTTTCTCGATAACCTCTACCTATTTACGTCTCGTTATAGAAAACCTTTGACCTATTCTTATTTTAAGTCTTAAGACACGACACTTACTTACCCATCTAATATCCTAAAATTTATTCTAAATAATTTCATTTTAATTAAATTCATTCTAATTAAAACAATTATCCTAGACCCAAAAGATCTACATAAGTAAGAATACTTATCAACTGTGTGTGTTTAGATCCTGGTATTTAAAGAAACTTAAATTAAAGTCCCTGAGTCTTATCTTGACATCAAACAACTATTAGTCCATATAAGGATGTTTGTATTTAGTCTCCTACTTACTAAAATATTTTGGTTTGACTTTCTTCTCTAACTACTCTTCTGACTTCACTATATCTCTTCCATTTCGTCTAGTGTCCGATGTACTCCGAGATACTCGAAGACTCTGTGTTGAAGTAAATAGAGAAATAAGTTGTGTATAAATGATAAACAATTAGTGGATAATACACCACCAGTCACATGATAAAGACTACTATCACTTTTCTTCGTCTCTTTATACCGGAACGACAGTACTTCAAATCAGATTTTGTCTTTCTACAATATGTTTATCAATATATTAATTATGATTTGTACATCTTGTATTGTTCTCATTGGTTATACAACAAAGTATTGAAAAAGATGTATTCGTACTGTCACTAGAGGAGTCATTCCTTTAAAAAGATTGTTAGTTCTGACTAATATCTTCTATAACGGTCCCCTTTCTTAATGATAAAATTGGTTTCACTCGACGACATAATTTATAATTTTACCTATGATGCGTACGTAACATACATACACACACACACACATATATATATATATATATATATATATATATATATATATAGGATATTCTTTATGTCGAAGTAGTTCTTTTCTATTAACTCGACTCGTTAGAAAAGATGGAGCTTAAAATTATAGGAACTTACAAGGTTTCAAAGAAATAAAAAATTTCGGTTTCTCAGGAAGAATCTCTAACACTAGTGATTAGAGTGAACTCTATCACTTTTATGACTCTGTTTTGTGTCAAGTTTAGTATAGGATCAATATTAGACAAGTGAAACAAAGACGGATTTTATTTCATCTTGGATACGGATTTTCCGGGTTGTCAAGTAAGAATTCTTTAATTAAATGTTTTGTTAAAATTTTTTTACAGAAGGAACCCGTGGTGTCTTTCTAGTAGAATCTATCGACTCTAATCAAGTAAAGTCAGCGAGTCAGCATATGCTAAGAAACGCTGGGGTACTTGACGTCGTGCGGTCCGGAGGGACAGGTAGTGGTTGGGGACCTCAAGTGAGTCTAAGTGTAGGTAGCTCAGTCACTACGGTAGGTCGGTACAGTAGGAGCCAGCAGGGAAAGAGGAGGACGGGGGTTAGGGAGGGTCGTAGTCTCAGAAAAGGTTGCTCAGTTGAGAAGCGTACTCCACCGGTTTCATGACCTCAAAGTCGAAGTCGTAGTAAGGAAGGTTTCTGTAGGGTCCCGACTAGAAGAAGTCTCACCCAACCAACCTAGAGGAACGTCAGATTTTCGTATAAATTTTTTGTTCCTTTTGACTAAAACGGGTCTTCCTCTTCCTATTGTTCCGTCTTAAGATCGGAGATATTTATAATGTATTAGGAAAATTAACTTTTCTTATTTTTAAGTGAACCCTATTTTATAAACCTACGAACAAAGTCAATAAGACAATCATATTTGGACCAGAGGAGGCACATCGTTCTTCTTAACCGCCGTTTAATTTACCACGACAAGTGAGTCACATTCCACAAGAAAGATGGAACCCCTCCTCCTCTACCCCTCATCTTCTGTGACTTCGGTCCCCGAGACTAAATTTTACCTCGTAGACTGAGAATTTCTAGGGGGTCGTGAACAGTCTCTACACTCGACCTAAAGTCAATTCTATTAACGTAAAACGAACAGATTACGGGGATCGTTAAAGTTCACCCTGGAAGTAAAAGGTGGTCTTTAATTTGTGTACTACGACACAAATTAATTTGTCGAAGGTCACACCATCATGTGTCCACCACCACAAAGACACCAGTCATTATACTAAAGTGATCTCCGGGTACGGGTGTAATGGGTCCGAGTATAAGAACGGTCCCTTCAAAGATTAGACTCTAGAAGTCATCTCTTTTATTTAGATAGAAATTCTTTCTTTCTACTTAAATCTTTACATTCTTCTGTCTCCCCCAAAATAACCCCAAAACAGAAACAAAATTGTCCGACTTAAAGTTCCATCGAGGAGTCATACATAAGGTCCCTCGGTTAAATCAGACCTAACAGATAAGAACGAGGAAAAAATTTTTTTTAAATAAATACATAAATAAAATGAAATGTTATAACATAACCAAAACGGTATGTAACTGAACTTAGGTGGTACCCACATGTACACAAGGGGTAGCACTTGGGGGGAAGGTGGAGAGAGTGGTAGGGTAGGGAGACCCAGTAGGGTCACGTGGTCGGGGCTCGTGGGACATAGTACGTAGTTCGTTTCGTTAGAACTCTTTCTTCGTACCTTGACCTCGTTAGTTGGACGGACTGAGGTCAGAGATGATACGAACGAGAAAAATGTCCTTGGAACCTTAGTCATAACCAGAACCATGTTGTTACAGTTACTACCCTTCGTAAGGTCCCTAAACCTTCTTGAACTTGTTAATTTACCAGTCTCTTAGGAGTCTGTGTAAAAGAAATAAATACCAATGACTTTTATAAGAGTGAATTTGTTAAATTAACTTATCTTTATTCCAATTTTTAGATCTATATTTGGTGGGTTCCATTTTTAACGACATGACTTGAGTTACAGTGACTCAATTATACAGTGGGGGTTTAAATATAATAAGAAAACTTACCTAAGTTTATTCTTAAAATTGTTATCCATATTAAGACGGAGTCTTTTAAAAGATTAATTTTTTTTTAGTGAAAGTATAAAAATTAGATTCCATTTATCTTACTCCACAAAACTGTTATATAAGACTAGTCATGTTATATAACATGGATATACTTTTACGTTCGAAAAATATTTGATGTCTATCCTATTCTAATATTCGATTTCAACGTCTCTCCTATAATACTAACAGTTTTTTCATCTTATAATTTTTAAAATTACAACGGATAAATTCTTTAATCTATTCTCTCTCTTATTATACCATTTTAAACCTCGATTAAAAAGATAACCAGGTGAATCTATTTGATAGAAAATTACTAAAATTACCATTATGAAGTCTCATATAACTTTATTTTTCAGGAAGTAGTAACCAATAAACACACCAGGAGTAAACAACATTATTGTTATAACCGTTAATGTCATTAGAAATATTAAAGTGTAATAACCACTAGAGTTTTATAATTTACTTATGTTTTACCATAGTAACTTGACCAGTCTTTTACTTAGTAAAAGAATACGTCCTCTTTTCCACGTAACAAACCAAACGATCTCTAACTATTTCCTTCCTTTTTCTGGTTGTGAAGACGTTAAGAAAAGACGTTAAAATAAAATAAAAAAATTCTCTTCTCATTACGTTCATAGGTGACCGTATGATTCGATACTTTATAGTAGGTTATGTAAAGGTCCAAATTCTTTTTTTCTCTTTTGACAAATCAGTAAGACAAAACTTGTTTCTTCCTTTTTGAGTCTTTTGTCGTCCTTGAACAAGGGAATAGTTGAAAGGGAGTAGGAATAGTGACTCGAAGTAAAAAAAAAATAAAAGATCTGTTAAAGTCACAGGATAGAAAAATGGAAAAGTATGAAAAGTGCCCCAAGAGTTCCGTTCTTATGACTTCACCAAAAGGTAAGGAAAGAGGTCACCTGGTGTAAAACAGTCTGGAGAGGTGGTAGGACCCACCGGGATGTGCCGTAGAGTATCAAAGTAACTCAACCTGTTCCGACACCAGATTCTAGTACCGACGAACAGTGTATTGAAGTACCTTTTATCTACCCCTTTGTCACTGTCTAAAATAAAAACCCCCGAGGTTTTAGTGACGTCTACCACTGACGTCGGTACTTTAATTTTCTTAAAACAAGGAACCCTCTTTTTAATACTGGTTGAATCTGTCGAATAAGTTTTCGTCTCTGTACTGAAACGGTTGTTTCTAGGGCGATCAGTTTCGAAACCAAAAGGGTCACCAGTACATGCCTACACGCTCAACCTGATATTTCTTTCGACTCGTGACTTCTTAACTACTAAAAATTGACACCACAACCTCTTCTGAGAACTCTCAGGGAACCTGACTTTCCTCTAGGTTGGTCGGGTAGGATTTCCTTTAGTCAGGACTTATAAGTAACCTGGCTGACTACGACTTCGACTTTGAGGTTATGAAACCGGTGGACTACGCTTTTTGACTGAGTAAACTTTACTGGGACGACAACCCTTTCTAACTTCCACCCTCCCCTCCCCCTACTGTCTCCTACTCTACAAACCTACGAATGATTCCGGGTGAACTGAAGTGTTAGGTCCTACAGACCGAGATCCACTCACTAGTGTGGTAGCACTAGTAGACCCAGTACTTCTAGAAAAAAACATATCTAGAGACATAAGAACGGTGGATAAGAATTATAAAAGACGAAGACAATCCAGGAAATAATTCGGGTAGAGACGTACTTTACTAGGGAACAATAGTGATTAAAAGAACTTCTCTAGAGATCAGAAATTGTGAGATACAAAAGGAGACAAAGAAACGTCACTAGGAACTCCTAAACTAAATCGAGTTTGAACTTACCAGAGTACCAAAAGGGATGAAAAACGTTAAATTCAGACTTAAACCGTTGTTCCTCAAGTACACTCGGTGTCAGTCGAGGACCAGAACAAAAACGACTGACATATCTCGAAGAGGTAGAAAGCGACGTTTCTTATATTAGTTAGACTAAAACCACAACCGGTGGACCACTACAGGTACACATCATAGACGAGAACACAAAAGCCTCCTCCCACAAAAGATGCTAGTCACGCAAGAGAACCGTTTTGAGATAATCGGGAACGGGACGAAGAAAGACATGAGGTTCCGGTTTAAACGGACAATGAGGTCCACAAAGAACTGAAGGATGAAAACGTAAGGTCAAGGGACATTACTTTCCTGTAGAAAAAACCCACAATCAAGGTTTTCCAGAACATCCAGAAGTATCTTGGTAAGGTAAAGTCGAAGAAGTCGTAATGACAAGTCCCGTATCTGAATCTAATGGTAGTATAACTTATCAAACGGAACCTTTGCTTGTCTCTAGTAAGACAGTAAAAACTCTAACGTAGGTTCATGACGTAAAGTCTGAGATAACAACTGATACTCCCGATAAGGTAGAGAAGATTCCCTAAGGACGAGTATCATTATCTATATTACCAGTAGACTTAATTTAAGTGGTTAAGGTCAGTTAGAATCAATCGACTAAGGATCTTACAGTCACAAGTGAGAACGGTAGAGGACAAACTGGTGAAGGTTAAACGGAACTAAGTACCTGGATTGCAATTTCCAAGAATGTGTTGTAACGAGAAACGTCATAGTCTGGAACGAAGATAGTGGTCAGTGTAGACGTTGTCCCACAACAAAGAGAAACTGAACTAAGGAAGTAAGAAAGACCTCAATAAAGAGGTGACTAGAGGTCATCGTATAACCCGTGGATGGTTGGACCCCTCAAGTAGAAAGTCACAGAATAGAGAATCGGAAATTATGACAAGTACCCCAAGAACTAGACTATCTGTCTCGTGGACTACTTAATACCTACCTCCAAGTACTGTAACATGTCCTCTGTCCTCGTTCTGGTAGGGGGTCTTTTTCTCCACGTCTTTCGTTTTACCAACAGACTCCTCCGGAATGTTTATCGACACTTTTCTCTTCACTTTTCGTTTCCTCTTTTCCTTTCTATATGAGGAAAATTACGTCTCAAGGTTTCTTATCGTTCCTCTCTATTCTTTCCGAAGGAGTCACTAGTCACGTTTCTTTATCTCCTTTTGTTATCTTACCCTTTCTGATCTCTACAGAAGTTCTTTTAATCTCTTTCCTTTGTAAAGTACGTTTCTATCCGAGTTATTTCCTGTCTTTACCATACCTAGATTGTCTTCGTCTTCTATGATTCTTCTCCACCGTTCTTATATGTCTTGACATACTTTTTCTAGTACTGGGTCTATTAGTACTACTACACTAGTGAGTGGATCTCGGTCTGTAGGTCCTTACACTTCAGTTCACCCGGACTCCTTTATAGTGCTTCTTGTTTCGATCTTCTCCACTACCTTAAGGTCAACTCGATAAGTCAAGTCAAGTCAAGTCAGCGAGTCAGTACAGGTTGAGTAACGCTGGGGTACTTAGCGTCGTGCGGTCCGGAGGGACAGGTAGTGGTTGAGGGCCTCAAGTGGGTCTGAGTGTAGGTAACTCAGGTACTACGGTAGGTCGGTAGAATGAGAGACAACAGGGGAAGAGGAGGACGGGGGTTAGGAAGCGTCGTAGTCTCAGAAAAGGTTACTCAGTTGAGAAACGTACTCCACCGGTTTCATGACCTTAAAGTCGAAAGCGTAGTAAGGAAGGTTTCTTGTAGGTCCCGACTAGAGGAAGTCTTACCTGACCAACCTAGAGGAACGTCCCGTTCCCTGAGAGTTCTCAGAAGAGGTTGTGGTGTCAAGTTTTCGTAGTTAATAATGTTTAGGAGTTTATACTACGACAATTTCACGATATGAGTTATACAGTCGTATAAACCTTTTGAGCCGTCACCGGTGTCCTGTCCTTTTCTAGTCAAAAGTAAGGTTAGAGTTTCTTTCCGTTACGGTTTCTTACGAGATTGATGACGTATTAACGTGAGTAGAGTTTGCGATCATTTCATTACGAGTTTTAAGAGGTTCGGTCCGAAGTCGTTATACACTTGACACTTGAAGGTCTACAAGTTCGACTTAAATCTTTTCCGTCTCCTTGATCTTTAGTTTAACGGTTGTAAGCAACGTAGTACCTTTTTCGTTCTCTCAAGGTCTTTTTGTAGATAAAGACGAAGTAACTAATACGGTTTAGGTAACTGACACACCTAGTGTTATTTGACACTTTTAAGACTTTCTCTACCCTTATGGTCTGGTGGACTGGACGGAGAACTCTGTGGATATCCGTCCAGTCCTTCGTTGTCAATCTTGACCTGTACCCTGTTGTCTGACCAAGGTTTATCCTTTTCCTAATACAGTTTCGACATATAATAGTAGAAGGAATAAATTGAATATGGGTCGTATGTAGTACTCTTTACGACCCGACCTTCTTTGTGTTCGACCTTAGTTCTAACGGTCTTATTTGTAGTTATTGAAGTCTATCCGTCTACTGTTGTGAGAATACCGTCTTTCACTTCTTCTTGATTTCTCGGAGAACTACTTTCAATTTCTCCTCTCACTTTTTCAACCGAATTTCGAGTTGTAAGTCTTTTGATTCTAGTACCGTAGACCAGGGTAGTGAAATACCATTCATCTACCCTTTGTCACCTTTGTCACGAACTGAAATAACAAACCTTGAGGGCTTAGAGACGTCTACCACTAACATCGGTACTTTAATTTTCGACGAATGAGGAACGTTCCTTTCAATACTGGTTGGATCTGTCGTATAATCTTTCGTTTCTGTAATGAAATGGATGTTCCCAGGTAGATCAGTTCCGACACCAAAAAGGTCATCAATACATACCTACACTCTCAATCTGATATTTCTTTCGACTCACGGTTTCTTTACTACGAAAATCTGACACCACAACCTCTAGAACTCTCAGGGAACCTGAAGTTCCCCTAGGTTGTTCAGGTAGGATTTTCTCTAGTCAGGACCCATAGGAAACCTTCATGACAACAACTTCACTTTGAGGTTATGACACCGGTGGACTACACTTCTCGACTGAGTAAACTTTTCTGGGACTACGACCCTTCCTAACGGTCTTCCTGCTCTTCACCTACTGTCTCCTACTCCACTAACCTACCGTAGTGACTGGGTTACCTGTACTCAAACTCATTTGAGGTCCTCAACCACTACCTGTCCCTCCGGACCGGACGACGTCGAGTACCCCAGAGTTTTACAGTCTGTTCTGACTCACTGACTTGACTGACTGACTTTATTGACTTGATTGACTTGATTGACTGACTGATTGACAAGGAACTCCTTCCGAAAGAATAGAAAGGAACAATAAGAAACCTTGAGACGTAAGTCTACCCATATAGAAAGGAAAAGAGGAAACAAAAAGTGAAGAGAAGAAAAGTGTCGATAAACTTTCCGGAGGAGTCTCTCGGTAAAACGAAAAAACGTAACGAAAAAGAACCCCTACCAGAATTAGGACAGAGACCATGTTACAGTCCTTGGAGACAGTTATTAAGAAGTCCCTGAGACAGATAGTTGAGATCAGGGAATTTAGATAAAGAGTGAAAGTGACATATTAGTATTCCCTAAACTAAATCCAGTATGGACTTTCCAGATCACCAAAGGGGATGAAAGATGTTAAATTCAGACTTAAACCGTTATTCCTCAAGTACTAGACTCGGTGTCAGTCGAGTCAAACGTCTGACATATCTCGAAGAGGTAGAAACCGACGTTTATTATATTAGTTAGACTAAAACCATAATTGGTAGTGGTAGACCACTACAGGTACACATCACAGAAAAGAACACAACAACCTTCTCCCATAAACGATACTAGTCACGTAAGGGAACTGTTTTGAGATACTCGGAAACGGTTCGAAGTAAGACATGAGGTTTCGGTTTAAACGGACAATGAGGTACACCAAGAATCTTTGAGTTAATAACAATCATTACTTGACTGTCACTAAAGACGGTACTCAGAAATACTTCTTCTGTATCTTTACACCGTTCATCACAGGAAGGACGTAGGAATGAATAATACCTTTAGTCAAGTCAAGTCAAGTCAAGTAAAGTCAGCGAGGCAGCACAGACTGAGAAACGTTGGAGTACTTAGCGTCGTGAGGTCCGGAGGGACAGGTAGTGGTTGATGACCTCAAGTGAGTCTAAGTGCAGGTATCTCAATCACTACGGTAGGTCGGTAGAGCAGGAGACAGCAAGGGAAGAGGAGGACGGGGGTTAGGGAGGGTCGTAGTCTCAGAAAAGGTTACTCAGTTGAGAAGCGTACTCCACCGGTTTCATAACCTCAAAGTCGAAGTCGTAGTAAGAAAGGTTTCTGTAGGGTTCCAACTAGAGGAAGTCTTACCTGATCAACCTAGAGGAACGTCAGGTTCCCTGAGAGTCTTCAGAAGAGGTTGTGGTGTCAAGTTTACGTAGTTAAGAAGCCGTGAGTCGGAAGAAGTGTCAGGTTGAGAGTGTAGGTATGTACTGATGACCTTTTTGGTATCGGAACTGATCTGCCTGGAATCAGCCGTTTCATTACAGAGACGAAAACTTATACGATAGATCCAACTAGTATTGAAAAGAAGGTTCCTCATTCGTAGAAAATTAAAGTACCGACGTCAGTGGTAGACGTCACTAAAACCTCGGGGTTTTTTATTTCAGACTGTGACAAAGGTGACAAAGGTGACAAAGGGGTAGATAAAGGGTACTTCTCTACCCTGGTCTAGAAGCAAGAGACTTATAACTCGAAATTCGGTTGAAAAAGTGAGAAGAGAAAGTAGTTCTCCGAAAAATCAAGGAGAAGTGAAAGACGATATTCCTACCACAGTAGACGTATAGACTCCAATAACTATAAAGAGGACCGTTAGAACTAAGGTCCAACATAAAGAAGGTCAGGTCGCAAAGAGTATTACATGAGACGTATATTCAATTATTACTTCATATTAATACTAGACAGATCGAGATATGAACTTACCGATAGATACACTGGAGTCCTTTGAATGAATTTGAATTAAAGATTCAGGGTGAAAAGTGTAAAACATCTCACAGGAGGAGTATGTGACTTCACTTCTAATTAACTTTACCAGGTATATTACACCATACTCCGTTTGTGGATTATTTATAATCGAAAAGGATTCGACACCGATGAACCCCTAAGTCTCCATGAATGAAGTCACAATTCATCGAGACAAATATTCATTATATATTGAATATCAAATATTGAAGTATAAAATATGATTACACTTCTAAACGTCAGAGTTAATACACAAAATACTAAACCCTTTTACCGTAACTTTGAACATATTATAGTATATACTTTGTTTAAAGGTCAGGTCAAAACTACGTACTTTGTCCTACGAACCCCGACCACGTTACCCTACTGGGTCTCCCTACTATACCCCTCCCCTCATTCTAACCCCGAGTCCTACCCCTTGTGCACATAAGGGTACCGTCTAAGTACAACTACATACCGTTTTGGTTATGTTATGTTATAACATTTCATTTTTTATTTATTTATTTATTTGGTGTGTGTCTCTTAAAAGTAAAAAAAGAAGAAAAAAACTTTTAAAGATGTGTCTTACATAAGATTCGTAGACTGTATAAAACGTCTTTCAAATCACAAATAAAAAAAAGGTTGAGCGTCCGACCAATACTCTTGTTTTTAAACGTTTTATCGACCAAAACAGTTCACGACTCTTCCCTTGTTCACAAGGGACTCTTCCCTTAACTCCTCAAGGGTTTCAGTCGTTTCTACACTTAATCCTCTATTAAGTCCAGTCGATCCATCTGTTATTTACTTAGGAAAATAACAAAAAAAGAAGGAAAAGACGTTTAGTAAAGGAGTAAAATTCATTTCTTCCTTTATCTTCCGACTCTTGAAACCGACCTTTACCGAAAAAGTTTCGTAAAAAGTATTCACTCCTTTCCTTGACCCCCAACGGTCGAAGACATCCTTCTAGACACACAGGTGATGGTGTGTCTCTACTTTCTTGGTGTAAAAGGATTCATAAAAAGACACTAACCTTAATGTTTCTCACTACTTAAATTTTCCAGTCGTCAACTACGAACAAAAAATCACATCAAGACCGACCTTTTCCCATTCAAGTCTCTGACCTTGAATTGTTCACTTAAGATATAGAATGTGTCTTTATTGAAGTTAGTCTCTTTTCTTAAATCTACTCGGTAACTTAAATGACTTATTAGTTAAAAGACATTGTTTTAGACGATTAGGTAAACTGTGAGGGAATTTATCTAATACAAAATTGAGGACTTTGTTATATTGTACAGAAAGAATTATATATTATATTAAAAGAATTAAAAGAAATAAAAGAGTCTCATACTTCATCGTATTTTAATCAGGGAAATAGAACGAGTATTGTTTTCAATGAATGAAAACAACATAGGGAATCTTGAGGAAAGATATCTTGTATTGAAAAACGAGATCTTCCTAGGATAGGGTAGAAAGGAAGGAGACAAGATTTCCTCTCTTTCACTATATACTTTTCTGATCGACTCACTCCGTTGGAATCTAAGAATAAGATTGATACGGTTACCGATTATCATACTGTAGTAAGTTTATTAAATAGAAATTAAAAAAAGTATAAATTTAAGATCTATTTAATTACTAACATGAAAATTTTGCGTTTTTGTGAGGAATTACATCTTCATAAGGAACTTCATTTTTAAAAGAAATATTTGAGCTATACATTTAATCTATTTTGGACTTAGGAGAACAACTTTACTCCATAGAAGACAAGATGGTCGGTGATAAGGAGGACGGAAAACAACGTAAGGGATCTCATAGATGTCACTTGGGGATCTCTTTTCAAAGAGTTTCTTGTTAGGTACTTTGTGACCACCGGGGACTACCAAAAACCCGTCAAGTATCCTCAAACCCACTAAATCCTTTTATTTTACTTTACAAACGTGTGTATGTAAAGTATTTAAACTTTAAATTTTATTATTACGTATTATATCGTATTACGTGTTATGTTTATGTATTATGTCTTTACAGAAGTACAAGACTTATTGATATAAAGTTCCTAACAGATGTACCATACTGAGATGTAGTTAGACAAATATCTTGAAGACGAGTGTAGTAAATACATAATAAAAATAAATAACGATTGGTATAAAACAACAACACTAGTACTCAAAATATATAAGACTTAAGTGTGTCACCTAGTTACTAAATTGATATGACTTCGTAAGTCAATTACTATTTTATTATCATAGTTCCTATATTAAGTTTTATCGAGATATTAGTAAATCTTACTTCCTGTGAGGTCAAAGTACTTACACTTAGAAAACGAAGACCCTGATCACTTTGACATTCGTACTAATAAAATATTCTTATCGGTCTCGTTTTCGAACCGATCTTTTGTAAAAGTACTTATAAACCTTTAGTCTGAATAAATCTAGTTACTCGGTAAACTGGGATCAAGGATCACAAAACAGAAAATACCCTGAAAAGGTTTATCATCCTCCCTCAGTACCTTCCAAAATACATTAGAGGTTTTAGTATATCACTTTAGAGACTGTTTACTTAACTCGTATAGATACCCTTTTTTATGTTTATAATCACATCACAGTGGTTTTACTTCTTTTCGATTTTCATCTAAATTTTAAAATCAGGAATACGATTTTTGTACATTTCTATGTAAGGTCAATTTTTCAAATACTTTGGTATACGTCTTAATCACTGTTATAGTATGAACCTTTCTTTCGTATTATTTGTAAAATGTTATAATAAAATAGTACACAGTCACCGTATGAGACTTTCTCTTTAATTATGATATATAGTACTCTGTTCTTAAACGGAATTAATCTACACCATTTATTGTATGTCTAATACTTAGTCAAAACTCCACACACACATACAGATACACACACACACACACACACACACACACACACATATATATATATATATACTGTGAACAAACGGTTAAAAAAATACGAATGTTAAATTTGGAGAAACACTATTAATTACAATACATAGTTGAACTAACCCGATGGTCCGTGGGTCTATAAACCAGTTTGTAATGAACCCACATAGACACTCCCTTAAAAAACCTATAATTGTAAATTTAGTTATCTACTCACACTGGTTCTACCATCTCATTCTCCTGTACCTTGAGTGGAGGGACGGTACTTGTGTAGTTTCTATGTAGATGTACACCTTTTAAGAATAACCTTTGATTGACCTCTGACCGTCTTTCAGAGAATATGTTGGTTTCGACATTCTTTCTAAGTGTATTTTGACTCGTCTTTCCTTTCTCTTCACTGGTCCGGTCCTGGACACGGGGACTCCCCCCTAACTCTTCTTTCCCCTCTAATGTACCTGTCTCATGAAGGGGCCCTTCACTCGTTAAGGTTAGTGTATAACATGTTGTGTCCCTTTATCTCGGGGGAACCGACCAACCTGATTGTCCTGACGACTTCCTTCGGACCTGTGACAAGTACGGACGTACGACTGGTCTTGGGTTCCACCCCGTCTCTCTCGTCTAACTTCTGTCGTGTTCAAGGACTCACCGACGGATGCAAGAGTGGGACTACACATGAGGTCGGACTCTACTTACTTAAGAGGTCGGGGTAAATGGAGTGTAATGTCGAGGTGTGACCTCGTTTCCGACGGTTCTGGCTCCTTTCTAAAACCGGTACCTTACCTCTCCTCCGAATCTGTCTTCCACCGTAGTCTCTTTCTATCCCTGTTGTTAATGACCTTGAATGTCTCTCCTGTGTAATCCTCGTCAAGTTTAGAGACTGTCGTCGACCTGATGTGTCAGGTTAGGGTTGTGTGTAGATCTGTGGTACCCTCGGGGTGAACGGGACACCACGTCAAGGTGGGAACCCGTCTCCATCGTCTCCGACTCCCAGATACTCCCTGTTTTCTCTGTATGGTTTTAGTCTCTACCTCGTGCTACCCTCGTTGGTATCGACCGTGTATGTTTTCGTGGTACAGTCTTCTTCGGTCCTAGAGACAGATACCGACCTGGTCTCTTCAGACGTAGAATAGTGTTCGTTTTTCGGACGTGTCGGGGAGAACAAGATCATGACGATGGACGACCTCACTCCTACGACCTTGAGACTCTTTCCTCTCGTGTGTACTTTTCCCTTGACTCGGTCGAGTCTGGGTTTGGAAGCCAGAAGACGAGGTTGTTGAAACCTAGACTAGGGGTGAAGTCATCCCACCATTACTGGTGACTCGTCTTCCCTTCGGGATAGAGTTTGACCGAGACCGAGATCAGGGAGGTAAAGGTCAGAGTGGAGGATGGTACTGCTATCGACGGTCGTGAGGGACCCCTTTCTAAACCGAACATAAGTACAGTTTAAGTCAAGAGGGTAGTTTCGGTGACCCGTGTGTGTCTGATATATCTATAGGAGAGTGTGTTCCTGCGTGAAAGTTTTAGTATTATCCGTTGACAGAGTGAATTAAAGTATCTCTCTCATCATCCGTTTTAATCTACTGTCTCCCTAAACAAAGTTGCTTTCTTGGTCTCTTTTGGGTATCTTTTGTTGATTACTTTGTCTTTATTTTTTGACTGGTTTCTCAAGTTTCGTAACCATTATTCTTACGATTGACTTAGGTTATGTTTTTATCTACTTGTGTCACTCTTAAAATCGTACTTTGAATCCTTTATTAAATTTTTTTTTTTTCTTAGTGTCACCTTGATTTCTTATATTGATGACTTTACTTCTTGTAATCTTCCTTAATTAACATCTGATTTTTCTTACGTAATCACTAGATTTTTAATTTCCCTTTAGTGAGTTAGTGTTATTTTTTCATTTTTGTTTATTTTTCTACTCTTGTTAAATATTTGTGTGGTTGTAAGTGTACTATTCTAGAATCTTCCTCTTCACCCTCTTTTACTCTATTTTTTATATAAAGTACTTTAATACCCAGTTTTTAGGAGTTTGGACCTCTTCCTTTCTTCGTGTTTCACAAGGTTTGTTCTACTTGGGTTCGTCTGGTGTGATTCTGTATAGCATTAACTTTACCATTTTCAATTTATTAAGGTTTCTATTGTTTTCCTTTTACCAGTACATATTCACTTGAGGGTATTCCGATATTTGACTAAAAAGACTTTTTAGTTTCCCTACTTCTATTTCTACGATTTCTCCTCTATTTTTAGTATTTTACACCCCCTCCTCTCATTCTTTTTACATCTAAAGAAGTGGATCTTACGTAAACTCAGATATCCTGAGGGTCAGAATTCCCTCATCAATATGTTTTCACAATTGTATAAACTTTTAGTCTCATTGGTGTTTAGTTTTCACGTATTATATAAATATTTTTATTTTTTCTCGTATTCGTAATATGTTTTCTTTTAGTTCTGCATTTTCCTTTTCGTTTTTCTTTTTCCTGTTTCTTCTTTATACGTCAGTTAACCTTTTGTTCCAAATTTTACCGTTATTTGTGTATAAATAGTAAATATAAATAATTATAAACAAAACATATAAATCGACGAGTTCTTATAAGTGTTTATTTTTCCCTTCTAACTAAGAATTTGGTTAAAGCCAATCGATACACAAAGATCTTTGAACAGGTAAAGGAGATCCAACATCTTAAACAACCGTATATTAACACGTATCAAAAGAAAATACTAAAAAAAAACATAAAGACACGATAGTCAACAATACAGAGGAAAAAGTAAAGAATAAAACAAATAAATACAAGAGAAAAGAAAAACCACTCGGACCTATCGTCAAAGAGTTAGAACACATAATACATACCTATATTCACATTCTCAAAGAAGAACACAATTGGGGAAATAGAAATATCTTGGGGAATGAAACACAAAACAATATCGGAAACGAAATTCGAGATAAAGTAGAGTTTGCTCATAACTACCGGGGTGAAAGAACTGTAAAGACAAACGTACTTGATAGAAATAGGTAAGTGAATAAAGTTACACACACAGAAAGGACTTTACAGATAATATCTCTAAAAGAGAGAGAAAAATTAGGTTAAACGGTGAGATACACAAAACTAATCTGATAAATCAGACGACTGTAAATTGTATTACTAGCTTCCCTCCCCTAAGTCCTCACACCTCATCCTTCGACACCTCGAATGAGAGGGGGTTTTGTATGGTCTTTATGTATATGTATACTTTGTTAAGAGAACCTTTTAATTGACTTTTGACCGTTCCGAAATATCAAAGTATCCCTTCAAGATGGTTTGTATATTTCTTCTCGATAATAAGCAAGTAGAGTTTGATAAGGTTTTTAACTTCTCCTCACACGTGAGGATTAACTGTGTTAATGGGACTGTTTCTACATTGGTTTTTTTCTTCTATTGACCGGTTATAACGACTACTAGTATCTACATTTTTAGGGTTCCTTTATAATCGTTTGACTTAAGTTGTATTTAAATTTCTTACTATATTGTACTAGTACCCTAAATAAGTACCTACTAAGTCGTACACGTATAGTTAGTTACACTGTGTGATGTAATTATTTTCACTTTTTATTTTTAGTATAATAGTAAAATGATTAGTGTCTCTTCTGAAAACCGTTTTAATATTTAGTAGGTAAGTACTAATTTTTATTTGAGAATAGTTTCAACCATATCTTTCCTATATAGAATCGTTATATTTCCAATGAATAATTACTGTTTCAGTGTTGATTGTAGAACTAACGTTTTTCTACTTCCGAAAAGAGATTTTAGTCCTTATTCTACTCTTATGGGTGAAAGTAGTGTAGATAAATTGTATCACAACCTTCAAGAAAGGTGTCGTTAGTCTGTTCTTTTTCTTTACTTTATGTAGGTTAAACCTTCCCCTTTTTGTTTTTTGTTTTTTGTGGACAGTGATAAACGTCTAAAATAATATGATATATGTCCTTTAGAATTTTAAAAGTGATTTTATGATAAACTTAGTCATTTACATAAGTGGTTCAAAAGTCCTATATTCTAATTAAGTGTTTGTAGACGATGAAAACATAAGTGATTATTATTCGATAGTCTTTCCACTTAAACAAATTTTTAGGATAAAATTTCACGTAGTTTTTCTTTATAGGTCCTTATTTAAATTAGTTCCTTTATTTGTTGGATATACGACTTTTGATATTTTTATAACTTCTGAGATGGTTCTTTGTTATCTTATAGGATACGAGAAACTAACATTCTTAAATATAACAATTTTACTGGTGTGAAGAATTTCGTTAGTTATCTCAATTACATCAAGGATAGGTTTATGGGTAATGTATAGGGTGACTTGATCTCGTTTATTAGGATTTCGAATATCCCTTAGTTTTTCTGGGTGGTAAAGGTTTCGTTAGGACTCCCTTTTTTTCCTGTTTCGACTTCAATATTTGGAAGGTCTGAAGTCTGATGTAAAGTTTCGATATTATTAGTTTTGTAGTACCGTGACTGTGTTTTACCTGTATATGTAGTTACCTTGTCTTGTTTCTCGGGTCTTTATTTGGGTATCTAGATAGTAGTTAGAAACTGTTTCATCCGTTCTTATATAAGATGTTGGAGAGAAGTTATTCAGTATGACCCTTTCAACCTCGGTTTTGTAAGGGAGTTTTGTATATGTTTTTGTTAGAATTTTACCTAATTTTTTGATTTATATTCTGATCTTTGGTTTTAAGGATCTTCTATTGTATTCATCTTGTAAGAAACCATATTTAGTATCACTATAAGACCCTCCCCCAAGACAGAAGATTTCGTTTTTATTTACCCCTGACTAATTTCAATTTTGGAAACGTATCGTTCGTTTTGGTTGTTGTTGGATGACTTACCCTCTTTTATAAACGTTTACTATACTGGTTATCCGCTATTATAAATTTTATATTTGTTGAGTACGCTGAGTTATATTTTTTTAATTTTACCTGATTTCTGTATTTATCTGTAAAAAGGTTTCTTCTGTAGGACTAACAGGTGTAGTGTACTGTTCTATGAGTTTCTATAAATTATAAAGAGATAAATAATCTCTTTACGTTCCGTTTTAGTATTACTCTACAGTAAAGTGAGAACAGACCTACCAATAGTAATCTTTCAGATGTTTATTGTTTACAACCACTCTTTCACATTTTTTGTCTTGGGACCATGTGACAACCACCCTTACGTTTATTACATCGGTGATACCTCTTGTCATACCTCAAAGGAATTATTTGTTGTTGTTGTTTTTATCCAATGGTATACTAGATCGTTACAGTGAGGTCCCATATATAGACTTACTTTGTTTTTTTTGTGATTCGGATTTTCTAGGTACGTGAGACTAGAAGTGTCGTTATAACAAATGTTATCGGTCTTATACTTTGGTTGTTACCTTGGTGAATAGGTAATTGTCTACTTACCTATTCCTTTTACATATATATGTTACTTTGTAGTGAGTCGGTGTCCTTGTATTTTTTAAGGTTACAAACGTTATTACACCTACTTGGATCTCTTATAATACGTATCACTTTATTCAGTCCGTCTTTTTCTTTTGATCTCATATAATATTGAAGATACACCTGACATTTTTTATCTTCTTTACTTAATTATATGGTTTTTATTTGTCTTAATCTCTATATCTCTTGTTTAATCACAAATGGTCATCTCTCTTCCTACCCCTTCGACTTTCTATACCCATACCTGACTCTCTATATTCGATGATAAATATTTTATTTGTTCGTTGTTTATGTAAAATACGACGTCCTTTTATATTTCTGGAGAGAACGATTTCAAGGGAACCTTTTGTTGTGACCCTTGGGTGAGGAGCGGTAAATATTGATGTGATGCCAGTACCGTCCTCGGATTTTCACTCCATGTTTCATACAAGATACTCTTCATGCAATATGAGGTTTCCTGATCAACTCAAAAGATTAAATATCTATCTTTATACCCCTTGTATACATCCTTACCTATAATTCTTACAATTTATTCCCAACTATCTTGTATTCCAACTTAGTTCGGGTTGACTAATTATGTTATAGTGATTCATGTGAAAGGTGTAAATTACAAAGTCAAACTCCCTAAACTTTCCTGAGTTTTTACACAAAGTAACTAACTGATATTGTACCCGGTTTTCATCCTAGTGTTTGTACCCGGGTTTCATCTTTACGATCCGGACGGAAACAAATTGCATTTCCTTCTCTAAGTTTCCAAGTCCTTTTAGTCTTATAATTTTATCCAAACAGGAAATTCTGTATGAACAGGTGGGACCCTCTCAAGTCTTCCGTTTGAAAAAAGGTTCTGACACTCTTTATTTAAACACGCCCCACCAGATCGTAGGTTACATTCGATACCCTAACGAGAAGAGTCCTGTCTGGAATGTACCCTCGACTTCTGTGACTTAGTCCTTTGGATTTACGTAACCTTCTTTAACCTGGGGACTCACTATCTCCAATTCACCACCACGAGTCGGTGGTTTCCATTCCACCTACACCGATGACACTACCTGTCGTCTCAATTTCGTCGTAAGTCTTATCAGACTTATCTGGATACACAACCAGACTGGTACCACAAGGTTCTTCATTTTATCTATTCTTTGAATGATTTAAGAATGAACTAGATATGTTCGTCTTTTAAAGATCAATTTCACAAGTGTTAAGATTAGACTTAGTACTTTTGTCTCTCAGTACAGAAGAGTCAGTTAAAGATCTGAACTCGGTAAAATATCTGAACCTTACGGAACTTACTTGTCTCCGGTCTAGAGGAACTCCTTTCCGAGACCTTGTGACGATTTTAAATATGACAACGAGAAGAAATCAAAAGGGATTTATCTGGATATCGAAAAATGGTTCCGTCATAATAAAACCCCATTTCCTTTATCTGGAAAATTTCTGATAAACTGCATCCGAGGTATTTACTGTCTTTACCATACCTGGATTGTCTTCGTCTTCTATAATTCTTCTCCACCGTTCTTGTGTGTCTTCTTGACATGTTTTTTCTAGAAGTACTGGGTCTATTAGTACTACCACATTAGTGAGTAGATCTCGGTCTGTAGGACCTTACACTTCAGTTCACCCGGAATCTTTCGTAGTGATGCTTGTTTCGATCACCTCCACTACCTTAGGGTCAACTCGAGAAAGTTTATGATTTGTTACTACGACACTTTCACGACGTGAGTTATACGGTCGTTTAAACCTTTTGAGTCGTCACCGGTGTCCTGACCTTTTCCAGTCAGAAGTAAGGTTAAGGTTTCTTTCCGTTACGGTTTCTTACGAGTTTGATAACGTGTTAACGTGAGTAGAATGTACGATCATCTCATTACGAGTTTTAAGAGGTTCGGTCCGAAGTCGTTATACACTTGACACTTGAAGGACTACAAGTTCGACCAAAACCTTTTCTGTCTCCTTGGTCTCTAGTTTAACGGTTGTAGGCGACCTAGTACCTTTTTCGCTCTCAAGTTTTTTTTTTTTTTTTTTTTTGTAGATAAAGACGAAAGAACTGATGCGGTTTCGGAAACTGACACAGCTAGTGTTATTTGACACCTGTTAAGACTTTCTCTACCCTTATGGTCTGGTGGACTGGACGGAGAACTCTTTAGACATACGTCCAGTCCTTCGTTGTCAATCTTGTCCTGTACCTTGTTGTCTAACCAACGTTTATCCTTTTCCTCATACGGTTCCGACATATAACAGTGGGACGAATAAATTGAAGACACGTCTCATGTAGTACTCTTTGTGACCTCACCTTCTTTGAGTTCGACCTTAGTTCTAACAGTCCTCTTTATAGTTATTGGAGTCTATACGTCCACTGTGGTGGGAATACCGTCTTTCACTTCTCCTTGATTTTTCGGAGAACTACTTTCACTTTCTCCTCTCACTTTTTCAACCGAATTTCAAGTTGTAAGTCTTTTACTTCTAGTACCGTAGGCCAGAGTAGTGAAGTACCCTTTATCTACCCCTTTGTCACCTTTGTCACAGTCTGAAATAAAAAAACTCGAGGTTTTAGTGACGTCTACCACTGACGTCGGTACTTTAATTTTCTGCGAATGAGGAACCTTCTTTTCAATACTAGTTGGATCTATCGTATAAGTTTTCGTCTCTGTAATGAAACGGCTGATTCCAGGTAGATCAGTTCCGATACAAAAAAGGTCATCAGTACATACCTACACTCTCAACCTGACACTTCGTCCGACTCGCGGTTTCTTAACTACGAAAACTTGACACCACAACCTCTTCTGAGAACTCTCAAGAAACCTGACGTTCCTCTAGGTTGGTCAGGTAGCATTTCCTCTAGTCAGGACCCTAAAGAAACCTTTCTTACTACGACTTCGACTTTGAGGTCAGGAAACCGGTGGAGTACACTTCTCAACTGAGTAACCTTTTCTGAGACTACGACCCTTCCTAACCCCGTCCTCCTCTTCCCCTGCTGTCTCCTACTCTACCGACCTACCGTAGTGACTGAGCTACCTGCACTCAGACTCACTTGAGGCCCTCAACCACTACCTGTCCCTTCGGACCGCACGACGCTAAATACCCCAGCATTTCTCAACCTGTGCTGACTCGGTGACTTGACTTGACATGACTCTGTACCCCAAACTTAACTGTAGACAGGGTTCTCTGAGTTTTGTAGTGACGTTAGTCAGTCGATCACCCCTGAAAACCTCTGATCCCCAGTCATGTCAAAATCAAGTCAATGTAGAGTTTCATTCAGTTCACCCAGGGACTTGGGTAGGACATCAATAAGAGGGTTAAGGTATTCCGTATTAACGGTATACTTAATAATTGTCGACTGTCTTAGGGGTCAATTGAGAGACTGGATAACCTACTACAGACTATCCTTTCCGGTGTACCTTAGTTAATCTTGACGAAGATAGAGGTTTTTCTCATTTGTTTTTCATCTTGTCGTGGGGACTCCCTAACGTCTCTAATCACGATGTTAGTTCCAGACATTTCTACACTCTCACCACCAATATGGACGTAAGGGTAAGTTAAACAGATAAACCACACACGTTTTCTGTCTAATTAAAAACCTCTTACTGTCACCTAATAGTATTTAAATTGGTACACACTGAGGTTAATGTCGACGACTTAGTTCACATTAAAGTGACGAACTCGTTTAATTGTATGGAGAACCGTGGACTATATGTCTATAACTCGATCATTTAAGAAAAAAAAAAAAAAGGAATCTCTAACTATTCCTGTTGATCTTCGTCAAAAGAAGAAAAAATTTTAATTAAATAAAAATCAACCTCCTATTAATGGAATATTAAAACACAACCAAAGACGGTATGTAGTTGTACTTAGTCGACCGTTCCGGTTTGATGATGAAGTGACAGGATGAAGTCCCCATAAGGTTAGGAGATCGGGATGTTAGTATTAAATCAAGAGTCCCTAGAACTGGTGGAAAGGAAGGATATTCCTTAGTGTGACCAGTTAATGTAACTACTGTAATTCGACTAATCTGGATGACACATTCTTCATCGTTGATGAGATATCTGAATAACCATTCTGTAAACACACACACTTTCCAACTTTTTATTTGGACTGTTTTTAATTCCCTAGAAAATGAAGATCCCCAAGTCACCACACCCCGTACAACTCTATAGGAAAAATTCCATTTCCTACTCAACAATGTAGACCGGGAGAATTCTCGCGATTTCCATATTACGGAGTACTCGGAGAAACCTAAAACCTCCATTGTAAAAGAAGTAAACCACCACAATGAGGTCGGGTAAATGGTCCCTTAAACTTTTTGTGAAGATTAGAACTCAACCCAGGTCCTATTTTATTCCGAGACGTTGTCTAGATCTGAGAAGGTGAACCCGGTACTCTAGGTTCTCTAGACTAACACGAATCACAGTCACCCCATATCCGGACGATAAACCTCGGGGATATCCACTTAACATCGTACCCGAGAATCCTTGAATCTTGGTTCGGGACGGTAGGAAGCGTCTATGATAGGAAAACTCTTTGTAGAGACCCTGACAATAACCCAGAAATCATCTCTGACGTTACCTCTTCCGTTACCGTTGGGTAAGGTCATGAGAACGGACCTTTTACGATACCTGTCTCCCCGGACCACCCGACGTCAGGTACCCCAGCGATCCTCAGTCTGTGATGACTAACTGAAGTGAAAGTGAAAGTGGAAGTATGTAACCTCTTCCTTTACCGTTAGGTGAGGTCACAAGAACGGACCTCTTAGGGTCCCTACCTCCTCGGACCACCCGACGGTAGATACCTCAGCGTGTCTCAGCCTGTGTTGACTTCGCTGAATCGTCGTCGTCGTCGTCTCTGACTTTTGGTTCGCAACTGGTTCAATGGTACACTGGACTCTACGGGTAATACTTGACCCATAATAGACTGGGTTGTTCGATGTTTTAACTTACTCGTGTAGTCACCAGGTTTTAGATTATCTTCACCAAATTTGTACTCATCTTGACTCGTCCGGGACTTCCGTGTTCATTCAATGTACTTCTTTACCGGGTTTACAACTCCCAAGGGAAGAACGATGAGACGGAAGAGAGTCGGACGTGAACAACCGGAGTACCCCTCGAGATGGTTGGGTGGGAACAGTAGTGGGTTTCCCTAGTACCTGTTTCTCACAGGTACCGTCGTCCTTACCTCCACTGTGCACGAGTTAGTGTACCTGAAGGTGAGTGGGTCCGACTGGACCGATGTCAGTGACGACTCACGGGTTGGACGGTCAATGTCTCTGGTTCTGGGACATGTCGTGGTAAGTGGTACCACTAGTAGATCGATACAACACCGTTCAAATAATGTGACCTGACGAAGGAAGTACTTCCTCGTCGTGAAAAAAAAAAAAAAATTTGACCTTCTTTTGAGAATGAGACCTATGTCCAAACAGTAGTAACCAACGTTATGAAGACGGTTTTGATGACAAACATCAGAATATGATACGGAATAGATGACAATACATAAGTGTATCGTATAAAAGACTGGATCCTTGAAACGACAACAACTCATCGATTCAGTACAGGTCGAGAAACGTTGAGGTACCTGACGTCGTACGGTCGAGGAGACAAGAGACGACAGAGAGTCTCAACGAGTTTAAGTACAGGTAACTACGATAGATTGGCAGAGTAGGAGTCTACGGGGGAAGAGGCAAACAGAAGCTAGAAAGGGTCGTGGTCCCATAAAAGGTCACTCAACCCAAAAGTGTAGTCCACCGAAGTCAAAGTCGTAGTCAGGAAGGTCACTGATAAGTCCTAACTAAAGGGAATCCTAACTGACCAAACTAGAGGAACGATAGGTTCCTTGAGTGTTCTTAGAAGATGTTGTGGTGTTAAGTTTTCTTAGTCAAGAAGTCGTGAGTCAGAAGAAATCCCAGGTTTTGAGTGAAGACATGTACTGATGACCTTTTTGGTATAGAAAGTGATATGTCTGAAAAAGTCGTTTCACTACAGAGACGAAAAGTTATACGACAGATCCAAACAGTATCGAAAGAGAGTTCTTCGTTCACATAAGATTAAAGTAGTGAAGTTAGTGGTAGGTGTCACTAAAACCTCGGAGGTTTTTATTTTAAACAGTGACGAAGGTGCAAAGGGGGAAGATAAACGGTACTTAACTACCCTAACATACGGTACTACAATCAAAAAACTTACAACTTAAAATTCGGTCAAAAAGTGAGAGGAGAAAGTGGGAGTAGTTCTCAGAGAAATCAAGGAGAAACGAAAGACGACAATCTTATCATAGTAGATGTATACACTCCAACTATAAAGAGGACCGTTGGAATTTAGGTCGAACACAAAGTTCGTCGGGTCTTTAAATACACTACATGAGATGTACATTTAATTTATTCTTCCTACTGTTACTTGTCGAAACAACATGACGAAAGGGTCAAAACTTGGTCAGGTAACAAAGTACAAGTCAAGATTAACAACGAAGAACTGGGTGTATGTCCAAAGAGTCCTCAGACCATGAGGGTAGAGAAAATTCTAAAAAGGTGTCAAACAACGCTAGGTATGTTAGTTTCCGAAATTACATCAATCACTTCGTCTTCATCTACAAAAAGACGTTAATAGAAGTAAGGAGGGACCAGTTTGTTTACAACCGTCAAACTACAGACCAAGGAGACGGAAAAGATTTGGGTCGAACATGACATGTAGACCTTCAAGAGTCAAGTACATGATGATTTCGAATCGAACTTCCTAAAACTCGTATTGAAACGATCGTACACTATACTCGTGTTAACATGTCATCGAACTTGTAAGAAACCGTTACGAGAAGAAACCCTTACATTATTTTTGATTGAAAAAAGGTTAGGATACCGGTGACGACTCAAAAGGTTTAAACGACTGTATAACTCAGTCGTGTAATTGTCGTGTTAAAAAATCCTAAAATTTATCGAGTAGACTTTAAAACAATAGAGGTAATCTAAACAAACATCACTACTAAGGATTCTGGGTGAACTGAAGTGTGAGGTCCTATATACAGAGATCTACATACTGGTGTGGTAGCACCAATAGGTCCAGTAATTCTGGAAAAAAACATATCGAAAAGTCACACAAGAACGTTGGAAAAGAATTAGAGAAGACGAAGACACTCCAGAAACGAGAAAGACAGGAAATAGTACGGGAAGGAATGTCCTTAAAAAGGGAACTATAGAAGTCAAGGGAACTCCTCAAGAAAGTAGAAAAGGTAAGATAACAAAAAGAGGAAAAAAAAAAAAAAAACGTAACAAGTAAATGTTTCCGAAAGAATAGAGAGGAACGAGAAGAGACCTTGAGACGTAAGTCAACCCGTATATAAAAGGAAAGAGGGAACGTAAAACGAAAAGAAGAAAGGAGTCAATAAACATTCCGGAGGAGTCTGTTGGTAAAACAGAAGAACGTATAAAAAAAAGGAAACTCTAGTTCTTTGAAGGAAGTATCGTTTACATGACCCGTATAGAAATACCTTGAGTGACTAGAATGGAACGGAAATAGTAGGAGTGTCGTTAACCGAACTATCTTATCACCTTACCGAAAAACACACACACACTCATTTCAACTAAATATTACAACACAAGTAAAGGTCACGTATCGTTTCACTCAGTCAATATGTATATGTATATAGGTGAGAAATTTAAGAGAAGGTTCATACGGTAATGTGTCATCTAAAGGGACCCGATTTCGTCTCTGTAATGAAACGGTTGTTTACAGGTAGATCATTTTCGATACTAAAAAGATGATCAGTACATACCTACACTCTCAACCTGATATTTCTTTCGACTCGTGTCTTCTTAACCACGAAAACTTGGTCCCACAACCTCTTCTGAGAACTCTTAGGGAACCTGACGTTCTTCTAGGTTGGTCAGATGGGATTTCCTTTAGTCAGGACTCACAAGTAACCTTCCTGACTACGACTTCGACTTTGAGGTTATGAAACCGGTGGAATACGTTTCTTGCCTGAGTAACCTTTTCTGGGACTACGACCCTTTCTAACTTCCACCCTCTTCTTCCCCTGTTGTCTCCTACTCTACCAACCTACCGTAGTGGCTGAGTTACCTGTACTCAAACTCATTTAAGAGCCTCAACCACATTCTATCCCTCCGAACCGCAAGACGTCAGGTACTCCACCATATCTCAACCTGTCCTGACTCGTTGACTTGACTTTTTGACTTGATTATGTTATCCAGGAAAGATCAATGAACAAAATATATGTTATCACACACATTCATTCACAATCGGGGAAGTCAGTACAGGTAGAGAAACACTGGGGTACCTGACATCGGGTGGTCCCAGGAGACAGGTACCTTGAGAAGTCTGTTCTTATGACCTCACCCAACGACAAAGGATGAGGTCCTCTAGAAGGACTGGGTTCTTAGCTTAGGTTCAGAGGACGTAAAGACCGTCTAAGAAATGGTAGACGTGGTGGACCCTTCTGGTTGTCACACACATACAATTAGGATTAGAGGATTAAATAGAGAAGGGTATGAAAGGAGGACAATTAGTACAAACAAAAGATATAGACACTGTGATAAACAAAACATTTATTCAAACAAACATGGTACAAAAAATCTAAGGTGTGTATTCGTAGGATACTACAAACAGAAAGAGACAGATGGTATGAAGTGAGTCACCAGGTAGGTATAACGAAGTTTACTGTAACAAAGTAATGAAAATAACGTCTTATTATAAAGTACCATATATGTATTCTATATACATCATATATATATATGGTGTTGAAGTAGAACACATTGGAAAAATTCTGAGACAATGTTACGGTTGAAATGTCGTTATTGAACGTCCGAACTCTGTTGTAAAAGATCTTCCGGTAAAAAAAGGATTTGGTCACAGACCATATACCACGACAAAGAGGGATCGGTCCTAAGTAACCAAGTCCTTTGAACCCCACCTTTACCCTCATCGTGGTGAATGACAATGAATATCAGTGGGTTACCGTTTTAAGACGAAGGACAAGAGTACTGGAATATGAGACGACCGGATCTTCAGAATCAAAGTCTCATTTCTTATGAAGGTGGTCCTCTGTATTTCATTTCTAACGGTGAACCGATGAACCCCTAGAAGTCAAGATATCCGTTTATTTCGTCAATTGACACGACCGGGTCCACTGACTAGGACTAATCGTTCCTCTTTAACCCGTTGATGAAGTGTTCCTCCACTCCTTGTTGTACAGACCTTATATTCTCTGTGGACTCCAGTAGAGAATCATAATATGGGATACCAATTAAAGTCATTTTTTGATACTGTTAGATTAGGTCCGTCCTGATGATTATCGGGTCTTCGAAGTCCTTACTTCCCGACTCAGTGGGGTAGTCCATTTATTGGTACAGGTCGACTCTCTGAACAACTTCTGTTTCCCTTATGTCTTATCTATCACGCTCTTTCATGTATGGTCGATACTACTATAGTGGTCAATATTTTTACTACATTACCAGTACTTATAAAAGAGGAATAAAACCGTACTTATTTCTAGTAGAGGAAAGATTACCCTCCTTCTGGTTGTGGTAGTTAATTAAGACCGACTAATTTTGTACTCCTTCGTCTTGGTCGTACATCTTTTCACATAATTAGACTGAGATTGTAAGAATCCTCCTCGACCCGGACCACCTTTTCACCTACTTGTACGGGAAATTAGTTGTTGATCCTCAGAGAACCGTTTCGGTACGTAGGTACTGGACGACATCCACTAACACTGGTCCTAACAGACTAGGGACTTTCCTTTCTAGACTGTCAACGATTTCAGGAACCCAAAGGTTACGTGAAGACAACTGAAACAAAGACAGACTTACTTTAACCTTAGCAGACGGGTACATGGTTGTGGTCGACCCACGGGAAACAGAATTTCATAACCTTTTACCATGGATCTCGGTCCGGATCATAACGGTCCGAACGGGTGGTACTTACCGGGTAATAGTGGTGAGTTGTCGTAAAACTAAAGAACCAAACAGACACTTTTCATTTCAGTTCCGTGAAGAGGGGAAGAAATGGGATGGGTAAGGACAGGGAGTCATAGGTCACTCTACCGTTTAAGAGGATTGAAATTCGCCTTTTGATAGAAATCGACTCTTCACCAATAATTTATAAGTGATCTCGAGATCGACAAGACTTTTCTTTCCATAGTATACACCACCAATTAGCATACACAGTTGAACTGATCCAGGAACACATAGGTGACACAGCTCTGGTACGGAGTTTGGTGTCACGAGGAAAGTACAATGTATAGACCGACTTTTACTCTGATAGAAGACGTGACACAGTTACTTCTAAGCAGACGATTCGTAGACACGACGACCTCTCTGATCGACCTTGTGTACCGGTCCTTATCGACTTCCTATGACGACGTCCCTTTTGTCCGGATACTCGACTTACTGGGACCTACACCCTTACTTTAAGAGTAGGTACCTCCTCGGTGCCTTCGGACTTTAGTACGGTGTGTTCTATCACCTCATCTTCCTTCACACGAGTAGAGGACACTCTCGAGGTTTTAATGTTGAACGACGACTTGTTGGTAGTTGTCCTCTCACAACCTAGGGTGGATTTTTCTATGTGGTGAAGGTCCCCGTTTCCTCTTCGGGGTCATTCTACCATCCTCCCCGTTTTAGCGTAAATATTAGTTTGGGTGTGGACGGTCTCTACGAGTCTCCCGAGTTTGTTTGGAACACGTGTATTCCTGGGTCTCTGGGGTGTCTCTGATTCGGTCCTGACAAACTCACAGAGGACTCCACCATACCCAGTCGTCACCGGACGACGTCCCCGTCCGTGAGACCCACGTCATCTGGACCCATACCGTATTCAGGAGAACCTCCTCCAGTGGTAATTGGAGTGGATCTCGGCGGTCTTGAATGTGTCGTGACCCCTTTGTCTGAGAACCTCCCGTGTATGTTTTGGACACGAGTTGTCCTGGTCCTCTTTCCTCGTCACCCTGGGTCCTCTTTCAGACCCAGGGTGTTCTCTCCCTGGGTCTGAACGGGTGCTCACAGGTCCTCAGAGACCGTCTTCGTCCCTGACCACCACCGGACGACGTCTCAACCCCCGTGACTCACGTTGTCACGTACGTACCCTTGAAAACTTCCTCCAGAAGTAATGGAGGTAGTATCAATCCGGAGTCTAGTTTGTTGTCCCTCCCTTGTGTCGGGGTCACTAGTTGTCTTTTAACCTAATTTCTAAATGACTCGTACCGAGGTGGGGAGTCTTGTTTTAAGTCAAAGGGGTTGTCAGTTAGAGAGGGTAGTCCTTCGAAAGTATTCGAAGATTAGGAATAGGTAGTCTCCCGTCTGTCTTACTTTTGTTGTTAGTGTCTTTTGACTTGTTTGACTAGTGTACCCGTCCTCTTGACAGATTGGGTCACTTTGATACTCGGTACGGTACATGTCGATGGATCCTATCTGCTCGGTATCACCTCTCAAGACTGTTTTGCACCAGGTGACCTCTTCCCTTACCGTTTGGTGAAGACATACGAACGGAACTCTTGGGGTGCTTATCATACTTTTTCCGTTTTCTATCCTGTGACTTTCTACTTAAGTAGTTCAGCTATCCTCGGGTTATACGTTGACCTCTAGTCACCTTTTTGTTGAGGTCTTTCTTACTTCTCAACCTCGGTTTTATTTTCGTTGAGGGTCAACACTTACACTGATCACTACTTTCATTTGAGACTACGACGTTTCTCGGTGTAACGTATCCTTGGACCTTACAATCGAGGCACTTAGTTCTGTTTAAGTCAAGTCAAGTCAAGTCAAGTCAGTGAGTCAGCACAGACTGAGAAACACTGGGGTACTTAGTGTCGTACGGTCCGGAGGGACAGGTAGTGGTTGAGGACCTCATGTGTGTTTGACTATACGTAGTTGAGTCACTATGGTAGGTCCGTAGAGTAGGAGACAGCAGAGGAAGAGGAGGACGGGGGTTAAGGAGGGTCGTAGTTCCAGAAGAGGTTACTCAGTTGAGAAGTGTACTCCACCGGTTTCCTGACCTCAAAGTCGAAGTCGTAGTCAATAAGGTTACTCGTGGGCCCTGACCAGAGGAAATCCTACCTGACCAACCTAGAGGAACGTCCCGTTCCCTGAGAGTTCTCAGAAGAGGTTGTGGTGTCAAGTTTTCGTAGTTAGGAAGCCACGAGTCGAAAGAAGTGTCAGGTTAAGAGTGTAGGTATGTACTAGTGACCTTTTTCGTATCGAAACTGATCTACCTGAAACAACAGTTTAATTATGGACACGAAATATTATACGATAGAACCAACCAGTATTGAAAGGAAGATTCCTCATTCGCAGAAAATTAAAGTACCAAAGTTAGTGGTAGACGTCACTAAAACCTCGGGGGTTTTTATTTCAGACTGTGACAATGGTCAAAGGGGTAGATAAACGGTACTTCACTACCCTGGTCTACGGTACTAGAAACAAAAGACTTACAACTCGAAATTCGGTTGAAAAAGTGAAAGGAGAAAGGGAAAGTAGTGGTCCGAAAAATCAAGGAGAAGTGAAAGACGATATTCCCACGACAGTTCTGTTTAACCTTCACCAGTTTGTCCTATACCGTTCTCAATTTTAACTGTATAATCCTTAAAGACTATATTTTACCTGACCTTACCCA
This sequence comes from Capra ibex, assembly GCA_006410555.1. Lineage (NCBI taxonomy): Eukaryota > Metazoa > Chordata > Mammalia > Artiodactyla > Bovidae > Capra > Capra ibex. The sequence continues at coordinate 964,427 of SJYO01015557.1, forward strand.
CTTAAATTGAGTCTACTGGTAATATAAATGATGACACCCGTTCTTAGGGAATCTTCTTAACCTCAATCGGTAGTATCAGTTGTTTTCTAGACTTTACGTCATGATGCTACGCTATAGTTTTTGTTGTCTCATTAGAGACAAGTAAAGGTACCGTTTGGTAAGTTACAGTGTCATTGGATTCAGATACGGGGCCGGTCATTCGACTTCTTCGAATTTAACTTACCAAGATACTTCTGTGTGTTCTGGAAGATCTTGATCGTGGGTTTTACGTACAGAATAAGTAATACCCCCTGACCTTACGTTTTCCTCCTTCAGTTCTCTATGGAACTCATTGTCCGTTTAAACCAGAACCTCATGTTTTGTTTCGTGCCGTTTCCGATTGTCTCAAAACGTTTCTCTTTGCGTGACCAGTATCTTTTGTGGGAGAAGGTTGTTGTGTTCTCTTCTGAGATGTGTATCTGTAGCGGTCTACCAGTTATGGTTTTAGTCTAACTAATATAAGAAACGGTGGTTTCCACCTCTTCGAGACATGTCAGTCGTCTTCGTTCTACCCCTCGACTGACACCGAGTCTAGTACTCGAGGAATAACGGTTTAAGTCTGAATTTAACTTCTTTCATCCCTTTTGGTGACCTGGTAAGTCCATACCGGATTTAGTTTAGAGAATACTAATATGTCACCTTCACTGTTTATCTAAGTTCTCTAATCTATACTATTTTTTTCTCACGGACTTCTTGATACCTGTCTCGAACCACTGTAACATGTCCTGTCTCACTAGTTGTGGTAGGACGTCTTTTTATTTATGTTTTTCCGTTTTTACCAACAGACTCCTCCGTAATGTTACGTGACTCTTTTCTTCTCTTGAGCTTCCGTTTCCCCCCTTCCTTTCTATATGGGTAGATTTACGTCTCAATGTTTCTTATAGTTTCTCTCTATTCTTTCGTATTGAGTTACTAGTTACGTTTCTTCATTTTCTTTTGTCATTTTACCCCTTCTGATCTCTAACGAAGTTCTTTTAATCTCTATGGTTCCCTTATAAAGCACGTTTCTACCCGTGTTATGTCCTTACTTTACCATGCCTGGATTGTTTTCATCTTCTATAATTCTTCTCCACCGTTCTTGTGTGTCTTCTTGATATGTTTTTTCTAGAAGTATTGGGTCTATTGGTACTACCACACTAGTGGGTGGATCTCGGTCTGTAGGACCTTACGTTTCAGTTCACCCGGAATCCTTCGTAGTGATACTTGTTTCGATCACCTCCACTACCTTAAGATCGACTCGATAAAGTTTAGGATTTTCTACTACGACGTTTTCACGACGTGAGTTATACGGTCGTTGAAACGTTTTGAGTCGTCACCGGTGCCCTGACCTTTTCCAGTCAAAAGTAAGGTTAGGGTTTCTTTCCGTCACGGTTTATTACAAGTTTGATGACGTGTTGACGTGAGTAGAGTGTACGGTAGTTTCATTGTGAGGTTTAAGAAGTTCGACCCGAAGTTGTCAAGTACTTCGTACTTGAAGGTCTATAAGTTCGACGTAAATCTTCTCTTTCTCCTTAGTCTCTAGTTTAACGGTTGTAGGTAACCGAGTGATTTTTTCGTCCTCTCAAGGTCTTTTTGTAGCTGAAGACGAAATAACTGATGCGGTTTCGGAAACTGACAAACCTAGTGTTTTTGACACCTTTTAGGAATTTCTCTATCCTTATGGTCTGGTGGAATGTACAGAGGATTCTTTATACATACGTCTAGTACTTTGTTGTCACTCTTGACCTGTACCTTTTTGTTTGACCAAGGTTTAATCCTTTCCTTATGCAGTTCCGACATATAACAGTGGGACGAATAAATTGAATATACGTCTCATATAGTACGTTTTACGTCCGGACCTACTTGGTGTTCGACCTTAGTTTTCAAGGTTCTCTTTATAGTTATTGGAGTCTATACGTCTACTATGGTGGGAATACCGTCTTTCATTTTTTTGACTTCTCGGAGAACTACTTTCACTTTCTCCTCCCACTTTTTCAACCGAATTTCGAATTGTAAGTATTTTAATACTAGTACCGTAGACCAGGGTAGTGTACCGTTTATCTAGACTTTGTTACCTTTATCACTTTACCTTTATCACTCTCAAAAATAAAAAGACCCGGGGTTTTAAGGATGTATACCCCTGACGTCGGTATTTTAATTTCTGTAAACGAGGGACCTTCCTTTCGATACTGGTGAACCTGTCGTATAATTCTTGTATCTGATGAACGGCTTCATCAGATTGTAGGTAAATCAGTTTCGATACCAAAAAGGTCATCAGTACATATATACACTCTCAACCTGGTATTTCTTTCGACTCGTGGTTCCTTAACTACGAAACTTGACACCACAACCTCTTCTGAAAATCAGGGAACCTGACGTTACTTTGGGTTGGTCAGTTAGGATTTCCTTTAGACAGTATTTATAAGTAGTAACCTTCCTCACTAAAACTTCGACTTAGAGGTTATAAAACCGGTGAACTACACTTCTTGATTGAGAAACCTTTTCTGACTACGACCCTTTATAACTTCCGTCCTCTTCCTCTACTGTCCTATTCTACTAACCTACCGTAACGACTGAGTTAATTGTACTCAAACTCCATCGAGACCCTCAACCACTACCTGGTCCTCCGGACACAAGACGTCAGGTAACCCCAGAGTTTCACAACCTGTACTGACTCACTGACTTGACTTGACTTGACTGATCCAGGTCCCACGGATCTGTAAATCAGTTTGCAATAAGATCTACAAACACTCTCTAAAAAACCTATTCTAAATGTAAATCTAACAGTCTGACTCATTCCGTCTTGTGAGACGGATTACACTGACCCGAAGTTAGTTAATTAACTTCGAAACTAAACTTCTTTTCCCGACTGGGAGGGACATCGTCCCCTGCTAAGAGAGACGGACTCACAGAAACTTGACCCTATGACCGAAAAAAGAACGGAAACCTGTGTCTGACTTTAAAACGGAGAAAGACTCAGAGGTTGTACGGTTGAGTGACGTTTAGCACCCTGAACGGTCTGACACATTAGTCCGTAAATTTGTACAGGATAACTAAGACAAAAAGTCCTCCTGGGACTTGACATGTGAGAACAATGTGTTTTTTGTAAAAAAAATTACTAATCAATCGTCAATAAAATACTCGACGAAAGTATTATGGTCGTAAAAAGATAAGCACCTCGAGAACTGAGGAAGTAAGAGAAGGATTGAGTCGTAATCTCTTCAGGAGAATATATATTAAGTCTGACACCGTAGATAACGAGTTTCGGAGGGTTACGAGGGTAAAGTGTCACTTTTGGTTTCAGGAAAAACAGTAATGTTCCGAGATATTTCGGAAAAACGTTGGACCAGACAAGAGAGGTCGGAGTGAAAGAGGATACAAGAACTGGAGGACGAAGTGGTACAAGATCGGAGAGTTTGAGCAGATAACCGGAAATTTGACCAACCTGTAGGAAGGTGGAGTCGTGGAAGTAAGTAGAAAAGAGATGAAAATCACTAGAAGGAATTTAAAAGTACCAAAGGAAGGATGAAAAAACAAAAATAGAAAAATGAGTACATAGAGGACGGATCCTTTCACGAGGAACGACAAGATAGATTTTTAGTGTCTTTTGAATACTGAAGGGACGAAACAGAGGAATAGTAAATGGTGATAGTCTATACAGAAGTAAATAGAACAAATTCTAGATCGAGAGGATCTATGTGAAAGAAGAGTTTACGTGTATCTTGTAAGAGGTCCTATCCAGTATAGAACCCAGTGTTTAGTTCGGAGTCAAGTCAAGTCAAGTCAGTGAGTCAGCACAGTTTGTGAAACCCTGGGATACTTAACGTCTTACGGTCCGGAGGGACAGGTAGTGGTTGAGGGTCTCAAGTGAGTTGAGTGCAGGTAACTCAGCCACTACGGTAGGTCGGTAGAGTAGGAGACAACAGGGGAGGAGGAGGACGGGAGTTAGGGAGGGTCGTAGTCTCAGAAAAGGTTACTCAGTTGAGAAGCGTACTCCACAGGTTTCATGACCTCAAAGTCGAAGTCGTAGTAAGGAAGGTTTCTTGTGGGTCCTGACTAGAGAAAATCTTACCTGACCAACCTAGAGGAACGTCCCGTTCCCTGAGAGTTCTCAGAAGAGGTTGTGGTGTCAAGTTTTCGTAGTTAAGAAGCCACGAGTCGAAAGAAATGTCAGGTTGAGAGAGTAGGTATATACTGGTGACCTTTTTGGTATCGGAACTGGTTTACCTGGAAACAACCGTTTCATTACAGAGACGATAACTTATACGATAGATCCAACCAGTTTTAAAGTACCGACGTTAGTGGTAGACGTCACTAAAAACTCGCGTTTTTTTATTTCAGACTGTGACAAAGGTGACAAAGGGGTAGATATAGGGTACTTGACTCCCCTGGTCTACGATACTAGAAACAAAAGACTTACAACTCGAAATTCGGTTGAAAAAGTGAGAGGAGAAAGTGAAAGTAGTTCTCCAAAAAATCAAGGAGAAGTGAAAGACGGTATTCCCACCACAGTAGACGTATAGACTCCAATAACTATAAAGAGGACCGTTAGAACTAAGGTCGAACGAAGAAGGTCAGGTCGCAAAGAGTACTACATGAGAGGCATCTTAAATTTATTCGTCCCACTGTTATATGTCGGAACTGTATGAGGTAAAGGATAAACCTTGGTCAGACAACAAGGTACAGGTCAAGATTGACAACGAAGGACAGGACGTATATCCAAAGAGTTCTCCGACCAGTCCACCAGACCATAAGAGTAAAGAAAGTCTTTAAAGGTGTCAAACAACACTAGGTGTGTCAGTTTCCATTCTCATTGGGTGCATTCTACTATTCACAACACTCTCCCGTAGTCTCCCGTCTGTGAGACTTTGGTATTAGTGTCTTTCGATCAGTTAGACTAGTGTACCTGGTGTCGAACTAGATTGAGTTACTTTGATTCGGTACGGTACACCCCGGTGGATTCTACCCGCCCAGTACTACCTCTTCAGACCGTCTTACACCAGGTGACCTTTTTCCTTACCGATTGGTGAAATCATAAGAACGGAACTCTTGGGGCACTTGTCATACTTTTCCGTTTTACTATCCTATGACTTTCTCCTTGAGGGGTCCAGTCATCCACGGGTTATACGATGACCTCTAGTCACCTCTTTATTGAGGTCTTTCTTACTTTCCTACCTCGGTTTAGTTTTTGTTATGGGTCAACACCTACACTGAGCACTATCTTCGTTCCAGGTTACGACGTTTCTCGTTATAACGTATCCTTGGACCTTACAATCCAGGTACTTAGTTCCGTTTAACCTTCACCAGTTTGTCCTCTACCGTTCTCACTTACAGTTGTAAGATCCTTAGTCACTTGATTTTACCTGATCTTACCCACTTAAATTAAGTCTACTGGTAATATAGATGATGACACCCGTCCTTAGGGAATCTTCTTTACCTCATCGATAGTACTAGTTTGTTTCTCAGACTTTACGTCGTGAACCTACGTTAGAGTTTTTACTGTCTTACTAGAGACAAGTAAAGGTTCCGTTTGGTAAGTCATAGTGTCATTAGGTTCAGATACGGGGTTGGTCATTGTGACTTCTTCGACTTCAACTTGTCAAGATACTTCTGGATCTTCTGGAAAATCTTGATTGTGGGGGTTTTCTACAGGAAAAGTAAAATCCCCTGACCTTACGTTTTTATCCTTCAGTTCTTTGTGGACCTCATTGTCCGTTTAAACTGGAACCTTATGCCTTACTTCGTCCCGTTTCCGATTATCTTAAAATGGTTCTCTTGCGTGACCCATATCGTTTGTGGGAGAAGGTTGTTGTGTTCTCTCCTGAGATGTGTACCTGTAATGGTCTACCAGTTGTGACTTTAGTCTAACTAATATAAGGAACGTCGGTTTCTACCTCTTCGAGAATGTCAGGTGTTTTTGTTCTGACCCTCGACTCACACCGAGTCTAGTACTTGAGTAATAACCTTTTAAGTCTGAAGTCAACTTCTTTCATCCCTTTTGGTGATCCGGTAAGTCCATACTGGATTTAGTTTAGGGAAAACTATATGTCACCTTCACTCTTTATCTAAATTCCCTGATCTAGACTATCTCACGGACCACTTGATACCTACCTTCAATTACTGTAATATGTCCTCTGTCTCTAGTTCTGGTAGGGGTACTTTTTCTTTACGTTTTTTTTTTTTTTTCGTTCGGAGTCATTCTAATTCTTTTAAACTTGAGTACAGTTCGTAGAACAGGTTGATGTACGATAACCTAAACTTTAGTTAATGTCCCTTTTTTTTTGTGACATTTTTGTGTTTGTGTATTTCCCATTTGTCATACAATGATCTGTCGGTCACCTAGTGACTCCTTTAGTTTCTCCTTTACAACTTTGTAGATCTCTGTTTACTGTTACTTTTGTACTACTAGGTTTTTGAAATCCTTCGCCAAGTTTCTCCCTTCAAATATCGTTAAGTTAGAATTGAGTCCTGTGTTCTTTTTATAGTTTAATTATTGGATGTGAATGTGGGTTTTGTTGATCTCTATTTCCTTGTTTGTTTTGGGTTTGAATGACCTTCCTTTCTTTAGTGTTTTTGGTCTCTTCTTTATTTACTTTATCTCTACTTCTTTTTAATTCGTTTTTAGTTACTTTGATTTTCGACAAAGAAACTCTTCTATTTGTTTTATCCATTCGAAAATTATTTTGGGTTCTTTTTTGTCCTTCTTCCGAGTTTAGATATTTTAATCTTCACTTTTCCTTCAATATTACTTGTAGTGTTTTTATGTTTCCTACTTTTCTTCGATAAAGATACACGGTTATTTTACCTATTAAATCTTCTTTACATGTTTAAGAATGTTTCGATGTTGGAAGGTCCTGAATTTGTCCTTCTTTATCTTGTTATACTTCTCTTGTAAGTGTTCATGACTTTAACTCGGTCACTAATTTTTCGAAGGTTATCTGTCTTCAGGTCTTGGTCTCCTGAAGTGTCCACTTAAGATAGTTTGTAAATCTCTCCTCGATAGTGGATAGGAAGACTTTGAGAAGGTTTTTAACCTATTTATCCTTGTCAGGGTTCGAGTAAAACACTCCCGTGTTAATAGTGGGACTATAGTTTAGGTCCGTTTCTATAGTGTGTGTGCTTTATCTTTTAATGTCCGGTTATAGTGACTACTTGTATCTAGATTTTTAGGAGTCGTTTTATGATAGTTTGGTTAAGGTTGTTATGTAACTTTCCTAGTATGTAGTACTATCTCACCCTAAATAGGGTCGTTACGTACCTGAGAAGTTATAGACGTTTAGTTAGTTACACTATATGGTGTAATTGTTTAACTTCTTACTTTGTTATACTAGTAGAAACGTCTACGTCTTTTTCGAAAACTGTAAATACTATGTTCGAGAGGACTTTTATCCTTGTCTCCCTTGGATGGAGTCATAATTTTCCGGTATATATTGTTTAGGTATCGATTGATTTACCACTTTTTGACTTTCGTAAGGGAGATACTAGTTCTTGTTCCTACGGGTAACAGTGGTGAAAATAAGTCGTCTCAAAATCTTTAGTATCAGTGTCGTTAGTCTCTTTCTTTTCTTTATTTTGGTTTAATCTTTTCTTCATTTTGACAATGACACACGTCTACTGTACTCTGATATGTGTCTTTTAAGGTTTCTACGATGGTCTTTTGAAGATCTCGAGTAAGTATTTAAACCATTTCAATGTCCTACATATTAATTATGTGTCCTTAGTCAAGGTAAAGATATGTAATTGTTGTTTTCTAGTCTTTCTCTTTAGTTCCTTTATTGGGGAAAATGATACTGGAGGTTTTTATATATATGAATTGTTATTTGTATGGATTCCTCTGTTTACTGGAGATGAGATTTTTCATATTCTAAGACTACTTTCTTTAGTCTCTACTTTGTTTATCTACCTTCCTACGTGGTATAAGAATACGACCTTCTTTACTGTAAAGGTTTTACTGAGATGACCGGTACAAGTCAAGTCAGTTCTAGTCAAGTCAACGAGTCAGCACAGACTGAGAAACACTGGGATACTTGACGTCATGAGGTCCGGAGAGACAGATAGGGGTTGAGGACCTCAAACGAGTTCGAGTACAGGTAACTCAATCACTACGGTAAGTTGGTACAGTAGGAGACAACAGGTAAGTTGGTACAGTAGGAAACAGCAGGGGAAGAGGAGGACGGAAGTTAGAAAGGGTCGTAGTCCCAGAAAGGGTCACTCAGTCAAGAAGAGTAGTCCACCGGTTTCATAACTACAAAGTCGAAGTCGTAGTCAGGAAGGTTAATTATAAGTCCTGATTAAAGGAAATCGTACCTGACGAACCTAGAGGAACGTCAGGTTCCCTGAGAGTTCTCAGAAGAGGTTGTGGTGTCAAGTTTTCGTAGTTAAGAAACCATGAGTCGAAAGAAAAATCAGGTTGAGAACGTAGATATGTACTGTTGACGTTTTCGGTATCGAAACTGATCTGTCTGAAAACAACCGTTTCATTACAGAGACCAAAAATTATATTTAAACTATGTTAGGGATATTTTAATGGTTACCGTAAAAAGTTCCCTGATCTCGTTTTTTAAGATTTTAAATATACCTTCGTGTTTTTAGGGGGTTTTCCGTTTCGTTAGAACTCTTTCTTTTTACCTCCTCAGTCCGAGGGATTGTAGTCTGATATGATATTTCGATGGTTCAGTGGTTTTGTCATACTATGACCGTGTTATTGTTTTTATATCTGTTTACCTTGTCCTATCTTTCGGTCTTTATTTAAGTGTGTCGATACTAGTTGATTAGATGTTTTTTATTACGTTCTTATACGTTAATTCTTTTCCGTCGTGGAAATTATTCACCACGACTCTTTTAACCTTGACACGTACGTTTTTTTTTTTTTTTTCTTGTGAGAGATGGTGGTATATTTTTATATTTGAGTTTTACCCAGTTTTTAGATTTACATTCTGTCCTATCATGTTTCGTCTCCATTTATCCATTTTGTGAGAAACTGTGCTTAGAGTCGTTATATAAAAGAAAGAAAAAAAAAATTTAGGTGTAGGGTCCCATTACTTTTATTTTTCTTTTTATTTGTTTACTTTTACAAGACGTGTCGATCCTTTGACACTTGTTTTATTTTTCTGTTAGGTGTCTGACCCCCTTTATTAACGTTTGATATGGTGACTGTACCTTAATTGAAGGTTTTATATGTTTACTAAGTACGTTGTGATACGGTTTTTTTTTCGTTTTTTTACTCGTTTCTAGATTTATACATTAAGGAGTTTCTTTTGTTTCTCTACCGGTTTTTCGTGTACTTTTCTACGAGATTAATAGACTCTTTACATTTAGTTTACATGTTACTTCATAGTGGAGTATGGTCAGTCTTACCGGTAGTGGTTTTACACGTGTTTTTTTATTTGCGACCTGTTCCACACCTCTTTTCCCTTAGGAAGATGTGATAACCACCCTTACATTTAACAATGATGGTGATAACTCTTACCATACCTCCAAGGAGTTTTTTTTTTTTTTTTTTTCTTCGTTTGTTGATTTTTATCTCAACGGTGTACTAAGTCGTTAGTATAAAGACCCATATATAGGTATCCCTATGTATGTGGGAACGTTAAAAGTAACGTCGTGACAAATATTATCGGTTCTGTACCTTTGTTGAATTTATAGGTGGTTGTCTACTTACCTATTTCTTCTACGTGTGATAATTTTATCGAGGTCTTATCGATGTACATGACAAAACACCGAGAGGACACTAAATAACTTATGATTGATGTGGATCGTAGGGTCGCGATTAACGCATACAACGTTGGTTTACGGTCAAGGGACTTGAAGGAGTTCAGACTCGGACATCTCCTACACACTAGGGAACTATAACTTTATTTTTACTGAAATTGAGAGTTACACAGGGAATGTTTTGACTGTCCTTAAAGAGGATCAGTGGAAAAGGAGATTAAAAAATTTAGTTCAAAAATAAAAAGAACACAGAATGGTGATGGTTGACACCGGAGGAAAGAAGAGGTACAGTAACCTCACAGTGCAGTACAGTAAAAAATAAAGGAGTTTATGAAGGTACACTACATCATTCTCCATATTAAAACTACGAAACACCCAGGAAATGTCCGACCTCCTCGATATTATTATTATTGTTGTCAATAAAGGAATCAATTTAATAGGTCGTATCGGGTTGTAAATTTTTTTTTTTTGTCATTTATAATTTGTAGGAGTAAAGATTTTAAAATAGGCGGTGACTAAAAGGTACACGTGACGAGAGGAGAACCTAGGAACGGGACGGAAGTGGGAGACAACCAGACGAAAGAGGGGGTAGGAGAGGGAAGAGGTCAAGAGACAGAGTAGAGATAAGGACGAGGATTAGAGAAGGTAGAACTCAATGACAACCTTTAGGTCTAAACAAAAATACCTCATTTTAAATGAATAGAAAAGAGTCAGAAGTTGGTAGGACTGATACACATCTCTCTCATCAGACAAATGTTGGTTCGGTCTTAGATCAATTATACGAACATTTTCTATCAAGAGAAAGCCTCCTTAAGACGAGAGCCAAGAATACGAAACACGAAAACACACGGACTTGGTGTGTTTTTCCACCGTTTTGTGGACAAAATAAACAATAACTTGGGGAGACACCACCGGGGCCTACACAGAACTGAGAATACGAGAACATATGCGCCTTAGGATTTTGACTTGTTTGCATAAGAGGGGTCTGTAGAACTGTTTGTGTACGTTTCTCAATGTGAAAAAAGGAAACAATATCAGGTTATCGTACATTACATAAATAAAGGTACACCACACTAGGTATATCCCTAAAAGTTCACGAACATCGTTATCTCTTTAGTCTTTTATCCACTTTTATCGACAAACAAGTATAAGAAATTACGGACATTATCACCACTACAATAGGGGACTATTAAAAAACCGGGATAAAATACGGTTCTTTGTTTTATCGAACTCGTTATTTTTCAGAATTCATACAGTACTAACGGTATTATTATATCACCTATCACGTCGGCTTAGAGAAAAGGTGTAGGTTTCCCAGATCTTTGGGTAAGACCGAACCCTTTTTCCTCTTTATAAGGTGAAGACCAAAAGACACGACACCGTTTGACTTCTTTCCTTCGCGACGAGGGATTCCGACCTACCAACCTCGACTGTTGTATACGTAAAGTAATACCTCGGACCGTCAACACGTCTCATCGTCCCCAACGATCAATGGGACGTGTCCAATCTCTGTGAGATGAGAGTATAAAGACCCTCCATCTGACACTCAGAGTCCCTCCATTCCCCAATCCTGTGACATCAGTACTACGCACTTTATCTGTGGTAATTTAGTATTACTTTTCATGGAGTTCTACCCACTCGAACGGGTATAATACTCTTCTTTGTTATATCTAAGGTTCCTTTCCTAGATCCCTCTTTAATTCTAAAATAAAACCCGTTAGAGTACAGTGTAGAGGGACAGACGTAAGTCTATAAACGGAGGACCTCGGTGAATTTATCGGTCCCCCAACCTTGTCCTTTTCATTAAAGTTGTAATCGTTGGTTTCCCTAAATGAAAAACGACAACTTAGAACCGACATTAAACCCCCCGTAAAGTCCCCGGACATATTACTTAGTTTTATATTCTGAAAATCTCTTTACAAACGTTTTATCAAAAATCTTTCTAACTCCACAAGAAAGGGTTCTATTATAAAAGAGATTTAAAGTTATTACACGTAAGTGAAGTGACCGTATGGTACTCAATTTAATGATGGTCAAAAATAATTTTTGATTAAAAGCCTGAAAATAGTTAGGTCGTAGACCCCTTGTAACAAACAAAATTGAACGTAAAAATACATCCATCCATTGGGTTAATACTATTAATGTAATACCTTTTAAATAATGGAAGAGGAAACGATGAGAATTAAATGAAATGGACCAAAACATCGAATCCCATTTAATAACTCTCAGTCTCTCGTCATTCTTACGTAAAACGTTAGAGTAACGATACACTCTATATAATTCAGACTATGAAAAAACTTATGTTTCTACTGTTTGGTTTAAGATATTTCCATAATAATTTTACTTTTTTTTTTTTGGGGTATTATAACTATGGATTTTACTTTTTGAGTCCTTTCTCCTAAAAAACCATAGATAAAGAGACAACAGGAAATAACAATACCAGTTGAATTCAAGGAAGGAGATTAAACTGAATTTTCACTCAATAATCATTCAATTCTTTCATTTTTTAACTCCGTATTTGACACAAGTCCATATCGTATCAGATACTTCCTTTCACTTTTAAATGATGAGAGATCCAAATTTTTTTTAACAGTCCCAACATCTTGATACCTTACAATTTACAGGAGTCTACTTAAGTGTCGTAAGTCCTTGTCACTTAAATAATTAGACAGAGTAGAAATTCTCTTAATAAAACAAGATATAAAACTTAACGAAGTAATGTACTTTAATTTGATTAAACCCCCCTAATCAGTGTCAATCAACACTACGAATCTCCTTTGGTTTGATAATTTCGTCAAGATGAGAGTCAAAATGATAGTAGACTACTCAAAGGATTTGTACATTTTTAGAATTCTGGAATTTTGATTTTAATTCTGAATATCACTGAGTAATAACTCTTTTAATGAAGCCCACGTATGTCAACCACCGGTCCTCGGGAAGTGTGAAAGATTCCAATTCCGAGTACCACTGATCGACCCGTATTTTAACACCTTTTGTGTTAAAGAGTTATTTGAGTCGTGTCCTCTGTGGGTGTATTTACCCTCTCTCTCAAAGAAAGTGAGTCGTGGTTTATGACGTAATAATCAAGTAATAATATATCAACAAGACTGAAGGGACCACTGAGTCTACCATTTGTTAGACGGACGTTATGTCCTCTGGACCCAAGTTAGGGACTCGGTCCTTCTAAGGGACCTCCTCCTTTGTCGTTGAGTGAGGTCATAGAACGGACCTCTTAAGGTACTTGTCTCCTCGGACCGTCCGAGTATCCCAGCGTTTCTCAACTTGTGTTGACTCACTGATTGTGAAAGTGAAAAGTTGTAAAAAAAACAACAATAAACACTTATTAAAGAAGTGTGTAGACATACATAAGTAAAAGAGGGATATATCAATCTACACAATTAAGAGGTATAGACATAGTATGTATATAAGTAATATGTATAAACCTTGTCACAAAGGGAGTGAGAAATTGTAAATTTTATAAAGTGTTTGAATGTTTTCTGGTAACGTGTTGTTACTCTTTTAATGTAATTTAATGTTACCAAGTAAATGATTTAAATGAAAATTATCACCCCCCGTACATTCAATGAGTCAAGTAAAACTCGTACTAGTTAAATAAGTATGGGATTTACCTATGTCTCGTCCTGTAATACCCGAAAGGAGAGGGAGGGACTCAATACTAAATATGGAATGACTGTTTAAATAAACTTTTTACTAACTTACTGAAGTAGGATATAAATTTATATCCATTATTTAGTAGAAACTTTCTATGAATCTTATGACCTCTTAACCAGAAGTGTTTCACTGTCTTAAGTGAAAATTCACCGAAGTAGGTCGTGACACCACTGGGACATCTTCTTCTCTAATTAGGAATGAGTATTACAAAATTATCACACATTAACGTGGTGACCGGGAGTATAAAGTTGTAAGTCAATGTTCGATCTCTAACTACATACCGTTTTGGTTATGTTATAACATTTCATTAATTGTAGGTTAATTTTATTTATTTAAGTATAATTTTTTTTTTTGGTATTAAGAGTTCACAATGAACAAAGAGACATGGAAGTTAAGTCCTTCTTTTACTTTACCTGGATTTTAGACTGTAGAGTTAGACTTACGAAGTCTTAATACCCGATGTGTCTCAAGTAATTTTTTTACACAATGTATCAACATATTTACTTTAGACATAAAAATACTTATCTACCTTTTTAAAGGACCCCCTAGTGTCCCCTTTCCTGAATATTTCTTTTCTCAAAAAGATTGTACAGATTTCCTAAGATTCATCACTATTTATGATTCTCTATAAACTAGAAGTGTCAAAAACCTCTCGTTTCCTTTACGATCTTAGTTACACGTCCCTTTGTCTGAGACACAACACTAATTATGGAACATCTCGATAGATGTAAAAAAATACAGTTTTGACTCTTTACAATCGTATCAGGATTCTTCACTTTCACTTAACTTTACCTTCAAGTTTTGTAATTATTAAGACCTTTTGTACTTTTGAAATTTGAAAAAATGAAAAGAAAAAAGTATCACTCACGTACGTCAGGAGTCGACTATACAAGGAAAGTCAAAATTAGAATTCCACAACGGAACGTTCTTAAATCCTAACTTTTGAGAAACGATTCTTATTGTTGTCTGGTCGTCGATAGGGTCATGCAAGTGGTACTAAGATTCCTTTCAAACTAAAAACGGAAGTCAAGATAACAACCTCTCTTCGGAATCGGGTAAACTTCAGAGGTCTCGACACCCTCTCCCCTCCCCGACACTAGGTGGACACGAACCCCTCAAGGTTCCAGATCAGACGAAAACCGGTTTATGTTTACAATTGTCAAACAATCCGATTCTTTGATCCATACTTAAGATTTACTACAGAGATACTCAATTCTGACATATTTATGAGTCTGAAAGAAATTTTGAAACAGTCAGTGTACACTGGTAAAATACATTTATTCAGTTAATATCGTAAGGAGTAAAACGAGTTTTTCTTCCGTTTTTTTATAGAAAAAAGGAAATGTCATAGTAACCTTTTAATTCGTTTTACATTTCGATCTAACTAGTTTGAAATAAAAATCCACTCTATTAAAATACTGATAAACCCGTTCAGTTAAAGTCAAATGAGACGTCAGGACCGTATCAAAAATTATCCTGAGGAAACTCAGAGTTTACACACGTTCAAACCTGTGTTTGACGATATCAATAGGATAAAAATTCACATAACAATGGAAAACCACATATCAATCCGTATTACAGAATTTTACCACAATGTATCTTTTATTCAATCATAAAAATTTTCCATATCTTTAATCGAAAAATTTTGAGGAGGGTGGCTTACTTTCGTAAGGATTATGGAGGTTTCTTCGAGTGGGGTTCAAGTAGGGTCTTACAGGTGTAAAGATTCTTGTTTAAGTACCGTGTTTTTTATAAAGTCAATTTAAGGGTACAAGAATGAGTAGAAAATAAAAATTATTTAATAAAGTTACCGTTACAAACTTTTGTCAAAAACATTCAAGTCCTGTTTTCGTAAATTTAAAACATATATCTAAGGTAAGTGTATACTTATTCCTCTTGAAGGACCTTCTTCCCGATGAGTCACACTTAATTCTCCAAAAAAGGTGGAATACTTTAGATCACCCTCAACTTTATACTCTACCCTTACCTATAAATCATCTTCTCCACTCTGACCTTGAAGGTATCCTCTAGACTAAACATCCACAGTAAAAATACTATGAACAGAGTCTTGGTTTTGATGAAAATAGTAAATTAGAAGTATGTTTCAAACTTAAAGTGAAAGATCTAGAGTGACAATTAAAAGACAAATTTTCACGAATGTCGTTAACACTTGGATATCCACTTACGGACGGACGAGTCAGGGGGTCAACACAGACTGAGAAAACGTCGGTGTATCTGACTTTATGTGTCCGAGGAGACAAGTACTCTAAAAGGTCCGGTCTTATGACCTCACCCAACGGTAAAGGTGGGAGTCACCTAGAAGACTGGGTCCCTAGTTTGGACGAAAACGACGTAACCGTCCGCCTGAGAAATGGTGACTCGGTGGACCCTTCGAAGGGTGATAAACTTCCACACATACATGGAAGTTTATTCTCATTTATGAGTCAATGACACCTCACATCGACGTACTTTGGGTACCATTAGATTGTTAATTCGATCTGATATCAATATGAGTGACAAATTAATATATTAGATTTTAGTTTAATGTGATAACGTCTTTCCATCTGAAAATAACCAGACACTACCCGTGATGTCATAACTGACGGCTCGAACGACAGAAGGGTAGAGACCCGAGGGTGAAACAAAGACGTCGAGCTCCCCCTGGACGTGGGGGACGTCGTACTACGAGAAAAACAGTGTTGACAAATCAAGTTCTCATCTGATACTGGATTCGATTCGGTGAGACCCTGAAAGGTACCTCACAGAGTATAATATTAACTCTTACTTAGTCGTAGAAAACCCCACTCTAAACATTCTATATTTTACACACCCCACGTTGACAGTGTACCTTCGTCAACAGATATCACGATCTCTTACTTCGACCTTGACTGTCTCTTTTGATTCTCTCTTTGATTCTCCTTCTTTCCTTCGACGGTCTTAAAATAGGGACCAAAGTACTAAAAGACTTCTTGTCAACAGAGGGACAAAAATAGTGAAAGAATCAGAAATCGGGAGAGAACAAGAATCACTAGGTTACTTCGAGGAGGAGAACGGGATTGGTAAAACTCAATCTTAGAACTAATAAATTCATGGAAGGACTTGGCTCGATGTCAAACGTACTAAATTTTTTTATGAGTGAAATTCTGTTGAATCACCGTCTTCACATAAAAACAGTGTCATTCCTGACTATTGACTTCTTTTCAGCTAAGACACAAGATAACTTTTCGTCCTCTTACTTAATTCTCTCTTCCTTCCTTTTGGGTCTTTATCAGGAACAATGGTCCTGTTCCCGTTTCCTACCTACTAAGAACCAAAATACGACTTTTCTTTAGAGAAATTGTCACTTACTCCCATTACCTAAGTAAACTTTTCATCTCCCTTGCAATTCCTTAATCTCTCCTTTAAATTTTTAAACAAATACACTTAATTACTATTAATTACAAATATATCCGACGTAAAATCTACACACGGTCTTAACCCCGGGTAATTCCAAAATCCACAAGCTTTATCGGGTTCGTACCCAATACAGTCCGATACCACTATGTGTTAATTTATAGACTCTGCACTGTGTTTGTTGTTAATCAGGAACGACGGTGTCTCACCGAGTGACATCGTGTGTTTACACTTGTGCACGACCCTCCTATCCCGGTCTAAAAACGAAACTGTTAATTTACGAAAACGGTGCTATATTCGCTGAATCGTACGGTCTTATATTTTAGTAAAAGTGGGCACAAAGAAACTAGTTTGTTTGTTCAATGTACCGGAACAATTCGATACTTTTCACTTAATTTTTACATTAGGAAGGTATAGGAACTTTTTTTATTCGACTTTTACAGAAACTCATCGTCATTATATGACGTCTACCACTGACGTCGGTACTTTAATTTTTTGTGAATGAGGAACCTTCCTTTCAATACTGGTTGGATCTATCGTATAAGTTTTCGTCTCTGTAATGAAACGGCTGATTCCAGACAGATCAGCTCCGATACCAAAAAGGTCACCAGTACATACCTACACTCTCAACCTGACTCGTGGCTTCTTAACTACGAAAACTTGACGCTACAACCTCTTCTGAGAACTCTCAGGGAACCTGACGTTCCTCTAGGTTAGTCAGGTAAGATTTCCTCTAGTCGGGACCCACAAGAAACCTTCCTTACTACGACTTCGACTTCGAGGTCATGAAACCGGTGGAGTATACTTCTCAACTGAGTAACCTTTTCTGAGACTACGACCCTCCCTAACCCCCGTCCTCCTCTTCCCCTGCTGGCTCCTACTCTACCGACCTACCGAAGTGGTTGAGCTACCTGTACTCAGACTCACTAGAGGCCCTCAACCACTACCTGTCCCTCCGGACCGCACGACGCTAAGTACCCCAGCGTTTCTCAGCCTGTGCTGACTTGCTGACTTGACTTGACTTGACTTATAGATGGAGTTATGTTAATACTTGTCTTTTAGACCTTGGGATCCAGTCTTAGAGTTAAAAAGGTGTAGTATCGAGTCAGGTGACCAGAAGGATGAGTCTTTGAAAATGAAAGTAAACGAAACTAAAATAGAATGAAGGTTCGATGTACCCAAGAAATTCGAGTCAGACGTATTTCCTATATTATTACGAAGGGTCCATAATAACATTCCTAATTTACGTTCGTTATCATATATTTCTTTTTGAAACCTTTGAACCTTCCTGAAAAGTTTATACATTTTTTTTTTTTTTTTTCTTATGCATGGTATTTTTTTCTTTATACATCATCAGTATTATGGACCAAAAAATAGGAGATTAAAAAAGTACTTTGTGATAAATACATTAAGTAATAAGTATACTACGATGAAAATTTATACATTTGGGGAACTATATTCTCTTATATAAGTTATATAATTCTTCATTATTTACTGGAATTTAGTGTAAATTTTGGTATTTGAAATAATCAGTACTAGGAAATATAGTTTTAGATAAAAAGAAGAGTACGTTTGTCGAATCTTAACACTGGGAGAAACATATGAGTTCAAAATTTGTTCAAAGTGAAGGTAATTAATGTCTCGTACTTCATACAACAGTCTTTTTTACACGGGACACAAAGCAAAAGATATACGTGTGTTAAGAAGTTGGGGTGAAAAGGTCATTCTCTTTTTCAATCAAGTTAGAAAATCTTTCTAATAACTGATCAAAGGATTTCTTTGCAATTCACGTGTAAGGATATCGAGGTGTTTACAGTCTTCATATCCTATTTTCATAACGAATGGATTTTACATAAAATTAGAATTTGACAAGAAAGTTTCAAACAGAACGAATCCTATCTCTATGTTTACTCCGTTCGATAATACAGAAGAAACTTAAGGGTTGTCCTTTGAAAACGAATCAAAGTCCACCAATATAAAACGATATTTAGTGTCTTTTAAAGGTGACTAGACACTGTATTATAAAATTAAGGTACCTCGAAATGTTGACGTTGAATATTACAAATCCAATTTTCTGAAAGTTGTCTCGTAGTTTTAACGTATATCTATAAGACAATTTAATTTTTTTTTGTATGTTTGAATACAGTTCGTAAAACATATATGTTCTCTTTAATACATCCCCTTCACTGAAAGGACATCTAATAAATCTATATACGTCTCTTTATCTATTACATCTAGTGTCTGAGTTTTTTATAAAGAAGAGGAGGGGTCTCATAAAGAAAAAGATCGTAAAGGTGAAATATTGAATGAAAACTTTGAATGGATTTCATATCAAAAATAACGATGAAAAGAAAACAAACGATTGAGTGTAAATAGATCGAATAACTAAAACGAAGAGGAAATCACCAGAAAGGGGGATGAGGACTAGCGAATAGGACAGAAGGAATGAAGAAGTAATAGTTACTCATATAAAAGGAGGGAGTTTTTCGACACTTTCCATCTGAAGGATTCCGTCAAAGTTAAATAAAAAATGAAATAAATTCCATTACAAAAACTTTTAATTTTCTTAATGTAAGAAGTTGTAAATTTTAATATATTACATCGGTCACCACGAAATCAATAAAAAGATCCAGAGGTAGTAGAATTATCATAAATATAGATTAAATTTATGTTAAATACCGTAAAGTATTAACAAGTCGACCTCGATGGACTTGTAGTAAACTTTAAACACATCACGTTGACTTCTTGACTTAAAATTTGATTTAAATTAAAATTAATTAAACTTATACTTTTCGGTGTACACCGAACATCGATGGTATTACCTGTCACTTCAATTTTCTAATTGTTTCTGAAAGGATCGAATCAAATTAATATGGAGATACTTCCTTACAACTGGACAAAAGATTGTGACGTGATATAACTACTTTGGATATTAGACGTAAATAGATGGAAATGGACTCTGAAGGTCTTGTTGGACCTTTTCTTACAATTTGTAAATAATTATTTAGTTGGTCGTTTAAACGTATAAATCCTTTACGGTAGAGGAGGTATTCCGGTAGACACTGGAAAGAGTATAACAAGAGGAAACCGAGTCGAGTCACCAAGGAAGGGAAAAAAGTTGAGTATGTCGTTACATATGGAGAAAGTGTTAAGAATAGTCTCAGATAGCACATAACGACAATAAATACATGGACAAAATAGAGGAGAAGATCCGTACTAATCCCATTCTTAGTTTTGTCTTTAGACCAACTAGAGTACAGAGTCTCGTGGATCGCTCATTAAAGATGTTAGTTATGACGAGTTAACGATCTACATACGTTAGAGACAGAAGGACACCTCCGTTGTTAGAATATCACTGGTAGTCAACCTCCAGAGGTCCTCAGAGGTGACACACCAGTCACGAACCTACTCCCTGTACTGGAGTCAGACCTTTGACCTGATGACAAATGTTCACCAAGACAACCGAGACTGGAGTGTGAGTAAACTGTAAAGACAAGAGACATAGGTCAAACTTACTAAGGAGACGAAGCAAGATAAAGGGGAAAACGGTAAAAACAGAGATTTTGAGTGTCGTGACACCGGTCGGGACCCTAAGACTTCGTTTAATGAAAACCACCCTATCGACAACAGAAGTTTAAATAAAGATGTCTCCCAATATCATTTGACCATCTCTGGTGTTCCTGGGTGATATCCTTTGATTTCCTTTGGGGTAATGTAAGAGAAATGATAATTTGGAAGTCGATTAAGAAAAAGTTTGACTATGAAATCACAGATAATTCCTTAGACATCGTCAGTATTTAATATAGTGTGAACCATCACACTACATTAATCCTTTTGTTGGTGTGTCACTTATATTTTCAACGTCCGCCCCACTTGTAACAAATTACCGAAGAGACAACACTTATCTGTATCATATCATTCTAATGTTTACGTCGCTATAAAGGTACAAGATTTAACAGAGACACCTTGTAGACCACGAATCTTAATAGGTACGAGACAAGGAGACTGGACAAAGTAAACTAGACGAGATTACCCTTAAAAAAATCGGTGATTTAGATTCAAGTCCCACACTTAGTGTCGTCCCACTACTATCCATTAACCTGTCCCTTGAATGGTCCTCGTACTCTCGTAGTCTTTCGGGTACAAGAGTTTCCTTTAGTCAAAAATTTTTTCTCTTTCATTATAACCCTTCCTTTAAAAAAAGGACCTCTCACATTCATCTAAAAAGTTTCTTTAAGAGAAAATTTTTACTTAGTTTATAAAATTGTTTTACGAATTCTAATATCTTGGTTTATCATTTAGAATCATAAAAGAATTGTGAATATAATCATTCAGAAAATTTTTATGTATAATCCCTTAACTTACACACTTCCGATACGGACAGAAGGTGGTACCCTGTGTAAGAATACTACCTTTAGTGTCGTGAGTCATCGATGTAAGAATATACACATTACCGAGTCATGTTAAAATAAAATAAAATTATAGTCATGTTAAAATCTTTTATTTTAACTAATTTGACTTTAAAAGGTTATAACACCGTGACAGAAAACCTTTACAATGAAAATCCAAATATTGACTTTATACATTAGAGAACTAACACTTTTCGTCTTTGTTACTAAAAGAAAAAAAGAAGAAACCGGGTTGACGTCTTTTCTGAAAAAAAGGTAGGTATAATAGTTTCACGTACATAAATTTCTTGTGCGAATTTCATTTTTGGGCTCATCGAGTCAGTCTTTTCTTAGACGGACTTTAAGTCCCCTGGGTCCAAACTAGGAACCCAGTCCTTCTAGAGGACCTCATCCTTTACCTTTGGGTGAGACCATCAGAACGGACCTCTTAAGGTACCTGTCTCATCGGACCACCCCAGTGATTCAATCGTGTTGACACCCTGATTGTGAAAGTGAAATTTCATTTTACACATAAACAGGACGATTCTCGTGTGAGGTTCGTACCACTCTGTACTTACCAAAAAATGTCACACGACTACTTTAAAAATGTCGTCTCACCTGTCTTTCATGAGAGAATCTAAGTAAGTTGTTGAACAAGTCGGAACCGGGACCAGGACTATATCGTTATAACTTAGGTCGTTTTATTTGTCATATAACCTTCTATAATCTCACGAAGTGTACACAAAGTCAAAATAAATCATTTATAAACACGTTGATAAACGTTAATTTTGAAGACTACTTCTAATAAAATTTTTATTTGTAAAAATCGTGACAATCGATATCTAAATACTATGCATGACATTACAGTCAATCTTGAGTTTTATAAAATGTATTATGGTAAAATGAGTTGAAGTACTACAAAGGTTTACCCTTTTTTATTTGACGGAATTTTTATCCCTTAAAGTTTACCTTTATATAAAGAGACTTTAAACGACTTAGAACAGATCTGATCAATTAAGGAAAGGTCAAGAAATTGGAGAAAAGAACAATGATCCTCTTTATTAATTGTATACCGAATTCCCGTCTCAAACCATTTTATTACTGGATTTCCCAAAGTAAACCGGGTTGTAAATTTTACTCAGTTGTCACACTGTGTCTACAACCTTTTTTTTACTTAGAATGTATCGTAATTGTCTTCATAGTAGAGGTCTACAAGAGTGTCATGATATGATACCTTTGTGATTTTCCCGTAACTGTTTTACTACAAAGATGTTCTCCTCACTGGTTCTCCTACCCTATAAAGACACGGAATAATATATTTGTTATAAACTGCCTTGTCCCGTATATTTTGAGTCTTTTAGTATTTACATTCACCAATATTGATACATAAGGTTTATACAATAGATATATTATAGATATGGATATAGATATAGTATAGATGTAGATACAGAATACTTACCCTCTCATCTGAATGAGTTGAACCGAGGTTGTGTCTCTTGTCCTAGTCACTAACCCTCTGTCCACAAAGTCGACGTATCGATCCCAAGACAATGGGTAACCTCCATCATTTACTTTTCTTCGAGAAATTGATCTTCACTTGACGACAATACAATCACAGAACCTTCTTTGAATCTTTAATGGTCAATCAAGGAAATATCCTCCATAAGTATATAACCTTTTGTCCAGCATGAACTACCAGAGATGAGAGAGTTAAATTCTAAAATGATCCAAGAAATTATTATAATATACGTAATAAATAAAGTCCATTCAGATAAAGTAAGTAAAATAATTGGATTCTTTTTCTTTTATAGATCTGTCAGTAATAAATATTATCTCTGACTTATAAATCATTGTGTTAAGTCTTGTTGACTTTTGTAAGATTTAAACTACACAAACACAGAAATTCACAAAAATGAAGTTTAGTACGGTGATTTCTAAGTGAAATATCTTGATAAAAATAGAGACTCGGTAAAATCCAAAAACATGGTCTTGAGACTTACTGAGATTTAACCTCCAGACCCAACGACGGTGACGACGATTCAGCGGAGTCAGCACAGGTTGAGACACTCTTGGGTATCTGGCGTCGGGTGGTCCGAGGGGGTAGGGACCTTAAGAGGTCCGCCCTTGTGACCTGACCCAACAGTAAAGGAAAAGGTTACGTACTTTCACTTTTCGCTTTCACTTCAGTGAGTCAGTATAGGCTGGGGATCGCTGGGGTACCTCGTCGGGTGGTCCGAGGAGGGAGGTACCCTAAAAGATCCGTTCTCATGACCTCACCCCACGGTAACGGAAGAGGCTCCAGACCCAATTCTCCAATGTTTACTCTCTCGTCCTCACCCCTCCAGTCCATAAGACTGGTCCACACCAGACCAATCTTAGGACCTTAGTTTCAATCCGTCCGTTCGTTATCTGACTCGTTTTAGTGGTCTCTTGTCCATGTTCCCGTCTCAGGGTCTCAGGATTTAGTCCTTCCTTAGGAAAACAGAGATACTTTTTTAAAGGAACAACCTTGGGTGTTCACCTTTGTCCTTCACGTCCTCGTCTCCGTTGTTGGGACCCTCGATGGTCGGGCAGGAAGGAGGTCGTCACGACCGACGGTCCATAAACTGTTTAATAAATTTTGGTCCTTAAGTGTCCTGATGTAGAAATAAGTATGTTAAGTGTCATGGTTTCAGGACGACGAAAAAGCTGTTCGTCGGACTGGCGGGTACCAAAAGACACTGTGTCACAAAGGGAAGTTCGTAGGGCTTAGTGACAATTGTCGTCCAGAACTCGTTTTTGTAACGTCTGTTGACCATACGATTACACGATTTGCAAAAATTTGTGAAAATTTGTACAGATTAAGAAAATGAACTTGGAACCCATTGAAATAGAATGTAAAATAGTTATCTCAGTTAGGACCTATAGATGTCTAGACGTAGACACCTGTGTTGGTTTTCGTTTAGTTTCTAAACCAACTCAGGTGTCTACGTCTTGGACTTCCGTACCTCCCGACTGACATACATCTTGGTCTCTCTTTTGTCTTTAGTACCCGAGTTCTACTTTCCTCTAATTCTGGAGTAAACTGGGAATAATTAGTGAAAATAAGTAACTAGATTAAATCTTAATTAGTTATGAAAAACATATCATACGAAAAAGAAACCGATGGATATCTCGAAAAAGGATAAAATAAAAAGTCAGGTAGGAAACGGAATGTTAATTTCAATTATAAAATTTCCTGTCTATATTGATACGGTGAGAAAACGATTTTTAATAGGTACCAAGGAGTGACGAACCTCAGTTCTCTTCGTTGTGAAAAGAAGGTGAATAGGGTACGAAGTACAGTAGATCTAAAATGAGAACAATGTGTTTATGTCGTACATCCAATTGTTGGGACACAAATAAAACAAGTACGATAAAAGATCAGAACCTTATGGAAAAGGGAGACCGAAAGAAGGGGTATAGAAAGATAAGGTGGAAAGACGTCCTACTGTATAGAATAGGAACAATTGACTTGTTTTTAACCGGAAGAGATTCTTAGGTCTTGACTAAAATTTTCTAATTAATAATGGAGGAAGGACACGGATACAGACAAACAGATAGTCACTCGTACCAGTATAAAATGATATTAAAAAAGGGTACACTTAGAAAGAAGGAGGGTCTGACACTTTAGGGATTCTCATCCCTATTACTGTAAATGAAAAAATCAAAGTCCCAGACCGTGTATTATGTGTTTCATTGAAAACTTACGAATGTTGAAAAGTTAACATAGAAAGTTATAATGGTAAAGAAACCAGGAGAAACTGATATTTTAAGACACCAAAAGTAATCATGAAACCTCTATATTTATAATAATATGTATCCAAAGTCTACCTTAAACATGGTTACTTACTTCAGAATATATATTTACCGTTCAATTTAACGGAACACCGAACGTTTTATCCTTTTCGGTTCAGACCTTTAATGTACTAAGACCCAGTCAAATTGTAACTGACCGACGGTCTCAGATACACCGAAAACAATTGTCCTCGATGGTCAGAACAGGAAGATACATCCTAGCCGATACCGGAAACACCTCTATAAAACTATCTTTATTGGGGTTCCCGTATATTCCTCTTACCTACATGTAACAAAACACACACTCTAAAAGGAGGAACAACGGAGGGATGGTGTATGATCACTATGTTTTCGACTCATATTCGTACCTTCAATATCCTCCAGTAAACAGGGAAAATCGTTTTATTTAAGTGATACTCACCTATATCACAGTGTCGTATACTTACTCGAACCAATTACAACCGTTTACAGACAGACTACAAAGTATTAAAGTATATAAATAATCATAATTTTTTTTAAGAACTGTGATCTTATTGAGACCTATCGTCGGACCTTTACTTGTAGTGGTAATTTCATTTGTAGTCTTTTTCTAGTAGAACACCGTCGACCCTCATCGGTCCCTTTTATTCTTAGTAAGACTGTCAGTCGTATACATGTAGTTCAGAGTGTGTGTGTCCATAAATGAGAAAGGACGTAGGTGCAAGAGAGTTTTGTTATCGTTCCGGTTTAGACTGTAGTTCACAAAGGAGAATCAGGAACGAATTCGAGGTTGAATAATAAAGACCGTGAAGAGAGTCACGGGTCACCAATGTTATCGTACCAAACCGGTTGTCACTGAGACCGGTTACCCACATCGACCTTAGTCCGTGTATCCTTTCCCAAGTAAACAAATAGTGTCATCGTGGGTCGTCATCTCGACAATTGTAAAGGAAAGTTTTGACAGAACGACTCTCAAAACTCCAAACTAGCAAAGTTAAAAGTAACCAAATTTTAAACAGTGGTCTCCACAAAACAAAACAAAACAAAACAAAAAAATTACGTCTGAACAGGTTACCTCTCCCGTTATCGTTGGGTGAGGTCATTAGAACGGAGCTTTTAGGGTACCTGTCTCCTCGGACCACCCGACGTCAGGTACCCCAGTGATCCCCAGCCTATACTGATTCGTTAAAGTGAAAGCGAAAAGTGAAAGTACGTAACCTCTTCCTTTACCGTTGGGTCAGGTCACAAGGACGGACCTCTTAGGATCCTTGTCCCCTCGGACCACCCGACGGCAGAAACCCCAGAGTGTCTCAGCCTGTACTGACTTTACTGAATCATCGTCGTGTGAACAGGTTTGAAAGTCTTTGTGACAAACCATTTATTAAGAAGTCAACTCCAAAGTCCATCCTTTTTCTTTATTCTAAATGAATCTGGAGTAAAAAGAGAAAACACACTAATTCTAATAATGTAAATATTTGTAAGACAGTAAAACAATGAACCTTCCTTACTCATCACTGGATTCTTCTTCCAGTTAAAAGAATTTTCAAATATGGTTTCGGTAAGATGTAAGACGACCTATTTTCGAAATTTTATATAAGGAACCAATATTAGAACTGACATATTGGGAATTAACTGTTGTCTAGACAAAGAATAACGGATTCTTGGTCGTGAAAATACTCCGGATGATAAGAGTAACTATAAAATTTTTTTATAAATATTACCATAAAGAGTAATTTAAGATGTCCTTAAACTGTCCATAAAATGTGAAAATGTACTCAGATTCTCATTTAGGACCACACAAGTAAATGTTGTCCCAAGTAGTCACACCGAAAACAAGATGCTTCTCTTATATTCTAAGTCTTTATTTGTCGGGTCCAAGGTTTCACTTTCACAATCAGGAGTGAGTACAGACTGAGAAACGCGGGGGAACCTGACATCGGGTGGTCCGAGGAGACAGGTACCTTAAGAGGTCTGTTCTTATGACCTCACCCATTGACAAGGGAAGAAGTCCACTTAGAAGGACTGGATCCCTAGTTTGGGTCCAGAGGACGTAACGTCCGTCTAAGAAACGGTAGACTCGGTGGTCGTTTCGAGAGATCTAAGGTTTGTAGGTGGTTTCTCAAGGACACAGAGTGACTCAGGGGTTTAGGATGTAAAGAAGACAATTCTTACCGGATGAACGTGTGGAATAAAATACTTTACCTTTGTAAGGATTTTGTCAATTAAATTTAAATTTTTCGTTCTCGATGGTAAATAACTCGTGTGAGTGCACGTACCGTACCATGATCTGTAAGGGAAAGTAATGAAATAAAGTAGGAGTATTACGGGACATTCTACACCTATAATAGGTGAAAATCGTTTATTCATTACACTCTCCGGGTCTTTGATGACTACACTGAGTTCTAGTGCCTCCCTTATTTTACTTCAGGATTTTAGTCTTAGAGTCACACGAACTGAGGTTCAGGACACGAAGTAGAAGGTATCGGTGACGTGTAACATTATAAAGTTTATACGGACTCTTTAACTGGTAAACGTCTTTCGGATCGGATAACAAGGACTTATTATTGTTTTTATAAAAACATAATTTTACAACGAACAGAAAAAATTAGTAATTTTACAACAAGTGATAGTGAAGTACCGTTTATCTACCCCCTTTTCACCTTTGTCACTGTCTAAAATAAAAGAACCCAAGGTTTTAGTGACGTCTACCACTGACGCCGGTACTTTAATTTTCTGTAAACGAGGGACCCTCCTTTCGATACTATTTGGATCAGTGTCATAATTTTCCGTCTATGTAGTAAAAGGGTTTTTTTCCAGGTACAGGTTTCGATACCAACAAGGTTATCAGTACACTCCTACACTCTCAACCTGATATTTTTTTGACTCGTGGTTTATTAACTACGAAATTTTAACACCACGACCTCTTCTGAGAACTCTCAGGGAACTTGATGTTCCTCTGGTTTGGTCAATTAGGATTTCCTTTAGTTAGGACGTATAAGTAACCTTCCTGACTACGACTTCGCCTTCGAGGTTGTGAAACCGGTGGACTATACTTCACGGTTGAATGACCTTTTCTGGGACTACGACCCTTTCTGACTCCCGTTCTCTTCTTCCTCAGCTGTCTCCCTCTCTACCAACCTATCGTACGTAGAGTTACCCGGACTCAAACTCGTTTGAAGTCCTCTGCCACTTCCTGTCCCTTCGAACCACAGGACGTCAGGTACCCCAGGGTTTCTCAGTCTGTACTGAATCGTCGACTTGTTGTTATGCAAGATTGTCTATTATACAGAGGTCATAAGGATGACACGAAGGTTTTCTCAAAGAATTGACCTCTACCTACCCGAAGTATCTTAGTTACTGTAGAAGACGTCAACTTCCATGTGAAATGTACATAAACGTCTTTATGTAAAAGAATGCTCCTGTTTACGGGTGGAAAGTAGTATAAGGAACTCTTTTGTTCAAATTCATAATAACGAGATTTATTAATCTTTTAGGTGATGAATTACTTTATTCATCACTTCTATCTATGAAGTCCTTCTAAATGTGATGAAGTCTCATAGGGAAAAGGACAACTTTGTCTACCCCTAAACCCTTTCTCTTTTCTCTTTGATTATTTTCTACACCTTCCTGAAATTTCTAATGTTATCTACTACTCTGGTGGTTTAAATTGGACATTCAAGATCTGTAAACCGAAACAATGACACTGGTTGTTTCAATTTAAATACATATGAATAAATAAGTAATCTTTCAATCAAGGTATGAAGTATATCTCCGTCTGGACCCATTCGTCATTTGTGAATTATTTTCACGACACACGTTGTGAGTGTGAGTTCTTATTCACTCCAAGAAATCACGGACATTTCTTTCTTGACCTTTCCCTCACCGAGTCGACACCCGACGTCAAGTCTAGTCCCGGTAAGGTCAAGGTGCTAAGATAGTTCACATGTCCTTCTTCCAGAGTCTCAGTACTCTCGTAGTTATCACAATACCTACAGTTAAAGATTCCGAAGTCAAAGGTATAGACTAGTAAGGATTATACTTACTTCTAAGTGAGACTTCTAAGTAGAAGATTCCTCTGAGAGGAAAGAGTAGAGGGAAAAGTTTCAACAGAAAAGATGTGAAATGGTTTTTCCTTTTCTCCTGTGTCAAAAGTGAATAACAACAGTACCACGAGACGGAACCTTACCCCTTTGGAAGTATTTCTTTCCTTCTTTGTCTTTATAACGTCAACTATCACTCCTTTCCTTACTGGTTGATAATACCCCTTAAAGGAACTTAAATTAACAAAGGGTTCATACACGAAAGTTGTGTTGAATTCCTCTTGGATTGAGTTAATATGTATTGTAGTTTATTAATATAAACTATTAATTCAGTAGGACTATATAAAAACCGGACATAGACTCTTCTTCAAATCTCTTAACTTCTCAAGATGATGTTGTAATAAAAGTCGGGACGAAAAAAAAAAAAAATTGAAATGTTATAACATAACCAAAACGGTATGTAACTGTACTTAGGTGGTGCCCATATGTACTCAAAGGTTTGTACTTGGAGGGAGGGTGGAGGGTAGGGTATAGTAGAGAGACCTAGTAGGGGCACGTGGTCGGGGTTCGTAGGACATAGGACGGAGTTTGTATCTGACCGCTAAGTAAAGAATGTACTATCATATGTACAAAGTTACGATAAGAGGGTTCAGTAGGGTGTGAGAGGGAGTCTCAGGTTTTCAGGCGAGATGTGTAGACAAAGAGAAAACGACAGAGCGTATGTCCCAGTAGTAATGGTAGAAAGTTTTAAGGTATATATACACAATCATATGACATAACCATAAAAAGAAAGACCGAATGAAGTGAGACATATTAGTCGAGGTCAAAGTAGGTAGAGTAATCTTGACTAAGTTTACATAAGTAAAATTACCGTCTCATTATGAGGTAACACATATACATGGTGTCGAAAGAATAGGTAAGCAAAAGACTACCTGTAGATCCAACAAAGGTGCAGGACTGATAATATTTGTCACGACGCTACTTGTAACCTCATGTACACAGAGAAAGACAAAACCAAAGGAGCCTCACATACGGGTCGTCACCCTAACGACCCAGTATTCCGTCAAGATAAAGGTCAAAAAATTCCTTAGAGGTGTAACAAGAGGTATCACCGACATGATCAAACGTAAGGGTGGTTGTCACGTTCTCCCAAGGGAAAAGAGGTGTGCGAGAGGTCGTAAATAACGAACGTCCGAAAACCTAACGTCGGTAAGACTGAACACACTTCACTATGAAGTAACACCAGAACTAAACGTAAAGAGATTATTACTCACTACAACTCGTATAAAAGTACACAAACAATCGGTAGGCATACAGAAGAAACCTCTTTACAGATAAATCAAGAAACCGGGTAAAAAACTAACCCAGTAAATAAAAAGACCTCAACTCAACGTGTTCAACGAACATATAAAAACTCTAATCAACAAACAGCCAACGAAGTAAACGATAATGAAAGAGGGTAAGAAAGAGGGTCAGAAAAGTGGAACGAATATCAAAGGAAACAACACGTCTTCGAAAATTAAAATTAATCTAGGGTAAACAAGTAAAAACGAAAAAAAAGGTCTTAAGACCCTCCACCTAGTATCTCCTAGGACGACACTAAATACAACCTCTCACAAAACGGATACAAGAGGAGATCCTCAAAATACCAAAGACCAGAATGCAAATCTAGAAATTAGGTAAACTCAAATAAAAACACACACCACAATCTTTCACTAGATCAAAGTGAGAAAATGTTCACCAACTGGTTAAAAGGGTCGTGGTGAACAATTTCTCTAATAGAACTGAGGTAACATATAAGAACGGAGGAAACAGTTTCTATTCCACAGGTATACACACACCTAAATAGAGACCTGAAAGATAAAACAAGGTCACTAGATATAAAGACAGAAACACGGTTATGGTATGACAGAACTACTGACACCGAAACATCATCTCGGACTTCAGACCGTTCAACTAAGGAGGTCAAGGTAAGAAGAAAGAGTTCTAACGAAACCGATAAGCTCCAAAAAACAAAAAGGTATGTTTAGAACTTTAATAAACAAGATCAAGACACTTTTTATGACGACCATCGAACTATCCCTAACGTAATTTAGACATCTAACGAAACCCATCATATGAGTAAAAGTGATATAACTAAGAAGAGTAGGTACTTATACCATATAAAGAGGTAGATAATCACAGGAGAAACTAAAGAAAGTAGTCAGAAAATATCAAAAGATATATATCCAGAAATCAAAGAAATCCATCTATATAAGGATTCATAAAATAAGAAAAGCAACGTTACCACTTACCTTAACAAAGGAATTAAAGAAAAAGATGAAAGAGTAATAATCACATATCCTTACGTTCCCTAAAGACACACAACTAAAATATAGGACGTTGAAATGATATAAGTAATTAATCGAGACATTAAAAGACCACCTCAGAAATCCCAAAAGATACATCTCCTAGTACAGTAGACGTTTGTCACTCTCAAAATGAAGAAGA
The DNA here is from genome assembly GCA_006410555.1 of Capra ibex. Lineage (NCBI taxonomy): Eukaryota > Metazoa > Chordata > Mammalia > Artiodactyla > Bovidae > Capra > Capra ibex. The sequence goes on from SJYO01015557.1 coordinate 995,934, forward strand.
AAAGGTTAAACCTAAGGAAAATAAAGAAAAAGACGAGACTAACGACACCGGTTTTGAAGGTCTTGATACAACTTATCATAGTCACTTTCACCCGTGGGAACAGAAAAAGGACTGAAATCCTCTTTACGAAACTTAAAAAGTGGTAACTCCTATTACAAACGACACCCAAACAGTATATATCGAAAATAATACAACTCCATACAAGGAAGATAAGGACGAAAGACCTCTCAAAAATAGTATTTACCTACAACTTAAAACAGTTTCCGGAAGAGACGTAGATAACTCTATTAGTATACCGAAAATAAAAAGTTAAACAATTACACCACTTAATGTAACTAACTAAAAGCCTATAACTTCTTAGGAACATAGGGACCCTATTTCGGGTGAACCAGTACCACATACTATAAAAATTACACAACAACCTAAGGATAGACAAAAAATTTGTTTGAAAAATGGGGTCACAAAGATAAATTATTTCCTTTTTTCATTATTTCAAGTACGACCCCAGTCAGGGTAAGATCGACATTTATTATAAATAGGAACTTGTATATTTAATTAGAATCGTCGGGGTAGATAAAATATTTTTCAACGTAAAGACTTAGTATGTACAAAAAGTAGTTTTCTACAACAAATATTTATTACTAATAAATATACACAATAAAACTAGTTGACAGTTAATGTTTATTATCATCACTATTAAGTTGGGTCTTTTTTTTTTTAGTAAATTTTGAATCTTGGAATTCTATTATCCTTTTGTAATCTAGATATTAAAATTAAAACTATATATAAGATCCTGTCTTTTTTACACTATCTTACTTATATTTATCTAAAGTTCGAATTTTCTAATATAAACTTATTTTAAGAGACTACTATAGTTTCTTTTATACTCAAGTCCTTTTTTTACCCTATTACATTTTGAAAACACAAAATTTCTTCTCTAACAGAACGTAAAAAGTTCACCAATTATCAACTACCCCATAGTTATGAGAACCATATTCTAAATTAATTTAACTTGTCACAACATATGTTACAAATACAAATATTATGTAATAAAGAAGGTAAGAGATGTCAGTCACCCGTCAACCATTCAACCGTCGTTCAGAGGATCTCCTCTCTTTATGGGACTAAACATCGTGAAAAAGCTTAAGGTATCACATTTAGGAAGAGTGCATGTTATGTCAAGCTATCTTATGTCCGATGTTATGTGCACCCAAGTTAGGGACCCAGTTCCTCTAAGGGACATCTACCTTTACCATTGGGAAAGGTCATAAGAACGGACCTTTTAGGGTACCTGTCTTCTCGGACCACCCGATGTCAGGTATCCCAACGTTCCTGGGTCCAAAGGACGTAACGTCCGTCTAAGAAATGGTCGACTCGGTGTTCCCTTCGGGGTTTTATGACCTCACCCATCGGATAGTGAAGAGATCCCCTAGAAGGGGTGGGTCTTTAGTTTAACCCCAGAGGACATAGTGTCCGCCTAAGAAATAGTTGACTCGATATTCCCTTCGAGTTCTCAGTCTTTGAGGAATCGTTTATCGTTGTTGTTGTTGTTTTTATGGGTACCTTGAAATTTTTATTGATCTAAGATCCCGAGATTGAGTGGGAGATTTCAATCTTAGGGGTCACTACCCCAGTCGGTGGAAACGAAGTCATTCGTGGTACCCACTGGGACTCCGTCGGGCAGGTCATGAGAGTGAGGTGGTCCTTCATGACCGGTTGTAATAAATCGACGATTCAGTGCAAGTAGAGAAAACACTGGGGTACCTGAGATCGGGGTAGTCCGAGGAGACAGGTATCTTAAAGGGTCCGTTCTTATGACCTCACCCAACGGTAAAGGAAGAACCCCCCTAGTAGGGTTAGATTTGGGTCCCTAGTTTGGACTCAGAGGACGTAACCGTCCTCCTAAGAAAAGTCCCTTCAGACACCGACGGGTTATCCTAGTCCTATTCCCCCTTTCCTTGACTGTACCTTCAGAAGAGAGTTAAATTTACATGTCGTCAGTCTTTTGAAGTTACTTCGATTGACATACGATGAGAATTATCTCTTAACCCTTTTCAATACCGGGGAAATAATGAAAGGGGTGACGTGTGTCGGTCAGTGTAAGTCAAGTGAAGTCAGTGAGTCAGTACAGGTTGAGAAACGTCAGGTTCCCTGAGAGCTCTCAGAAGAGGTTTTGGAATCCATCGATATTTTTAATTTACTTTAGTGTATGGACTTTCTCCACGTATTTTATTGACATAAAATGTATATTTTTCTTGTCTCACAATAAAGTTTTAATTTACTTTAGTGGATGGACATTCTCCACGTATTTTCTTGACATAAAATGTATATTTTTCTTGTCTCACAATAATGTTTTACTCTAGTTTCTCGTTGTCATTTACAAGTTCGTATGTACACACGACACTCAAGGTCCGGACCGATAGAGACCCTGGTACGACACCAGTAATCGACTAACCGTTCTCGTCTCGACAAGATTTCCTGGTACTCCAACTTCCCAAAAACAACTTAGACCAAGATATGAACCCTGGTAGACTAAAAGTCACCCCTCCTACCAATAGAGTAGAAGAGAGAAAGGATGACTAAATAATGGTTCGGTAAATAGAGATAGTCAAGTCAAGTCAAGTCAGCGAGTCAAGTCAAGTCTAGTCGAGTCAGTGAGTCAGCAAAGGCTGAGAAACGTTGGGGTACTTAGCGTCGTGCGGTCTAGAGGGACAGGTAGTGATAGAGGACCTCAAGTGAGTCTGAGTGTAGGTAACTCAGGAACCACGGTAGGTCGGTAGAGTAAGAGACTACAGGGGAAGAGGAGGACGGGTCGTAGTCTCAGAAAAGGTTACTCAGTTGAGAAGCGTACTCTACGGGTTTCATGACCTCAAAGTCGAAGTCGTAGTAAGGAAGGTTTCTTTAGGGTCCCGACTAGAGCAAGTCTTACCTGACCAACCTAGAGGAACGTCAGGTTCCCTGAGAGTTCTCAGAAGAGGTTGTGGTGTCAAGTTTTCGTAGTTAAGAAGCCGTGAGTCGGAAGAAGTGTCAGGTTGAGAGTGTAAGTATGTACTGGTGTCCTTTTTGGTATCGGAACTGATCTACCTGTAATTAGCCGTTTCATTACAGAGACGAAAACTTTTACGATAGATCCAACCAGTATTGAAAAGAATGTTCCTCATTCGCAGAAAATTAAAGTACCGTCGTCAGTGGTAGACGTCACTAAAACCTCGGGGTTTTTTATTTCAGACTGTGACAAAGGTGACAAAGGGGTAGATAAAGGGTACTTCACTACCCTGGTCCACGGTACTACAAGCAAAAGACTTACAACTCGAAATTCGGTTGAAAAAGCGAGAGGAGAAAGTGAAAGTAGCTCTCCGAAAAATCGAGGAGAAGTGAAAGACGGTATTCCCACCACAGTATACGTATAAACTCCAATAACTATAAAGAGGGCCGTTAGAACTAAGGTCGAACACAAAGAAGGTCGCAAAGAGTACTACATGAGACGTCTCTTCAATTTATTCGTCCCACTGTTATATGTCGGAACCGTATGAGGAAAAGGATAAACCTTGGTCGGACAACAAGGTTCAGGTCAAGATTGACAACGAAGGACTGGACGTATGTCTAAAGAGTTCTCCGTCCAATCCACCAGACCATAAGGGTAGAGAAAGTCTTAAAAGGTGTCAAATAACACCAGGTGTGTCAGTTTCTGAAACCGTATCAGTTATTTCGTCTTTATTTACAAAAAGACGTTGAGAGAACGAAAAAGATACTAGGTCCTCTACAACCGTTTAACTAGAGACCAAGGAGACGGAAAAGATTTTGGTCAAAATTGTAGTCCCTCAAGTGCCAAGTACATAACGACTTCGGACCGAACCTCTTAAAACTCGTAATGAAATGATCGTACACTCTACTCACGTTAACACACCATCAAACTCGTAAGAAACCGTAACGGACAGAAACCCTAACCTTACTTCTGACTGAAAAAGGTCAGGACACCGGTGAGACTCAAAAGGTTTGAACGACCGTTTAACTCACGTCGTGAAACTGTCGTAGTAGAAAGTCCTAAACTTTATCGAGTTGCCCTTAAGGTAGTGGAGGTGATCGAAACAAGTATCACTACGAAAGATTCCGAGTGAACTGAAGTGTAAGGTTCTACAGACCCAGATCTAATCACTAGTGTAGTAGTACTAATAGACCCAGCACTTCTAGAAAAAACATGTCAAGAAGACACATAAGAACGGTGGAGAAGAATTATAGAAGACGAAGACAATCCAGGTACGGTAAAGACAGGAAATAGCTCGGGTAGAAACGTATTATACAAGGGAATAGAGATTAAAAGAACTTCTCTAGAGATCAGAAAGGGTAAGAGAAGAAAAGGAGATAAAGAAACGTAACTAACGAGTTCTTCCGAAAGAATAGAGAAGAACGACAAGAAACCTTGAGACGTAAGTCTACGAACATAGAAAGGAAAAGAGGAAACAAAAACGGGGAGAAGAAAAGTGTCGATAAACATTCCGGAGGGGTCTGTCGGTAAAACGACAAAACGTAAAGAAAAGGTACCCCTACCAGAACTAGGGACAGAGGACATGTTACAGTGCTTGGAGTAAGGTATCAAGTAGTCCGTGAGATAGATAGTCTAGATCCGGGAATTTAGATGAAGAGTGAAGGTGATATATTAGTATTCCCTAAACTAAATATAGGATGGACTTACCAGATCGCCAAAAGGGATAAAAGAAGTTAAACTCAGACTTAAACCATTATTCCTCAAGTACCAGACTCGGTGTCAGTCGAGGACCAGAACAAAAACAACTGACATATCTCGAAGAGGTAGAAACCGACGTTTCTTATAATAGTTAGACTAAAACCACAACTGGTAGACTACTACAGGTACACATCTCAAAAGAGAACACAACAACCTTCTCCCACAAACGATACTCGTCACGTAAAAGAACCGTTTTGAGATAATCAGACACGGGACGAAGTAAGGGGTAAGGTTCCGGTTTAAACGGACAATGAGGTCCATAAAGAACTGAAGGATGAAAACGTAAGGTCAGGGGATATTATATTTCCTGTAGAAAATACCCACAATCAAGATTTTCCAGAATATCTCGAAGTGTTTTGACAAGTTGAAGCCAAAGAAGTCGCAATGACAAACCCTGTATCTGAACCTATTGACAATATGACTTATCAAACGGAACCTCTGCATGTCTCCAGTAAGACAGCAAAGACTCTGACGTAGGTTCATGACGTAAAACCTGAGAAAACAACCGGTACTACCGTAAAGAAGACTCCCCAAGGACGGGCGTCATCATCTATATTACCAACGCTGGGGTACTTAGTGTCGTACGGTCCGGAGGGACAGTAAGTGGTTGAGGGTCTCAAGTGAATTTAAGTGAAGGTAGCTCAACTACTTAGGTAGGTCGGAAGAGTAGGAGACAACAGGGGAAAAGGAGAAAGGGAGTTAGGGAGAGTCGTAGTCTCATAAAAGGTTACTCAGTTGAGAAGCGTACTCCACCGGATTCATGACCTCAAAGTCGAAATCGTAGTCAGGAAGGTTTCTTATGGGTCCTGACTAGAGGAAATCTTACCTGACCAACGTAGAGGAACATCAGGTTCCCTGAGAGTTCTCAGAAGAGGTTGTGGTGTGAAGTTTTCGTAGTTAAGAAGTTGCGAGTCGAAAGAAGTATCAGGTTGAAAGTGTAGGTATGTACTGGTGACCTTTTTGGTATCGGAACTGGTCTACCTGGAAACAACCGTTTCATCGCAGAGACGAAAAGTTGTACGATAGATCAAACCAGTATTGAAAGGAAGGTTCCTCATGCACATTCGTTGACGAAAAAGGTTTTGAGCTCAGAAACTCAGCCCTCAATCGTAAACATGATTCTATACGTAGTGTAGGAAGGTTCATTCCAGTATTTCGTCTCATTGTGGAAATTTTCGAGATTGTATAAAACCCCCCACAAGATTTATCAGAGAGTCTAGGAGGATCTAAAAAAACATAAAGAACTATACATTTTCCGAATAATTGAGAGTATCTGACTAATAAAAAGGGCCACCCAGAAAATACTTCTCCGTTGTCGAACACTCCGTTGTCAGAGAAACCGACAAGACACGTATACTAGAGACCCCATCTAACCTATTTGAAAAGATAAGAAAAATTAGAGAAACAAAAAACAGAAAGTCACCCATGACGTCATTTCATCATAGTGTATCCTTCTAGTCCACACAGAAGAAATTCGGTACCCATAGTTTAGATACAGTCAAAAGGTCCTATGTCAAGTTTCCTCACGTCGGTCTTAACAATCGAGGGTCCTCTTTTTTTCACTGGTCGCGGTAGAAAAATGGTCACCGCAGGGAGAGACGAGATCTACGCCCACATCTGTCAGAAATGTGGTTTTCGAAAAGAAAGGACCAACCTAAACCAGACAGGGAATGGCTGCGTCCGCAGTATGAACAGGGAGAGTCAAGATGGTAGTTCTGCCCCATTCCTACGTGGTCCCCATCTGGGCTATCGTAGGATCAGACTATAAGTCGAGAAGTGGTAATTTCGGAACGAACAGAGACTACGGTGGACACCACGTTACTCTCACTGGAAGACCTTACGGAGGGTTCGATTCTGGCGACCCCCTATGTAAGCAGGGGACTCACGGACACGTACCGGGACTCATACAAGGACTGGTGTCATTCTGACTATGCTTGTATTTCGACTCTACAAGGAAGATTGGCAGAGGTGTGGTCACATTCTCGGAGGAGACCGGGTGATTCTCGGTCGCAATGGTTTCCTTTCTTTGTTGAGATCAAGGTTAGACTCATTGGAAATTGGAGTCTCTACGAGAACCTCGATCTCGAAATAGATCGAAGACTTGAAGACTAAGGATCACTCCGATCCACGAAGGACTGATGGTTAGTTTCAATGTGTCATTGTCGTATCTAGTGTTCAGGGAACTTTCAGATACTAGGTTGTCTAATCCAATCATGAAGATTAAGGGTTCCTCAATACTTTACCAGTTTGTCTGGCTTTTCAAACTGACTCTTTCCTCTCAAGTCAGGTGTAAGAAACGGGTAAAGATCAGTCAGAGGTTTCCTCTGTAACCCACGGAGAACCGTAACCTTCCAGCCATATTTGAGGACTATCCAAAGACGGTATTCGGTATCCTCTAGTGACGTCTTGGTGTCTCGTCCCGAGGAGTGAACGAAACGCGTCCCGTAAAGTAAGTAAGTGCGTTCGTGTGGCATCTCAATCATTTCATGGCGTCTGGTGCACAAGTGATCCTCTTGCTTCTTGATCTCGAGGTTTGTAGAAATGGAACAGGACTTCCTAGGACCCTACTCGGGGGTTCTACTTTCCAACAACGATTTACTTTTCTACGGCCCTAAGAACCTGAGGTGTCTTCTTAAGTTAGACTCCGGTCTCTGTTCCGAACTAGTAAGTCTCGAAAACACATTATTTCAAAATAATTTCATGTTTCCTCTATCTCTTTCAAAGACTGTATCCGTAGTCTTCGCCCGTCATTCTCATGGGGGACGATCAGAAGTCGATCTACAATATATCAGTGATCGTCAGACAATTACTTTCTTTCCTTACAGAATTTTGAGTCTTACCGTGGTCCGGGGAGTAGGTATTCCACATAAAATCCTATTGGAGCCGTGGTCCGCTAAGTAGGGTCCGGTATTTTACTAACTGAATTTAGAATACCTTCTCGTCCAATGGTATGTTTATCAAAACAAATGTATCTAATCCCCTTGTTATAGATCATATTGTATTACCAAACAGTTCATCCAAGACTCGGTAATTCCCCTTAACTGCATTTCTGTCTCAGACCCCATTTACGTTTCATGTAATTGTATCGAATTCTGTTTGTAAAGGTATTATTTTTACATAACCAATTGAGTTCCAAACTCTTATCAATTGAAGTCCACTCTGGTTTACAGTAATGCCGTTGTGTCATAAAATTCTCTTTGGAAGAAAATTTAAACATACTCTTCCCCTTTTTTATATATAGCGATCAAACAAAGGAGGACGACGAATTTTGTCTATTTTTACAGACTGTGAACATCGGATAAAGGAGGCAAACCTCTGGAGACCGGAAGGACGGGCAATGGAAGAGTTCCAGGAACCCCAAATAAAAGGTACCCAATACACGTCGAGTAAATTTTCAGACTAGGACCTGATAGGACCCGAAATGACCTGTAGGCACAACAAGCGAGTTGTAAACCCTGGAAACACAGGAGTCAATATTAGACATAGTTCAATATTAGATCAGTACTACTACTGAAGTAAAGTAAATGATATGACAACCTTCTCTTTGTAATTTAAAGTTTGTTTTGGGACGAGAGAGGAAGATGGTGAAAGAAGTGAATAGAGACTAGGGATCTCATCCAAAGATTTGTATATCAAGATAATTAATTGGGTTTATGTCCTACTTTTTGAGATTTAACAAGGACTCTCGTACTCTTACCAAGGAGGTTCTGAATGAGTCTCACTGGTGTCGGAATCTCTTACCCTTGGACTGTTTACCTACCCCACAAGGTGAGTTTAAAGAAAGGAGTGAGGGTCCTCCAAGAACTTTATATTTTACGAGTGAGTATTAGTGATATCCTACAATATAGTAAAGTCAGTCAAGTCAAGTCAAGTCAGCGAGTCAGTACAGGCTGAGAAACACTGGAGTACATAGCGTCGTGCGGTCCGGAGGGACAGGTAGTGGTTGAGGGCCTCAAGTGAGTTTGTGTGCAGGTAGCTCAAACACTTCGGTAGGTCGGTAGAGTAGGAGACAGTAGGGGAAAAGGAGGACGGGGGTTAGGGAGGGTCGTAGTCTCAGAAAAGGTTACTCAGTTGAGAAGAGTACTACACCGGATTCATGACCTCGAAGTCGAAATCGTAATGAGGAAGGTTTCTTTAGGACCCTGACTAGAGGAAATCTTACCTGACCAACCTAGAGGAACGTCAGGTTCTCTGAGAGTTCTCAGAAGAGGTTGTGGTGTGAAGTTTTCGTCGTTAAGAAGCCGTGAGTCGAAAGAAGTGTCAGGTTGAGAGTATAGGCATGTACTGGTGACCTTTTTGGTATCGGAACTGATCTGCCTGGAATCAGTCGTTTCATTGTAGAGACGAAAAGTTATTCGATAGATCCAACCAGTATTGAAAAGAAGGTTCCTCATTCGTAGAAAATTAAAGTACCGACGTCAGTGGTAGACGTCACTAAAACATCGGGGGGTTTTATTTCAGACTGTGACAAAGGTGACAAAGGGATAGATAAAGGGTACTTCACTACCCTCTCACGTATCATTTTGTAAACACACTCGTTAATGATAATATATAAAGGACGACTCTACAAGGGTCCACGAATTCTTCAACTGAACAAACGACACTCTTTTATATTACAAGTAAAATTATAAATCACAGAAAACAGAATTATTAAGTTACAGAGTGTCGTATTATATCTGTATGTGTTTTCGTGTCGGTTATTGTATTATGGGTATACAAACACCTATGTTATTTTATAATGTCTAAAATAACTTCTAGACTAAAGTGAAGAGTGGGGGAATCTCCCTCGCTGAGAGTACTTAAACCGAGAAGGAATACATACGAAAGTATAAAAGTGATATACGTATATAAAGATATTTATTATAATACTTCACCCTCCCTGACTCCCGTCCTCCTCTTCCCCTACTGTCTCCTACTCTACCGACCTACCGTAGTGACTGAGTTACCTGTACTTAGACTTACTTGAGACCCTCAACCACTACCTGTCCCTCCGGACCGTACGACACTGTACCCCAGCGTTTCTCAGCCTGTGCTGACTCACTGATTTGACTTGACTTACTTACTAAATTTCGAAATATACGTACTTAACTCATGTGGTTATACTTAACAAAGTACTATGACAAATTTTGTAGAGATTCATTGACCAAAATATATCAAATTACAATAAAAAGAAAAATCAAAAAGAAAGAAAAAAAGTATATCCATACATATAAAAAGTTACATAAATAAAAGTTAAAAAAGGGTTCAAAAAGTGGTGATGATCAAACATTTTACTCATAAAAACATGTGTAAAGGAACACATGTATGTACGTCTAAGAAGATTAAAAGTATGGATCTTTACTATAAGGAACTATGTCAGTTGAAATGACATAGTTTTTCTAGAAAGTTATGCAATGAAACAATGAAAGATTTTCGGAATGTCAAGGGAACCGTGAGACTGAAAATTAGCTAGATTTTAATTAAAAGTCACAACACACTCCGTTCCTGGTAATAAACAAGTTGAGCCTTTTATTAAACAGGAACTTTTTACACAATTGATCAAACAGAAAAGGGGTGACTCAGATGGGACCCAAACATGATATTACCGAAAGGTGTAAAGACCTAAGAGATGAGACAGGGTAACCACCAGGTGAAGACACGGTCGTGGTACACCATAACGAATAAGATGAAAACATACTTAGAACTGTTGACTATCCGTCGAGTAAGAAGAAGTTTTAGTAGACTCGATAAGAAACAGAAAATAAGAAGATATACTTAAAATAGTGGTTAAAAACTTCAAAACAGAAATAACGATGGTCCTAAAAATAATTTTAACACAATTTAACATCTTGTTAAAATCCCCTTTGTTCTGGAAGTACATTTAAAAGATGAACACATCCTGATAAAAATATAGGAAGTTTTAATAAAATAATATATAAATATTATATAAAATATAAATATAATATTATATAAAATAATAAACACTTCATCTACAAACATACATAAGGACACGTAGAGTTCCAATAAAACAATAACAGTCACAGTAAAGGAGGTGGTAGTTTTAAATAAAATGAAAAGTCGTAGACTATTTGAAAAAGTTAGACTCAGAACACGGAATTAAATTTGATCTAGTTAAAAGAAAATGATAAGGACAAAAACAAACAAACAAAACAAAACCAAGATAGAAAGACTTCAAAGAAATCTGTCTCCAACTTGAATGTAAGAAAGAGGTAGTGACAATCAAGAATCTCAAGAAACAAATAAAAAGTGATACAAAATCTTCTAAAAGAACTTAAATAGAAGTTCTATTAATTAGATCAGAACTCTCTACTGATAATATTTCAAATTAGTCACCTACTTGACTTATAAAATAAAGACATTAGTAAATAAATAAAAGGTTCTTCGACAAGAGGAAAATATTGACTATAAAAAATAATCGTCTGATAAAAAAAGAAAATATCTAATTCATAATAGAACATTAGGGACTCCCATGATAATTCTTATAAATTTGTAAAAGAGACATGAGATATATAAAAAAAGGAAGTACCTACCTATAAGACAAACAACTAGAAACGAAAAGGGAAACTAAAAAGAGTCCATAGACCATAGGGAATAAACGACATAAAAACGTACTTCTTAAACCGACTAACCCCATCCATCTCCCATACTTAAAAGAGTCGATAAAACGTACATATTGACCTGTTTTGTAATCGAGTATGTTAATAATTTTATTTTTCCAAGTAAGTCATGTCTTAGAGTACGTGAAGGAAGTACCAAAATCGACAAAACGGAAAAAGGGGAAGAAGTCAACGACAGTTCTGTATCTCAACCTATAACTGATCTGTACGTCTCGAAACGTTGATGGACTTGAACATACTTTTAAGATGGTACTTAATCGACACACTGGGGTTCAAGTGAACTAGAGAGACAAAGAGTAACTTTACCCCTTTCATCGTCTTAGAGAGAACATTTCAATACCACTTCTAATTTACTAGGTCATGTATCTTGTCCCGGACCGTGTATCATTACAAAATAATCACAATCCTCAAAAACCATTAATATAGTAATAGAGTTACAATTGTATTTAATCTGGGACTATCAGAAAAATAACTCCATATTAACTGTGTGTTATATAAACAAAGTCCATATATTATGTTACTAAGTCACAAACATATGTAGTACTTTATTAGAGGTATTTATTCGAGTCAATTGTAGTAGTGACGTGTATCAACGTGTAAAGAAAAAAGAACACTACTCTGGGTAATAAGGACTCTTTAATTTACCTAAAAACCTTGATCCCCAACCTTATCCTCGAACGAGACAGGTGAAGTACGTAGTTGGACCATAACGTCATGAAGGTCCTTACCACGTGGAGGAAATCCCCTTTTTATGACAAAATTTTTATTCTGACTCATAACTGCAAAGATGTCTATTCGAACCTCTTCCTTTACCGTTGGGTGGGTCATAAGAACGGACCTCTTAGGGTACTTATTTTCTCGGACCACCCGATGCCAGGTATCCCAAAGTTTCTCAGCCTGTGCTGACTCACTGACTCACACACGCACACACGTGCACGCATGTGTGTGTGTGAGGACTCTTTTAATCAAAGTACAAAATGTCTCGTCGAGAGTCCCTAAGTGGACATACATTTGTCACGACTAAACGAATCACCCTCTCCTCCTCCCTGTTGTCTCTCTTTCGACAATCTTGTGGAAAAGTTAATAAATGAAACTTTATAGTAACTTTAGAGATCATCAAAAAGACGCATCTAAAATTGGGAATAAAGAAATATAGACAATAAAAAGACAAGGTGGTTAAACGAGAATTGAAAAGTCTTTACAAAGTTTAAAAGGTTAAATAAAATGGGAAAGAGTAAAGAATTAACCTCTTCCTCTACCGTTGGGTAAGGTTATGAAAACGGACCTTTTAGGGTACCTGTCTCCTCGGACCATCCGATGTCAAGTACGCCAACGTTTCTCAACCTGTACTGGCTCGGTAAAGTGAAAGTGAAAAAGAAAAAGTAAAGAATTACTTCCACATCTCAATAGGAAATACTTTACAAAAATACAGTAGAGTTCTTAATAGAACGTCCTTCCCTCACTCTTTTCACAAACAAGGTATTGGAATTGGGTTTACGACAAGAAACCTAAAACGTTCTTTTTAACACACTGGAACCGATCTCGTACAAATTACTTAGCTACCTTCCCTACGTCTAAAATCTTCCAAGTTTCCATTAATCACCTACGTCTTCAGTGTCCCGTTCATATCTACTAACGGATGTGTCACCATTGTAAAGTTTTAATCTAATAGTAAACGATAAACTGTACACTGTACGTATGGACATGTTATCTACGTTGTCTTTATAATGTGTTATAAAGTCTCCTCAACTATTGTATTTCCCGTCGTACACGAAGAATTACAACCTTCATATCTAGAACTCGTGTCTCATATCTAGAGTTCTCCGGTCTCCGAGAACAAGGTTGTCGACATGTTCGTGTCCAAACAATTTAGTGAAACTCAGTTAATCAAATCAAAAAGGTCTCATAATAAAGGACAGGGGATGGGTAGAGTATTAACGAGACACTCCTAAGCATTCGTTTCGTGAATTCCGAAAAATCGAATATACACATACGGATATATGTGTATACTCGATTTTCCGATATGTAACTATCCGGAGATTAACGAGTCAATGGGAAACTCTTGTGTAAGAGATTCAGTTCCAAAGACTCTGTAGGTACCGGGTGGATGTAATTTTAATGAAATAAAGTAATAAATTTTCTAAGAATCATCGTCGGGTTCGGACGACTTGGTCTTAAAGAAAAAAAAAATTTAAAATAAATAAATAAATTTTTTTTAAAATAAAAATGAAATAAAATGAAATGTTATAACACAACCAAAACGGTATGTAACTGTACTTAGACGGTGCTCTCCCACCCTACNAATTTTCTAAGAATCATCGTCGGGTTCGGACGACTTGGTCTTAAAGAAAAAAAAAATTTAAAATAAATAAATAAAATTTTTAAAAAAAATAAAAATGAAATAAAATGAAACGTTATAACACAACCAAAACGGTATGTAACTGTACTTAGACGGTGCTCTCCCACCCTACTTGGTCTTAAAAATACCTATTCGGACTATCAGTCGTAACAAGGTCAGGAAAATACTCAGAAAGGGTCCGGTTTCAATCGTTGATTTCTATACCAATTACATTTTATTCAATGTCGATAAACATACACTTTTCTGTTGGTGTCAAATTTTATAAATATTAAAAATTTAGTCGTAGTAGAATTAACTATTAAATATTAAAAATTTAGTTGTAGTAGAATTAACTACAAGAATTCACTATCATTTGAAAATTCCTTTTTTAACTTAACTAGACTTCGTACGTAAAACCTACTTTTATTTTTTAGACGTTCTGACAGTATGTAAGGAGAGTAGTAGTAAAACCTGACATAACGATGATGGAGTTTATGTCAAAGACTCCATTTTAACCCATCAATATCCTCAGTATGTACTCAGGAGAAAAGGGAAACCTAGGTGAGACGTCCTCCAGCCCATTCTTCCTTCACTTCAGAGGTCCAGGAAGGTAGACAGTGACATCTGTTTACTATCCTTTCTCCCTTTGATGAGGTCGGTTTGTTTTGAACATTTTCTCCGGGTCGGAATCTTTAGAGACACCACTACCGGTTGACAAGAATAAGTAACATTCTTCGGACCTCTGACCCTGACACGTCTGTGCGTCTCCTTTAGGACAAATGGCAGGACCCCAGTAAGGGACCTCGGTCCAGAGATTCTCGAAAGGTGACGTCAGATGTGGGTCTCAGCTGAACTCATGAACGAAGGGACTCATCACCAGTCTCGGTGTCTTCAGGGAGACGGACCGACCGAGGGAGTGACTGACGGTCCTCCGAGATGTATGAACCTTCGTCATTTAACTCACAGGTATAGGAAACGATTTATAAAAGAGACAGTACAAGTAATATTAAAACCAAGATTGTGTTAACTAAGGTACTATCGTTTGTTGACGTTTTTCGAGAGAGAGAGAGAAAAAAAAAAAAATGACTTTTCCTTCAAAGAAAATTTATTAATATAAATTAAATAACAAAAATATGGAAAACTTTAGGGAGTATCCTTGTCAAAATGAATTAAAAGGAAAGACAAAGACATTAGTTCTCCTAATTATGGTAGAGCTTTCTTTTGGAATCAGATCGGAACAGAGAAATCGAGAGACAGTTTTAGAAAAGTTTATACGATTACTCCGGTAACCATAAAAAATTTAGTGATAAATTAAGACTTGGTTTCGATTTGAGATGGTATATACTTTGATGGTCTCGACGACTTTCGCAGTCACTCGGTCACATGTTTGTCTTCAATTCACATTAAGAATCGGTAGACCCTCGTAGATGTAAATCGGAAAAGGACTCTTGTGTAGTAACCTTGGAGATTTGTCAATTTATAAATAATTCATAGTTGAGACTAAAATTATAAATCCTGATGAGAATAGATGAGTCTCTGAAATAAAGTTGTAAAAAGGGTCCTTAATAAGTCTTCATGATTACTTCTTTCGTCTATAAAAGTAAGTTTCATTTCGTCTCTCAACTTCTCTGAATTATAAAGTTTTCTTGAAGGGGTCACCGAGTCACCCATTTCTTAGGTGGGTGTTACGTGTTCTGTGTCCTCTGAGCTTCACCTAGGAATCGAATCCTTCTAGGCGACCTCCTTCTTTACCCCTGGGTGAGGTTACAAGAACGGACCTTTTAGGGTACCTGTCTCCTCGGACCACAAGATGTCAAGTTTCCCAGTGTTTCTCAACCTACTGACTTTCTAATTCGTGTGTGTTATTAAGTTTTTATCAACCAATAAAGTTACGACTTATGATCGAACACTGTTAATCGTTTTAAATTATAGACTTATTTAGTTAGTGTAGAAATAAGAGTAAAAGTCATTTCCGTTATCTGGAATTACTCATATTTATCTAATTAAAAAAAGGGGTCGGAAGTGAGGAGAGGTTTGTAAGTAATTACCCAAAATAGAAAAAAAGTCTATTACTTATTGATTATCCCCCTTTTCCATGTTTTAGTTTAATAGTCCTACGAAGGATTTAGTATTTTTAAAAAGTAGATAAAAACACTGTTTAACGTAATACATAAACTATTATGATGATAATCGTAAAATTAAGATATACAATTTCTTAGACGGACGGTTACGACCTCTGTGTCCTCTACACCAAAGTTAGGGACCCAACCTTTATAAGGGACCTCCTCCTTTACCTTGAGTGAGGTCATAAGAACGGACCTTTTAAGGTACCCTTCTCCTAAGACCACCCGATGTAAGGTATGACGACGACGATTCAGTGAAGTCAGCACAGACTGAGACACGTTGGGGTATCTACCGTCGGGTGGTCTGAGGGGGTAGGGACCCAAAGAGGTCCGTTCTTATGACCTCACCCAATGGTAAAGGAAGAGGTTGCGTAATTTCACTTTTCACTTTCACTTCAGCGAGTCAGCACAGGCTGAGGATCGCTGGGGTACCTGACGTCGGATGGTCCGAGGAGGTAGGTACCCTAAAAGGTCCGTTCTCAAGACCTTATCCCACGGTAACGGAAGAGGCCGATGTCAGGTACCCCAGTGTGTTTTAACCTGTGGTGACTCGTGTGTGTTTACTTTACACTCGAGGAAGTCACGTGTTTGGTTTAAGATAAAGAAGTGAGAGAAGTATGTCTGAACGAAAAACGGGTTGGACCCCGCTTCCTCTTGAGTACAGGTCTCTGGTTGAGGTTTCTAAGACGAGCCGGTACTGTCAAAAATTTCCCTTTTTTCCTTCACCTCCCTTCTTAGAGTCACTTAGTAACTCCGTCCTCCATTCCAAGACGTATAAAGAGGTAGTGACTGAACAAGAAGTCTATAATAGAACGGATGTACTGGACAGACGTTCTAACGATTCCCCCGACAACCCTCTCTTTCGATCAGTAAAAAAAAAATTGTCAAATTAAGACGTAAGAAGAAGAGTATACCTTTTTCTTACTTGTCCAATCTGTTACTACACGTAAATCTCTCGTACAGTCCTTAATTAAAGTGAATGAAACACTAGAGTAACAATGTTAATCCAGGAAAATTTAAATCTCCCCTCGTTTTTACCCCGTTTTCTCGACGAAAATATCCACGACGTCTTCTCCCACCTACCTCGGGAACTCCTTGTTCTTAAACTTTCACTCAAAAGAAGAGTTGTGTTTCAAGTACCAATCAAGGACCTCTAATTTCCTCAGAATGGAAACTTACTGAACCGTACGATTTAATCTTTCTCACCTCCTAATTATAATTATTAGATTTTTAGATGTCTTTGGTAGACCCCCAACCCTAGGTTCTAGGAACTCTCTTTGCTACGTGTCTATTGTCCACAAAGGAACTTATTGTTTTATAAAAGTATAATCCTTTTAAAAAGTACTTTCAGATCTCAAAATTGAAGAGAATCTGAAGTTATCTAACCAGTGGGTAGCTATCATTTAAGAAACCTCGACCATACTCCAATGAAAGAACAAAGTTGGAGGCAAGAGGTCAGATTATACGATTGGACATCACATAATAAAAGAAATCTATGAATCCAAACATTGGGGAGGGGATGATATCTGTGAATTTAAAATTTCAATTGGTCTTGTTCAACCCATAAGAACCGTAAATTGTTGTAAACGTTTCTCAAAAACCACTTAATTTGAACAAGAAACAACCATGTACGTGGTCCTTGGAGTCCGGATAGAACTCTGGGGTTGGTTGTGGGTGGGGTTGTCTTTAAGTTTATAGTGAGTCCTCGTAGGCCATTTATTAGTGGAACTGTTACTCAGGGTTGTAACACACTTTTATAACCCCAAGTTGAAGATTAGTAAACATCGAAGTTTCTATACTAGGTATCACAGTTACTATAGTACTCCCAATAACCACTGCACACCACTCCACCTCTACTATACATAAAATGACGGGACTAGGTGTCGTTCTGACAACCGAAATATAGGGTATAAGTTCATTAAAAAATTTTTAGTCTTTTTAGTAAAATACGTAATAAAATTAACACCTAAATTGTAAAATTGTATCAAAAACTCACTATGATTTCTAAGTGTTTTATATCAATGAATATTAATACACCTCCGATCAGAAACTTCTGACTATCCTCGGTATTTCCGGTATATATGAGTATAGTGGTACATCATAACAACAGGGCAAAAAGAAAAATACTTACACGAAATACCATATATAGAAGTGTTGGTTCTATTAGTGCTACCATACTAGTGAGTAGATCTCGGTCTGTAGGGCCTTACACTTCAGTTCACCCGGAATCTTTCGTAGTGATGTTTGTTTCGATCACCTCCACTACCTTAAGGTCAACTCGAGAAAGTTTAGGACTTTCTACTACGACAGTTTCACGACGTGAGTTATACAGTCGTTTAAACCTTTTGAGTCGTCACCGGTGTCCTAACCTTTTCAGTCAAAAGTAAGGTTAGAGTTTCTTTCCGTTACGGTTTCTTACGAGTTTGATGGTGTATTAACGTGAATAGAGTGTGCGATCATCTCATTACGAGTTTTAAGAGGTTCGGTCCAAAGTCGTTATACACTTGGCACTTAAAAGTTTACAAGGTCGATCAAAATCTTTTCCGTCTCCTTGGTCTCTAGTTTAACGGTTGTAGACGACCTAGTGACTTTTTCGTTCTCTCAAGGTCTTTTTGTAGATAAAGACGAAATAACTGATACGGTGTTGGAAACTGACACACCTAGTGTCATTTGACACCTTTTAAGACTTTCTGTACCCTTATGGTCTGCTGGACTGGACGGAGAACTCTTTGGATAAACGTCTAGTCCTTCGTTGTCAATCTTGACTTGTACCTTGTTGTCTGACCAAGGTTTATCCTTTTCCTCATGTAGTTTCGACATATAACAGTGGGACGGATAAATAGAAGATACTTCTCATGTAGTACTCTTTGCGACCTGACCTTCTTCGTGTTCGACCTTAGTTCTAACGGTCCTCTTTATAGTTATTTGAGTCTATACGTTTACTGTGGTGGGAATACCGTCTTTCACTTCTCCTTGATTTTTTGGAGAACTACTCTCACTTTCTCCTCTCACTTCTTCAACCGAATTTCGAGTTGTAAGTCTTTTGCTTCTAGTACCGTAGACCAGGGGAGTCAAGTACCCTTTACCTACCCCTTTGTCACCTTTATCACAGTCTGAAATAAAAACCCCGAGGTTTTAGTGACGTCTACCACTGACATCGGTACTTTAAATTTCTGTGAATGAGGAACCTTCCTTTCAATACTGGTTGGATCTATCGTAAAAGTTTTCGTCTCTGTTATGAAACGGCTGATTACAGGTAGATCAGTTTCGATACCAAAAAGGTAACAAGTACATACCTACACTCTCAACCTGACACTTCTTTCGACTCACGGCTTCTTAACTACGAAAACTTGACACCACAACCTCTTCTGAGAACTCTCAGGGAACCTGACACTCCTCTAGGTTGGTCAGGGAAGATTTCCTCTAGTCGGGACCCACAAGAAACCTTCCTCACCACGATTTCGACTTCGAGGTAATGAAACCGGTGATGTACACTTCTCAATTGAGTAACCTTTTCTGGGACTACGACCCTCCCTAACCCCCGTCCTCCTCTTCCCCTACTGGCTCCTACTCTACGGACCTACCGTAGTGACTGAGCTACGTGTACTCAAACTCACTTGAGGCCCTCAACCACTACCGGTCCTCCGGACCGCACACCGTCAAGTACCCCAACGTCTCTCAGTCTGTGTTGACTCGTTGACTTGACTTGACTAGCATATTATCATATCAACAGAGTTTTATCCTTTTTCAGTACCTGACTGAGATTATTACTGATTGGTAAATTTATCCAGAAGTCAAATGGAGTCCACATCTAAAATTTATAAAAAGGTCTAAACCCTTGATAAAGGTCATTATTTAGTATTTGGTACAACCGTCTTTGAAAGAGATCTGAAAGAAGTTAAAACCGATAATGATCATATAAATAAAGGGAGGACGTGTCCAAACAAAGAGATTCCAATCATGTTAAAAATACGTCTCAGTACTATTGAGTTACTATACATATTTGATTCTTCGACCGAATAGAAGGTTTACGATTCTTTTCACGAAGTACGGTTTGAACAATTATTAACAAAGTCTCCTATTGAGTAAAATAAAAAAGTA
This sequence comes from Capra ibex, assembly GCA_006410555.1. NCBI lineage: Eukaryota > Metazoa > Chordata > Mammalia > Artiodactyla > Bovidae > Capra > Capra ibex. Next base: position 1,015,857 of record SJYO01015557.1, read on the forward strand.
ATTCCATGTGACGGTTTCAAATTTATAGTCATTGAAATCTTAGTCCTTAGTACTGAAACTCAGAGTTTCGTATTCTAGATTTTAATTATTATTCGATGTACAAATAACCACACACCTTCTAGATAACTATTTCTCTTCTTTTTAAATTACAAGTTGTGTGTCTGGGTGAAAAGGTAATCGTTTTCCGAATAATATATTTGAATAAAAGTGACACATCTATAAACCTACCGTTAATAAACTCCCCTTTTTCATTTCATCCAGTTTGTTTCGTCTTCTCTGGCTTGTTCGTAGTCTCGTCTTTATGGAGTTTCCAGAACATTTGTTGACTAAGATTCTTCAGGGACTGATTGAACTTGACGTTTCTCTAACTTGGTCAGGTAGGATTTCCTCTAGTCAGGACCCACAAGTAACCTTCCTGATTACAACTTCGACTTTGAGGTTATGAAACCGGTGGACTACGTTTCTCGACTGAGTAAACTTTTCTGGGACTACGACCCTTTCTAATTCCCGTCCTCCTCTTCCCCTACTGTCTCCTACTCTACCAACCTACCGTAGTGGTTGAGTCACCTGTCCCCAAACCCATTTGAGACCCTCAACCACTACCTGTTCCTCCGGACCACACGACGCCAAGTACCCCAGTGTTTCTCAGCCTGTACTGACTCTCTGACTTGACTGACTTGTTGACTAAGATTCTTCAGTGACTGATTGTTCGACTCGTTCCGGTCGTCCGGATTCAGGAACTCCTCGTCATAGGTGGTACCCCGGGACCTTGCCCCTGAAGTTCCCGTTCACTGTCTTAGTTTCGTAGAGGTTTGTCATAACTTTCACCCTGTTTACTAAACGTTACCAAGTAAAAGGGTCGGGGTGAGAGAGTTTTCACGACCAACTAGTCAACGTACTAAGAAACGTTGGGACACCCGACTGACCTGAGACAAGTACCGTAAGAGGTTTGGTCTTATGACCTCACTCAACTGTAAAGAAAGAGGTCCCCTAGAAGAGAGAGTCCAATCACAGTCAAGACTAAACCGTCGCTCTGATGTCCACTTCGATTCCTTTTGACTGACTCGTCATTACCCTCTTTTAGTATAAGAACCTCCGTAAAAAGATTTTAAAGTTTCCTCCTTTATGTGTGAATCACAGTAAACATTAAGGAGGGAATTCAGTACGAATAAAGGTCAGATCCTTCATTGAATAAAGACATAAAACACTAGTTATCGGTTCTTAGAATATTTCTTTTATTAGTCTCTAGTTTACCTCTTACCTTTTACAACACCCCGGTCTTTTGGAATTAGTACGGGTGATTTGGTAAGGGTCACAAGGTGGGGTAAGGGTTTCACATTGGAAGGTACTAGGGTCTAGGGTACCCTGACACCGAGGTGTACTTTCGGACAGAAACCCTTCTTACTTAAAGGAAAGAAAGTGTGTTGAGACCAATATTAGGTTAGTAAAGAGAACGAGAGGAGTAAGGGAAATCTAAAAATCGAAAAAGACGATAGAGCTAGTTTGTTTTTAATTCGAATCGTAGAAGTAAAAATTTCCTAGTCGTAACTAGGAAGTGTTCTTATAATGATTCTTACTACGACGAGAGGAGGTAAGTGAGTCAAGACTGGACAGTAGAGTGTAAGGGGACTCTATGATCATCTTTAACTCACACGACAAAAAATTGTGACCCAGATTAGGTTTATATCTCGATTAAGGTTTCTAATAGAGAATACACAATTAATGACAACATATCGTTTCGCTAAGTCAATTTATATGTGTATACAAGAAAAAGTATAAGAAAAGTTAATACCAAATGGTGTCCAATAACTTGTATCGAGGGACACGATATATCATCCTTGAACAAGAAATAGGTAAGATATATATAGTCAAAAGTAGACGATTAGGTTTTACGGGTTAGGTTGGGACAGGTTGGAGTGAAGGGGAACCGTTGGTGGGCAGATAACAGATACAGGTACTATGACAAAGACAAAGTATATATCTATATAAAATCAATAGAAAATCTAAGGTGTATACTCTATAGTATACCGTAAACAGAAAAAGACTAAAGGAAGTGAATCATACTCTGAAAGATCAACGTAGGTACAATGACATTTACCATAATTAAACAAGAAAAGATACTGACTCATCATAAGGTAAAATATATACCAAAACTATAGTATAAGTACACGTCCACTAAAGGATGGATATAAAGACAAACGGAAATGACCACTCGAAGAGGTAACTATTAAAAGAACAAAGATCATCACCGTTAAAAAATGACGAATCTCTTTAAAGAAACGGTTTAGACCAGACTACCACGACTCAAAAGAATCGAAAATGAACAGACATTTCGAAAACTAAAGAGATAGTTTATACTTATTCTCAGAGTGACTCATCTCATAAGAACTAACATCCAACGAGGGAAAGTAGTGAAATTTATATGGGACGGGAGACTGAACGTTTCAAAGATGACTCTTTAGTCGAATATCAGATTACCGTCAAGGGAATGTATAAACAACGAAAACGAAATGACAAAAATTGTAAAAAAATAGAAATTAAAAACAGTTAAACTAATGATATACGGAAACACACAAGAAGGAACCCAAATAGGACGGATCGTGAGACACGAAGGACCAGGGTTCTCTGATAAAGGAAACGGTACAATCTTTCAAAAGTCGATAGTAGAGAAGTTTATCTTAAAAAATCCAAGAAAGAGAGAGAGAAAGAGAGAAAGAAGACCCTGTGGATATGACACTTACCACCACGTAAACTACAAAAGAGTCTATGGAGAATCTAACAGAAGAAAGTAAAAATAAGAAAAAAGAAATAAAACAAGGTACCGTCACTAAAGGTGGTAAGACAGAAAGTCCAGTGAAGAGACAAGAAGGACAATGAGACAATAACTAAGGAAGATCACATGTAAAGTAAAATTAATAACGTAACGAGTAGAGAGAAATAAACAAGTAATCAAGAAGATCCCGAAACAATTTGTAAAGAACATAGAAGAGTTAAATACGAAAGTAAGAAAAAAAGGTTCTATAATTCAGTAAAGTGACAGTAATAAAACTTAAGAAAGACTATCTAACGGTTAGAGGTGAAGTAAATCAACAAGAAGACCTCAAAATAGAACAAGGAAGTAGACCCTGCATAAGGAGACGGTAGAGTGCAACAGATTGAATGGCACTAAAGTCACGACAAGGTATACGACGTTCTAAGATCAAGACCGAAGACTAAAGAAGGGAGCTCACCCACTCCGACAGATTCTCCGAACATATACGAAGAACTTCAGTTCCTCACCGAGGACAGACGATTATACATATCGACTAAGAAAAGGGAGACCACCTGTCCTGGTTCGAGTCCTTGTGAAATTCGTCGGACAGACGACTACTCAACCAGACACAAGGGTGAGAAAACCGATAAACCGGACTCCATAGGGTCGAAGCTTCGGATGTCCTAAAACCAACCCCAATCCAGAGTCACCCTTTATCATAGGTAGTACTTCTGAGTATGGTTAGTAGACTCCACGGTGACGTTTACAGGAACAGAGACTTCACTCCGTATCGGTGAGGAACGGAGACGTCCTCTAGGAGATTATGATCGTCCATCTAAGACCAGGTCAGAGAATAATCCAGTGACGAAAAAAGAGACCCAGAACCACACGTAATCTAGAACACATTTGAGAGGTTCTCACCTCACCAAAAAAAACAAACAAAGGGTGTCAGAACACCTTAAGGACACTGTTTGGGGAGACCAAAAGTTTCTTTACAAGGATCCTAGAAGACAATGTCAACGGTCCGGGAATTCGACCCTACGGACTACACCCCGAATACTGAAAGTGTAGACACTTTTTGACATTATATTGACAAAAAGTCAAACACCAAGTGGGTTACCGTCCATACACTGACCTAAAATAGTTTTAACGTAGGGAGGATAGTGGAGTAACATCAAAGTAGAAACAGAAACCCACATCCCATCGAAAAACCATCAAAGGTCACCCCAAAAAAAACAACAACAAACAAACCAACCAAAAAAAAAAANACAAACAAAAAAAGCCAACTAACAACAAGTCATCAATTAACACTGAAACCACAAAAACTTTCTTCTCCACTCGAATACAGGTAGATGAGACGGTAGAAAGGTCGTTCAGGAAATGTAAGAGAGAGACTATAAAGTAATAACTATATTTCCTTACGTTAGTCAAAGACATACAACTAGAACATAGGACGATAAAATGACTTATAGTCAAGGTAATCAAAAGCACACCTCAGAAATCCCAAAAGATATGTATCATAGTATAGTAGAAGTACATTACTGTTGAAATAGATAAAGGAAGGTTAAACCTATTAAAAATAAATAAAAAACAGACTGACGATATTCATCCTAAAGATTGTGATACAACTTCTCTTTACCACTCTTACCCGTAGGAACAGAACAAGGTCTAAAATCGTCCTTTCTAAAGTTGAAGAGAGGTAAGTCATAATATAACGTTACGTAAATGGTATTTATCGAAAGTGATAAAACTCTAGATACGGGACATATAGTGAAACCATTCTCAAAAATAATACTTGCATACGACTTAAAAAGTTTACGTAAAAGACGTAGATAACTCTACAGAACAGAAAACAAATACACCACATTGTAAAACTAACCAAACACATACAACATGACGAAAACACTTGAACCTTACTTAGGGTGAAACAGTACCACATACTAGAAAAAGTACACGACAATCTAAATCAAATCATTATAAACCGACTCTTAAAAACGTAGATATAAGTATAACCGGACGTCAAAAGAAAAAATCACGACAGAAAACAGATCAAAACCATAGGCCTAGTACCACCGAAGTGTCTTACAGGAACCCTCACAAAGAAGGAGTCAAAAAACCTTCTCGATAAAAAAATGAAGAACTAAGTCAAAACCACTTGAGATACAAAGACAGGTAAAGAAGATCCGACAGTTTATACAACTATATATAAACAAGTATCTTAAAGGAATATCGGAAAAATACAGACACCACAGTTAACAATACAGAGGAAAAAGTAAAGAATAAAACAAATAAACACAAGAAAAATCACTCGGACCAGTCTACCAACAGTTTGAACAAATAAGATATTCACTTCATCGAGAACTAAAATAACTCAAAAAGATGATAAAGAATTTTGAGATAAAAGAGAGACTAGAAACAATAAAGGAAGGAAGAAGACTGAAATCCAAAACAAACAAGACGAAAAAGATAAAGTAAAATTTTCCGTCTATTCTTAAAAAGAAAATCTAAATAAAAGAAAACAAAGAACTCCTTCCAGGTACAATGATTTTGAAGGACGACTATTAACCAAAACGATGTAGAGTAAAAAAAAAAACTTTAAGACAAAAGTAACAGTAAACAGAGTTGAATAAAAATTAAAGAAGAAACTAAAGTAACAAATGGTAACCAAAAAGTTATCGTCCAACAAATCAGAAGTACAGTAGAAGGTGGTGGAGGGTGGAGGGCAATAAAGAAAAAGACACCGATTAAAGATCAAAGTACGGAGTAATCAGACTTTTTTACGAACTCTATTATAGATATGAGAAGTTAAACAACTCTGAACAAGACACAGGATCATACATTAATTAGGACCTGTTACGACGTACATATGAACTTTTCTATTACATAAAAAAACCCCCCCCTTACATTATAGGAATTTTATATTTATTTTAAATTGAGAAGAAAACGTAGTAAATCGTAGAGACAACGAAATAACTAAGAAACCTTCTAGATAGGTAACTACAATCACCCTATAATTTGAAAGGATAATAACAAAGGACGGTCAAAGTGGGAAGTACAGACAATCATAAACAATATATATAAACCCTCGAGGATACAATCCACGTATGTACAACTGTTCACATTTTAGAAGAATATGACTAGAAACGTTGTCATATATCACAGGAAGTGGAAATAAATACCGGAAACAAAATTTCTTACGAAAGATTATATTCGTAACGTCGTAGGTGAAAGAACAGTGAAAACGAACGTATCTCACATAAAAAGGTAAGGAAATGAAAGTTAGGAAACGGGGCTTCACCAAGAGAAAGTCCGTCCTATTCAATCCAAGGACAAAAAGAAAACAAAAAAAAATTAGATTAAAAGGTGGGATACAGAAAACTAACCTCATAAGACAAGTTGTTATAAATTCTATTAATAACTATTTCTACATCAATGATAATACAATTTGGAACCAAAGGATAAGCTAAAATATAAAGAAGAAAAGAAAAAGAATAAAAGTAAAACACCGAACTACTTGTACAAAACATATATGAATATAAGAGAAGAAAACCTAAATATTTATTTAAGGTAAAAAATTAAACATCCCTGGAACCAAAAACTCATGTAATTTCGGAAGAATATCAATGATAGTAAATTTGACAATCAGAATATCCGAGTTTGTCTAAGATTCCCTTTGAAATGTATAACAGAATGAAAGGATGGGGTGTAAAATACTAAAAATACAGGTCAAAATGTAGAAGTAGAAGTAGGATAACCAAAAATAATACCAGTAATAATTTAAATATTAAATAAAAAAAATTAGACACATGATACACTAAATAAGAGGTTTACATTAAAAAAAGAGAAGATACCTAAGAAAGAAGAAAAGATAAATCTCTTCTCAAAAGTTAGTAAAAACACCAACAACATCAAGTGAACGATCCAGTACATACTGACGGTGGGGTACCTGACGTCGTGGTTCCAAGGACCAGAAAGTGATAGAGAGTCTCAAACCGGTTTGAGTAAGGTAACTCAACCACTACGTAGGTTGGTAGAATAGGAGACAACGAGGGAAGGGGAGAACGGAAGTTAGAAAAGGTCGTAGTTCCAGAAAAGGTTACTCAACCGAGAACATAGTGTACCGGTTTCCTGACCTTAAAGTCGAAGACGTAGTCAGGAAAGTTACTTATAAGTTCCAACTAAAGAAACTCTTAACTGACCAAACTAGAGGACCGACAGGCTTCCTGACAGTTCTGAGAACAGACTTTGTGTTAAGTTTTCGTAGTTAAAAAACCACCAGTCGACAGAAATAGTAGGTTGAGAGTGTATGTATATACTGATGATCTTTTTGGTGTCGAAACTGATATGTCTGTAAATAACCGTTTCACTATAGAGACGAAAGTTATGAGACAGATCCAAACAGTAAAGAAAGGAAGGTTCCTCGTTCATAGAGAATTAAAGTACCGATGTCACTGGTAGACGTCACTAAAACCTCGTATTCTTTTATTTTGGACGGTGACAAAGGTGAAAAGGGAGTAGAAAAACTGTACCTCATTACCCGAGTCTACAGTACTAAAATCAAACGACTGAGAACTGAAAATTTAGTCGAAGAACCCTCCACCCTCCCCCCAAGTACAAACCCTTTCGTACATTCTTAATTTCTAAAATTTTAAATTTTTTTTTTATTTTTTAAATTTTTTTATTTTTTATTTTTTTTTATTTTTATTTGTCTCTCCCTACCTTAACTTCTACACCAAATACCGTCCAAGTCAACCGTTTGATGAGGAGACTCTTCATAGGTAGGTGAGAAAATAAGTTGTCTGTACGTGACTTTTTCAAATATGACTCTTGTCACAATTCGCGACTCCTATGTCCCAGTACATTGCGTCGTAAGGATAGAAGTTCGAATATCAAAGTGTCTTCTCTATCCTTTCATTTTTACGTGATCTTGTGTTATTTTTTTTTTTAGTCGAAGAATTCTTCGACGAAATTTTTCGACGGAAAAATTTTCCGTGGACGAAATTTTTCGAGAAATCAAGGAGAAATGAAAGACGGTAATCTCACCATAGTAGACCAATAGACTCCAACAACTATAAGAACGGTACTTAGATCTAAAGTCAAACACTAAATAGGTCGGGTCGTAAAGTGTAATTTATAAGACATATATTTAATTTATTCGTCTCATGTTATATGTCGGAACTACATGAAAAAAATGTAAAAACTCGGTCATGTAACAAGGTCTCTAGTTGAACACTTGTAGATAACCTAGTATCTTTTTTTTTTTTTTTCTCTCGAAGTCTTTTTGTAGATACAGACGAAATAACTGATACGGTTTCGGAAGAAAGTGTTCTTTGACTCTTTTGAGAATTTCTCTACCCTTATGGTCTGGTGAAATGGACGGAGGACTCTTTAGACATTTGTTGTCAATCTTGCTTGTACCTTGTTACCTGGCCATGGTTCAACCCTTTCCTCATACAGTTCCGACAGATAACAGTGGGACTAATAGATTGAATATACGTCTCATGTAGTACTCTTTACGACCCGACCTTCTTCGTGTTCGATCTTAGTTCTAACGGTCCTCTTTATAGTTATTGGAGTCTATACGTCTACTGTGGTGGAATTACCGTCTTTCGTTTCTTCTTGATTTCTCGGAGAACTATTTTCACTTCCTTCCCTTACTTTATGGACCGAATTTTGAGTTGTAAGCTTTTTACTTCTAGTACCGTAGGCTAGGGTAGTGAAGTCCCGTTCATCTACCCCTTTGTTACCTTTGTCACTGTTTGAAATAAAAGAACCGGAGGTTTTAGTGACTTTTACCACTCACGTCGGTACTTTAATTTTCTACGAACGAGGAACCTTCTTTTTGGTACCGTTTGGATCTATCGAATAATTTTTCGTCTCTGTAATGAAACGACTGTTTCCAGGTAGATTAGTTACGATACCAAAAAAGGTCATCAGTACATATCTACACTCTCAACCTGGTATTTCTTTCGACTCTCGGTTACTTAACACCACGATGTCTTCTGAGAACCCTCAGGGAACCTGACGTTTCTTTAGTCTAGTAAGTTAGGATTTCCTTTATTCACGACTTATAAGTAAGCTTCCTGATTAAGACTTCGACTTCGAGGTTATGAAACCGGTGGACTACACTTTTTGATTTAGGAACCTTTTTTGAGACTACAACCCTTTCTAACTTCCCTCCTCCTCTTCCCCGACTGTCTCCTACTCTACCAACCAACCGTAGTGGTTGAGGGACCTGTGCTCAAACTCGTTTGAGACCTACAACCACTACCTGTCCCTTCGGACCGTACGACATCAGGTACCCCATTTTTTCTCAGTCTGTGCTGACTCTCTGACTTGACTTTAATTAACTAACAAGGTAAAGACCAAGATGGAGAACGAAGAACAGGACGTATGTCCAAAGAGTCCTCTGTCAATTCCACAAGACCATAAGGACAGAGAAATTCTTAAAGGGTGTTAAATAACACTGGGGTGTGTCAGTTAACGAAATCGAATGAGTTACTTCATCTTCATCTGCAAACGGACTTTACAGGAACAAAGGAGATAATACGTTACCTACAACCGTTAAACTAGAGAACAAGGAGACGGTAAAGATTTAGTTCGAATTTGTAGACCTTCAAAAACTAAGTATATAATAATTTCAGATCGAATTTCCTAAAACTCGTAATTGAGCGATCATACACTTTAGTCGTATTAACACGTCATCAAAATCACGAGAAACTGTAACGGACAGAAACTCTAACCTTACTGTTGACTCCAAAAGGTTAGGACGTCGGTGACGACTCAAAAGGATTAAACGACTGTATAACAGACGTCATGAAATTGTCGTAGTAGAAAATCCGAACTTTACGGAGTCGACCTTAAGGTAGGGAAGGTGATGTAAACAAGTATCATTACGAAGGATTATGGAAAGATAAAATATGAGGTCCTACAGGTCGAGATACAATCACTGGTGTGGTAGTACTAATAGGTCCAGTAATTCTGGAAAAAACATTTCAAGAAGATACATAAGAATGGTGGAGAAGAAATAGAGAAGACGAAGAGAATACAGGAACGGTAAAGACAGGAATTAAGACGGGTAGAAACGTATTTTAAAAGGGAATTATAGAGGTTATAAGAACTTCTCAAAAGAGAATGTAACAACCTTCTCCCACAAACGAAACCGGTCTCGTAACAGAAGTGTTTTGAGAACAATTAAAGGGAACGAAGTAAAACATGAGTTTCCGGTTTCAATGGATAATGAGGTGCATAGAGAATCGAAAGATGAAAACATAACGTCAGGGGATACTACCTTTCCTGGAGGAAAAAACCGATTAAGATCTTTCAGAACATCCAGAAGTATCTTGATAAACTGAAGTCGAAGAAACCGTAATCACAAACCCTGTATCTGAACCTAATGACAATACATCTTACCAAACAGATTTTTTTTGACTGTATTAAAGAAACAAAAATTCTAACGTGGTTTTATGACGTAAACCTGAGAAAACAACTAATACTCCCCCATGAGGAAAGGAAGATTCCATAAGAACGGGTGTCATCATCTATATTATCAGTCGACTTAATTTAAATGGGTAAGAGTAGGTATAATCAATTTATCAAGGTTTCTCCAGTTACAAGTGTGAACGGTAGAGGATGAACTTCCAGAGTCAAGTCAAGTCAGTGAGTCAGTACAGGTCGAGAAACGCTGGGGTATTAGTGTCGTGGGGTCCGAAGGGACAGGTGGTGGTTGAGGGCCTAAGATGAGTTTCAGTACAGGTATGTCCGTCACTACGGTAGGTCGGTAGAGTAGGAGACAGTAGGGGAAGAGGAAGGCGGGGGTTAGTGAGGGTCGTAGTCCCAGAAAAGGTTACTCAATTGAGAAACGTACTCCACCGGTTTCATTACCTCAAAGTCGAAATCGTAGCCAGGAAGGTTACTTGTGGGTTCTGACTAGAGGAAATCCTACCTGACCAACCTGGAGGAACGTCAGGTTCCCTGAGAGTTCTCAGAAGAGGTTGTGGTGTCAAGTTTTCGTAGTTAAGAAGTTGTGGGTCGAAAGTTGTGGCAGGTTGAGAGTGTAAGTATGTACTTGTTACCTTTTTGGTCTCGGAACTGATCTGCCTTGGAACAACCGTTTCATTACTGAGACGAAAAATTATACGACAGATCCAACTAGTATTGAAAGGAAGGTTCCTCATTCGTAGAAAATTACAGTACCGACATCAGTGGTAGACGTCACTAAAACCTCGGGTTTTATATTTCAGACTGTGACAAAGGTGACAAAGGGGTAGATAAAGGGTACTAGATTACCCTGTTCTACGGTATTAGAAGCAAAAGACTTACAACTCGAAATTCGGTTGAAAAAGTGAGAAGAGAAGGTGAAAGTAGTTCTCCGAAAAATCAAGGAGAAGTCAAAGACGGTATTCTCACCACAGTAGACGTATAGATTCCAAAAACTATAAGCAGGACCGTTAGAACTAAGGTCGAACACAAAGAAGGTCGAATCACAAAGAGTACTACATAAGACGTATATTCAATTTATTCGTCCCACTGTTATATGTCGAAACTGCATGAGGAAAAGGACAAACCTTGGTCAGACAACAAGGTACAGGTCAAGATTGACAATGAAGGACTAGACGTATATCCAAAGAGTTCTCCGTCCAGTCCACGAGACCATAAGGGTAGAGAAAGTCTTAAAAGGTGTCAAATAACACTAGATGTGTCAGTTTCCGAAACCGTAATAGTTATTTCGTCTTTATCTACAAAAAGACCTTGAGAGAACGGAAAAGGTACTAGGTCACCTACAAGCATTAAACTACAGACCAAGGAGAGGAAAAGATTTTAATTGAACTTGTAGTCCTTCAAGTACCAAGTACATAACAACTTCGGACCGAACCTCTTAAAACTCGTAATGAAATGATCGTACACTTTACTCACGTTAACACGCCATCGAACTCGTAAGAAACCGTAACGGAAAGAAACTCTAACCTTACTTTTGACTGGAAAAGGTCAGGACACCGGTGACGACTCAACAGGTGTAAACGACCGTATAACTCACGTTGTAAAAGTGTCGTAGTGGAAAGTCCTAAACTTTCTCGAGTTGACCTTAAGGTAGTGGAGGTGATCGAAACAAACATCACTACGAAAGATTCCGGGTGAACTGAAGTGTAAGGTCCTACAGACCGAGATCCACTCACTAGTGTGGTAGCAATAATAGACCCAGTACTTCTAGAAAAAACATGTCAAGAAGACACATAAGAACGGTGGAGAAGAATTATAGAAGACGAAGACAATCCAGGTATGGTAAAGACAGGAAATAACTCGGGTAGAAACGTACTTTACAAGGGAACCATAGAGATTAAAAGAACTTCTCTAGAGATCAGAAAGAGTAAGACAATAAAAAGAGAAAGAAACGTAACTAACGACTCCTTCTGAAAGAATAGAGAGGAACGATAAGAAACCTTGAGACGTAAGTTCACCCTTATAGAAAGGAAAAGAGGAAACGAAAAGCGAAGTGAAGTAAAGTGTCGATAAACATTCGGGAGCAGTCTGTCGGTAAAACGAAAAAAAATGTAAACAAAAGGTAACCCTACCAGAAGATAAAGAGTGAAGGTGACATATAGTATTCCCTAAAATAAATCCAGTATGGACTTACCAGATCACCAAAAGGAATGAAAGAAGTTAAATTCAGACTTAAACCGTTATTCCTTAAGTACTAGACTAGGTGTAAGAGTCAGAACAAAAACGACTGACATATCTCGAAGAGGTAGAAACCGAAGTTTCTTATAATAGTTAGACTAAAGTCACAACTGGTAGACGACTGCAGGTACACAGTTCAGAAGAGAACACAACAACATTCTCCCACAAACGATATTGGTCACGAAAGATAACCGTTTTGAGATAATCGGAAACGGGACGATGTAAGACTTGAGGTTCCGGTTTAAACGGACGGTGAGGTCCACAAAGAAATGAAGGATGAAAACGTAAGGTCAGGGTATATTACTTTTCCTGTAGAAAACCCCCACAATCAAGATTTTCTAAGACATCCAGAAGTATCTTGATAAGTTAAAGTAGAAGAAGTCGTAATGACCAACCTCGTATCCGAACTTAATGGCACTATAACTTACCAAACGGAACCTTTGTTTGTCTCTAATAAGACAACAAAAACTCTGACGTAACTTCATGACGTAAAACCTGAGAAAACAACTGGTACTACCGATGAGGTAAAGAAATTTAAGTGGGTAAGGTCAGGTAGAATCAAGCGACTAAGGATCTTCTAGCTGTAAGTGAGAACGGTAGAGGACAAACTGGTCAAGGATACGTTATAACGAGAAATATCGTAGCTTGGAACGAAGATAGTGGTCAGTGTAGGTGTTGACCCATAACAAAAACGAAACCGAGGTAGGAAAAAAAGAAAGACCTCGATAAAGAGGTGACTAGAGGTCATCGTATAACCCTTGGATGACTGGGACTCTTAAAGAGAAAGTCATAGGATAGTAAAACGGAAAAGTATGACAAGTACTCCAAGAGTTCGGTTCCTATGACTTCACCAAACGGTAAGAGAAGAGGTCACCTGGTGTAAGACAGTCTGAAGAGGAGGTACTGGACAGGTAGAACTCACCGGAGTGTACCGTACCGAATCAAAGTAACTCAATCTGTCCGACACCAGTCACACTAGTCTAACCGATCATAGATATAATGGAACTAAGTACCTGAACTGTAAGGTCCAAGGATACGTTATAATAAACAATGTCGTATACTGAAATGAAAACGGTGGTCTGTGTAGGTGTTCGACTGTAGTAAAGACGAAACCAGGTCGGGAAGTAAGAAAGATCTCGATACAGAGACGAAAAGGTGTTATTGTATAACCTGTGGATGACTGAACCCCGAGTAGAAAGTTAAAGTATAGCCAAATGGAAAAGTATGACAAATGTCCCAAGAACTCCATTCTTATGACTTCACCAAAAGGTAAGTGAAGAGGTCAAAAGAAAATCCTACTCAAATAAAAAAGACATAAGAAAATCAAAAATAAAAGACTTTTTAAGAAATGAAGACAGAGATAAGATTTACTATTAGAATGACCAATCTCATAGGATTCAATGTTAAAAAGGGAAAGTCCTGAAACTTATATAGAACAGTAAGGGAAGACCCAATGTAGAAAAGAAATCTCTATACTTGACTATCACAATGGACCCCAAAGGAACATTAATTGAGACAAAAAGGGAAGAAAAGAAATCTTAGGAGAGAAGTAAAATTGAAAATGAAAAAGAAAAAAAATTGTCATACAGAACTACGTTCACGTAAATCGGAGTTAAATAAACCCTGGGAGAGACGAAGGACAAGGACTTATAGATAAAGGAAGAAATCCAAACCATTTAAAAGTTGGTAATAAAGAATTTTATGTAAAAAATAGAGGAAAAGAGAAAAAAGTGGAAGGTTTTAGGGAGAATATACATCCAACCGTACAAAAATAACGTAAACAATGTTATGACGAAGACAAAATACAAAATCAAAAAACTGGTACTCAGGATACCCTAGAATCGAGGGGCTGGAGTGGGAGGAGTAACTTCGGAGTGGGTGACGTAAACTTCCGGTTCAGGACTGGTGACCCGGTGGTCCTTTCAGAGACCACACGAAATATAATAAGGTACATAGAGAATATAACGAAAGTAAAAAGAGTAAACTCAAAGAGAGACGACAGTACCAACCCACTAAATGTAAGATAGAAGGTCCAGTGTATAAACAGGACATAATAAGTAAGACGATAAGTAACGGAAATCGGTTTAAAGTAGAGACGTTCATTCAAAAGATTAAAAATAATCAAGGAGAAATATCGAATGTCAAGAAAAAAAAAAAAATCATAAGACTTAAAGACAATTAACTGAATTAAGGAAGTCATAAAAGTAATAGAGACATAACTTTGGTCACAGTTAATCTGACTTCTCCAGACGAAGTAAAATAAAAGAAGGTCCTCTTATGTAAATCAAAAAAAAAAAAAAAATTGACCCTCGTTAAAGAGACTGAGAAGTAAAGTGAACATAAAGAGAATGAGATTCTTATATCCTTTTTGTTAATAGATGACAGTAGAATCTCTCGATAAATATACACCCCAGAAGGGACACACTGAAAACACCCAAATTATACAAGTTACGTTCTCAATAAAAATCATTCCTACGAACAACGGAAAAAGGAATCGTACACGACCAACAATAGAAGAAATATCCTCCACACGTCTATACCACCGATGACGGACCAGAACCGCAAGAACCGTCACTATTCGTCGAGTTGAAACGGAGGTCTCATACGTCACCCTCACCTTCTTCGAACGTTAGTAAGGACATCAAAACCACCCACTGTCACCCACGGACTCTGGTGAAGACTATAGTCCCTCCTTCCATCGTCCGCTATCGTTGGTGTGGACCCTAGGTTCTCACTCCACCGTGACCGGACACTAGAGGGGATCTCGTGTACGTATGTCACAGGAGGGGAGACGCTCTTCTGTGTGTTCCTCTTTCCGATGTCAGATACGGGACAGGGAGGGAAGTTTGTTACCACTGATCTTAGATTCCGTCGGGTCCGAAGAAGGTGTATGTGGAGGTCGGTGTCAACGTGACTTAAGGTCGTAGGGATGGGGTTGGGGTGGGTTTAGATAGAGGTGTGTCGCTTGGGAGGAAAGGAACAAAGATTAGAGACTTTGAGTCCAAGTTCGTAGGTCAAGGACCGTCGTGGTCACCTACGAACACAGTCCTACCTGACACGTACAACTGTCGTGACTAGTAGACACGTCAAAAAGGAGAAGAGACCGACGACACTTGACCGACGACGTAAGAGGAGACTCCAAGACTTCGAGGTAAAGAAATGGTCGGTTAAGGAGTGACCACTCTCCCGAAGGGTCCCACATCCTTGTAAAGAAGAAAGTATCGGGGGGGGGGAGGGTCGCCACGTTCAGGGTAGGGTTCATGAACGACAAAAAAAAAAAAAAAGAAAAAGAAAATAGGATATCAATAAACTACTAAAAGAACGGAAAAGTCGTCAGACTCCAGAAGACGGTCTCAAGTCATCTACAAGACACTCTTAAGAAGGTGTATATCTACATAAAGACAACATCGACAACTTCTCCCACTCGGAGTGTGGAATGATGAAACGGTGGAACTAGCGAGAGTAGTTATATTTCAATGATTAATTTATAGAATTTAATAATAAAAAACACACAAGATTCAAAAGGTTTAGGTAATACACAAAATATGAATGTCGTAGAAAGATAAACCTGGTCGATATAAGGTTCACAAATTACTAGGGAATACCGGTTTCATAACCTCGAAGTCGAAGTCGTAGTCAGGAAGGTTACTTGTGGGTTCTGACTAGAGGAAATCTTACCTGACCAACCTAGAGGATCGTGAGGTTCCCTGAGAGTTCTCAGAAGAGGTTGTGGTGTCAAGTTTTCGTAGTTAAGAAACCGAGAGTCGAAAGAAGTGTCAGGTTGAGAGTGTAGGTATGTACTTGTTACCTTTTTGGTCTCGGAACTGATCTGTCTCGAAACAACCGTTTCATTATAGAGACGAAAAGTTATACGATAGATCAAACCAGTATTAAAAAGAAGGTTCCTCATTCGCAGAAAATTAAAGTACCGACGTTAGAGGTAGACGTCACTAAAACCTCGGGTCTTTTTATTTCAGACTGTGACAAAGGCGACAAAGGGGTAGATAAAGGGTACTAGACTCCCCTGCTCTATGGTACTAGAATCAAAAGACTTACAACTCGAAATTCGGTGAAAAAGTGAGAGGAGAAAGTGAGAGTAGTTCTCCGAAAAATCAAGGAGAAGTGAAAGACGGTATTACCACCACAGTAGACGTATAGACTCCAAGAACTATCAAGAGGACCGTTAGAACTAACGTTGAACACGAAGAAGGTCGGGTCGTAAAGAGTACTAAATAAGACATATATTCAATTTATTCGTCCCACTGTTATATGTCGAAACTGCATGAGGAAAAGGACAAACCTTGGTCAGACAACAACGTACAGGTCAAGACAATGAAGGACTGGACGTATGTCCAAAGAGTTCTCCGTCCAGTCCACGAGACCATAAGGGTATAGAAAGTCTTAAAAGGTGTCAAATAACACTAGGTGTGTCAGTTTCCGAAACCGTATCAGTTCTTTCGTCTTTATCTACAAAAAGACCTTGCGAGAACGAAAAAACTACTAGGTCGCCTACAACCGTTAAACTACAGACCAAGGAAAGGAAAAGATTTTGGTCGAACTTGTAGACCTTAAAGTACCAAGTACATAACGACTTCGGACCGAACCTCTTAAAACTCGTAATGAAATGATCGTACACTTTACTCACGTTAACACGTCATCAAACTCGTAAGAAACCGTAACGGAAAGAAACTCTAACCTTACTTTTGACTGAAAAAGGTCAGGACACCGGTGACGACTCAAAAAGTTTAAACGACCGTATAACTCCCGTCGTGAAAGTGTAGTAGTAGAAAGCTCTAAACTTTCTCGAGTTGACCTTAAGGTAGTGGAGGTGATCGAAACAAACATCACTACGAAAGATTCCGGGTGGACTGAAGTGTAAGGTCCTACAAACCGAGATCCACTCACTAGTATGGTAACACTAATAGAACTAGTACTTCTAGAAAGAGCATGTCAAGAAGACACAAGAACGGTGGAGAAGTATTAAAGAAGACGAAGACAATCCAGGTATGTTAAAGACAGGAAATAACTCGGGTAGAAACGTACTTTACAAAGGAACCATAGAGATTAAAAGAACTTCTCTAGAGATCAGAAAGGGTAAGAGAAGAAAAGGAGATAAAGAAACGTAACTAGCGACTTCTTGCGAAAGAATAGAGAAGAACGATAAGAAACCTTGAGAAGTAAGTCTACGAATATAGAAAGGAAAAGAGGAAACGAAAAGTGAAGAGAAGAAAAGTGTCGATAAACATTCCGGAGGGGTCTGTCGGTAAAACGAAAAATAAAAGGTACCCCTACCAGAACTAGGGACAGAGGACATGTTACAGTGCTTGGAGTAAGGCATCAAGCAATCCGTGAGATAGATAGTCTAGATCATATATTATATATTTCTTCAGATAATATCAGAATAAAAGGAGACCGGGATCGGAACGTGGATACTATAGGGGTTATTAAAAAAAAAAAATTAATCATTCGACATAACGACTAAGACGAGTAACACGGTTGACATAGTGACAAGTGTGACAAGTGACTTGAGTACCATCCGTTCCGTGCTTGATTCTCGGACCTATAAGGAAACCGTTCATTGTGACTTGGAACCTAATTGTAGAACGTTGTCGTCATCGATACTGTTGTTATTTGGGATACGGAGTGAGTGATCTTCTCGGTGAGTAGAGTATACATTACGGTAATAGAAGGTACCGGTTTAGGTCAGGTGTCAGACAGGAACACTCTAACGTCCTTCCGGAGGTGTCCCCGTTGAGGTAGGGACACCTCAAAGAGGAACTCTTGGGTGTTTTTAGGGGATGTCCGTGGTCCGGGTGGGGAAATTTCCCCCTTAAAGACAGCGTAAGTGTTGGGTAGTTACACTAAAGTTTACAAAAGATTCATACGTTCTCTTAGTTTCCCATTATAGTGTAGTATCCTGTCGGTAGTATGTGACGATGATTTAGATGTAGTGTCCTGTCCGGAAATGTCTCATGGAAGTGTGTCTAGTCGGGGATAAACGTAGGTACACTGGGTCTATCCTGGGACCGTTCAAACCCGAGGGAAACCCGATTAGAAGTGTGAAAGTTTTACCACAGAACGTACGGTAGGAAGATGAAGAGAGTCATTCCTGGGCGTTTTTGGGGTGTCCACGACCCGGGTGGGGACACAGGGTCTTAACGTTTTCGGTTCGATCGTTCCCAGGGGGAACGTAAACGACTTTGACGAATGGGTTCAGTTAGTTGAGGTAGACTCATATACCAACGATACAGTACTTGAGTCAGTACAACTCACGGAAACTCCTACAGGGAGGACCCGGTTTCCAACGAGTACGAAGTGAAAGACGACGTGTTACCTGGAACGACAGTTCATCCCTGGGTGTCACAATATTGCAAGTAGTAGTGACAGTGAAAGACAGAACGGCAGTCTCTACGACCCAAGAAGTCCCGGTGTCCCGAGAACGAGATTGCAGTCATGTGTAACGAGATCAAGAAGGTTCGTAGAGACGTGTAACGTGGGGTCACGTCGTAGAACATCTCGTGATTGGATATAAGTGGAAGTCCCGTCAGTCCTTTTAGACGGGGTACCACGGTCACCGTCAGATACGGTTGGACAAGTAGTTTACCCTTGAGTGGTATACATTACGGAAAAGTTACGATAGTCACTGGACAGGTAGTGGAGGGTCAGAAGGCGGTCTCGGACGCACCTCTCCTACCGTCGGTGTACCATAGTGTACGATATATCATCGGTGACCGAAGGAAATAAGTCACCTAGGAGTCCGAGGAGATGGTCAACCTATAGGACAGTTGATACGGTCAACATAAAGAAGAGTAAGACAAACACTGTCGTCACTACGGTGGTGAAAAAAGTTCACCTCGACTAAGTCCTCGTGACGTGTGTTATTGGGTACTGGTTCGTTGATGGAACACTACACATACGTGTCATGATATTTATTATAGTCGACAATGTATCAGTAATAAATGTTTTACACCACCGTTCTCTCGGACTTTTACGGTGGAACCGATTAAACGACAGACGGATGTATTCGTTTTATATGTTTAATACATTTAAAGGTACTCTTATTACAACTTTCTATGTAAAAGTCAATTATGTCCCACTCCTTAAGTGACCGGGTGGACTTCTCAATAATCCACTTGTTAACATTTTAATAACGTTATAAAAAATTTTTCAAACCTTTGTTCGAGGGAACAAAGGTGACGAGGTCAGTGAGGGGGTAGTGAGTGAGAGGGTCTACGTAAGTAAATTCTTACTTCTTGTCCGGGTCGTCCTCCAGACATTATCGGTAAAGAAGATTTACCCGTCCAGACTGGTCGTCATGGACTTGGTTGTATAAGACTCATATGAGGAGTTCACACATACCCCGGCCCCACCCCCACCCCCAACCCCCCCCCACCCTCTTTTGGAACCCTTCTGTATACTACACTTCATAGAATACTTTATAAATAATTACAAAAATTCTAAAACAACAAAGTAATCTAAGTTCTCATGTAACACTTTCTGTTATTGACTTTTATTCTGATAGACACTTTTATTTAAGTTAAGATTCGATGATGTACGAAAAATTTTCAAGTATAAAAGGACACAACAACGTTCCAAAAGATATACTTAGATCGTGACGTAATCATCATACAAAGTTTGTCATACTCTTTTTGTTTAATAGGTTAAAATAGTCTCCACCCCTTATAAATGTTTAGGAATTAATTTAAACGTCACCAAACAATGTACCTCTGTTTTTGTACTTTACGGACTCTTTTTATAAACTCTGTTCCTCTTTTTTTACTTTTGACAATCAGTACCCGTGAAGACTATGTAAAACATGCCTACACTGAAGGATATGATGCAACCTAATAATTAATAGAACTTCAAATTTAGAATTGAAGATAAAACACAAACCCTCCTACTTCTTACCTGTTTAATCCTTGTTCGAATTATTCAGTTGTTTTCTTCCTTCTATGAGCTTCTTATGAATCTTGGACTAAAACATCAAAACTCGAGAGAAACTTCATAACAATTTTGATTTACTTATTAGTAAAATTTAGGATAAAATGTGGTAACCATTCTTGAATAAAATAACGTCTCATAAAGAAAATATCTTACTTCGAAGTTATACATTGTCTTGTGACTTAAAATAATCCGTCGATTCTGGTATTTTTCTTGTGTACCCCAATAAACATCTCCTAACCCACTACCTCAAGAACACTTCCAAAATAATCGTTGACAGTCGACTTGCACTGTTTATTAAAACCGATTCGTATCATCCTTTGATCGGACAAAATAGTGTCCGTTTTACGAAAGTTATTTTCATAGTCTCATGTTTGTTTATATATGTAGGTCTTGACAAAACGGAACCCTGTCCAGGTTGGAATAATGATAATCATAATACTTAAAGTTAGGAGGTTTTACTCGAATATTTTCGTGTTTTCTATTTAAATTTTTCATCCCATGAATGATTTCCATACTTTGAAACACCCCAGGAATAGTACAACTAATTTACACAATCTTTTTAGTCTGAGAAAAACATCCGTACTAAAAAGAATCTGAGTCAGACACAAAATGGTTTACAAAAGAGGTAAACGATGTAAAAAAAAGAGGTTTAGAACAAGAAAGAGAGAGACAAGTTTTAGAAAGAATCTACAAAATGATTTTTTGATAAATATAATTTTTAGTCACAATTAGTACGTTATCTAAGAATTTCTATTGTTTTTAACAACCTTCAGATTTATATAAGGTGGTAATTGTCACTGGGTCTCCCTACCATACCCCTCCCTCTACCCTCCCTACAAGTCCTACCCCTTGTGCACATGTGGACTCCACCTAAGTACAACTACATACCGTTTTGGTTATGTTATAACATTTCATTAATCGAAGGTTAATTTTATTTATTTAAATATAACTTTTTTTCTTTCTACCATTGCTATTGGAACATACGCTCCGTCGTTTTCTCTGTATCTACATATCTTGTTATAAAACCTGAGACACCCTCTCCCTCTCCCACCCTACTAAACCCTCTTACTGTAACTTTGTACATATTATATATACTTTACTTAGCGGTCAGGTCCAAGCTGCGTACTATGACCTACGAACCCCGACCACGGGACCCTGTTGGGTCTCCCTACCATACCCCTCCCTCCCCCCCACCACCAAGTCCTACCCCTTGTGCACACATGGACACCACCTAAGTACAACTACATACCATTTTGGTTATGTTATAACATTTCATTAATTAGAGGTTAATTTTATTTATGTAAATATATTCTTTTTGTCACCTTGAAATAAAAGAAAAATTGATAGATAAAAAATGGTATAAATCTCTCGTATTAAACTCTTTCTATAAAACCTTCATTAATGTTTTGTTTAAAGGTACAGTTCCTACTTCTACATACGATCAGTTACGTAAGAAGAATAAAGTTTTGATGACACGTTACTCGGTATTTTATTAATTTTAAAATAATCTCAGTGTCACCTTCCTCCATGGAATTAATAATCTTAACCTTTTCTAAAGTCTTTAGTACATCAGATACGAGGAGTAAAATATTTACACCTTTGACTTCGCGTCTCTCCTAGTTACTGATGACATTGTCGTACTTCGACCAACTACCGTTTTGATTTTGTTAGGAAATGGTTCCTAAGGACCGGGGTTGAGGTGGTATAATGTGGTACAACGAAGAAAATATAGTCGTTCTTCATTCATAGTAATACCTTGTTGTATACACGTGTGTTTTAGTGATGGGGATACATATAGGTAGGAATTTTTTCTCATAAAGAATCTTGTATCGTTAATTATTACACATCTAAAAAGTCTATTAAAAAGAAATCCATCAGAGGTAGAGACATCTTTTTGTATTTATAAAACTACTTTTGAAAACTGAAACCCTCTTTTTAGTGGACTACTGATTAGGGTTTATTTAAAAATTTCCTTTTATTCGAAAACTATTACTCATTCCGTGTTCTAATCTATTTGAGAGACTTCTTATCTGACGTTGAAACTAGTGTGAGTCTGTACAGTCTCCTGTGTCATCGAAGAAACGTGGGAATGTCCGACCAAGAAAAAGATGACCATATTGTATAGAAGTACAATTTATGATTAAACCTACACTTCCTGGTAGAATTTCGGTTAGTTCATATTGGAACACGAAAAGATGACGTCTGTCTATTTGAGAAAGTAGAGAAGGTCGAAAGGGTAGTTTGGGAAGACTTTTAAGGAGTACAATAATGAGACGTTTTGAGTTTAGAACATATAATCTGTATACTGTCATTGTATATGAAATAAAAGGTCTACCTCTTTCAGAAACAGTATTTATATATATATTGTCTCTTTCTCTTATATATACGATCGTCATTAAACCTTTACTAAGTTTCCTTTTTGTTTCGAGAAAAGTGGGACTCATTTAGGTTCACTTAGTATTGTAAAAGTAACCACAAACCTAGTTTTATATATTAAATGGAAGTCAATTAAATTCAGTGTATCTTCACATTCCATTGAAATGATAAACTTTCAAGCATTTTATAAAGTATAACAATACATAAGTCAAGTCAAGTCAAGTCAGAGAGTCAGCACAGACTGAGAAACATTAGGGCACCTGGCGTCGTACGGTCCGGAGGGACAGGTAGTGGTTAAGGGTATTAGATGATCTGAGTACAGGTAACTCAACAACTACGGTGGGTTGGTAGAGTTGGAGACAGTAGGGGAAGAGGAGGACGGAAGTTAGAAAGGGTCGTTTTCTCAGAAAGGTTTACTCAGTAAAGAAACGTAGTCCACCGGTTTCATAACCTCAAAGTCGAAGTAGTGTTCAGGAAGGTTACTTATAAGTTCTAACTAAAGTAAATCCTAACTGACCAACCTAGAGCAACGTCAGGTTCCCTGAGTTCTCAGAAGAGGTTGTGGTGTCAAGTTTTCGTAGTTAAGAAGTCACGAGTCGAGAGAAATATCAGGTTGAGAGTGTAGGTATGTACTGTTAACCTTTTTGGTATCGGAACTGATTTGACTAGAAACAACCGTTTCATTACAGAGACGAAAAATTATACGACAGATACAACCGGTACTGAAAAGAAGGTTCCTCTTTCGTAGAAAATTATACAGTAGTGGTAGACGTCACTAAAACTTCGGGGGGTTTTATTTCAGAGAGTGAACAATACACAACGGATTCGAATATAAAGATACATCTTGATTTTACCAGTGTAACGTAAAAAATTAGATCAATGTATAAGTCTTTTTGTAAAGAGAGGTTTATAGTTATCGGTTCATACAATTAAAGTCATAGAATTTGAACTTTTATATAATTCCGTAAATCACCGAGATAAATTGAGAGATCCACTCACTAGGTAGTAGACAACCTAATATCTTTTTTGTCCTCTTATGGTCTTTTTGTAGATGAAGAAGAAATAACTGATATGGTTTCGGAAACACACCTAGTGTCGTTTGACACCTTTTAAGAAGTTGTCTACCCTTATGGTCTGGCGGAATGGACGGAGGACTCTTTAGACATACGACCAGTTCTTCGTTCTCAATTTTGACCTGTATCTTGTTGTCTGACCAAGGTTTACCCCTTTCCTCATACAGTTCCGACAATAACAGTGGGACGAATAAACTGAACATACGTCTTATGTAGCACGTTTTACGGTCCGACCTACTTCGGGTTCGACATTAGTTCTAACGGTCCTCTTTATAGTTATTGGTGTCTATACGTCTACTGTATCGGAAATACCGTCTTTCGTTTCTTCTTCACTTCTTGTAAAACTATTTTCACTTTCTCCTTTCACTTTTTCGACCGAATTTGAGTTATAAGTCTTTTACTTCTAGTACGGTAGACCAGGGTAGTGAAGTACCGTTTATCTACCCCTTTGTTACCGTCTTAAATAAATGAACCCGAGGTTTTGGTCAAATCTACCACTGACGGTAGTACTTTAATTTTCTGCAAACGAGGGACCTTCTTTTCGATATTGGTTGGACCTCTCGTATAATTTTTCGTCTGTAATGAAACGGTTGTTTCCAAGTAGATCAGTTTCGATACCAAAACGGTCATCAGTACATACCTATTCTCTGACCCTAATATTTCTTTTGACTCGCGACTCCTTAACTACGGAAACTTGACACCACAACCTCTTCTGAGAACTCTCGGGGAACCTGACTGACGTTCCTCTAGGTTGGTCAGTCAGGATTTCCTAAGTTAGGACTTATAAGTAACCTTCATGACTACGACTTCGACTTCGAGGTTATGAAACCGGTGGAACACTTCTTGACTGAGTAATCTTTTCTGAGACTACGACCCTTTCTGACTTAGTCCTCCTCTTCCCTTATTGTCTCTTACTCTACCAACATACCGTAGTGAGTGAGATACCTGTACTCAAACTCGTTTGGGACTCTCAACCACTACCAGTCCCCCCGGACCGTACGACGTTAGGTACCCCAGTGTTTCTCAGCTTGTACCGATTCTTTGACTTGACTTAAGTAAATTGAGAGTACAGTTCGATTGTATACAAATTTCACAAAAATATAAAATCCAGTGTTGAAACTGAAGAATTTTAGATTTTTCTTATTGTAAAATTTTAGGTTATCTTTCTAAAGACCCTTTATTAAAGTCACCTTCTATTTTATAAGATTCGGTAAGTCTATATGTCCTTTCCTATAAAGTCACGAACCTAATTCTCAACTAAATTTTTATGTTTAAAATTATATATTTTTGATAAAACCTTACAATAAGTCAAACTAATATATTATTGTAACGAAAGTTTCGTTTTAGTTAATTAACAAAGTAATAAATGACACGTTTTTATAATTTTGTCATATTTGTTTTATAAATTACTTTATTTTATACATTCACAACCGACTAAACAAAAAAGGTCAGAAAATCGATAAAGTCTACCGAATGTCAAATTATTAAATCGAATTTTCATTGTTAATTTGAGAAAGAGATACATAGGTCAAAGAAAGACTGGTCAGTGAAGAACACAAGCGAATCTATGGTCAATTGTTCTGTTTGGTCACCTCTTTGACTCAGAAGTGTGACGTCTTCCTTTTTATGAGATCTTGTAGACGAAACCCATTTCGTTGAATTAACGTTTCGAGTGACATGATAAAAGTTTTAAACAAGTTCTCTTCTTATTCTTCGTTTTCTCCCGTCACGTTTGAGGACTGTTACAGGAAGGAATACCTTAAAATAGTAGTCGTTACTTCCGTGGTTCCTTTAAGATAGGAGAAAAAAAAAAAAAAGGTACATAGTTAAAGGAGAAGACTTTTTCCTTCAGATTTCACGTGACCGAAAACTTTTATATACGTACATGTATGTATATATCTATATCTGCATCTAAAGGACCGACAGGTCACCAATCCTGAGGTACGAGAGTGACGACCCCCGGACCTAAGTTAGGGAATCAACCCCTTGTTTCTAGAACATTACATTGTCTCTTTTTGTTCGTAGGAGTTTAGACGAGAGGAGACTTAAATTTTTTTCTTTTTTTTTATTTTCTTCCGGAAGGGACCAATTCTGAGATATGGAGACTCCGGGTGAGTGAGGGTGACGTACCCCGTATCCAAATTAGAGACCACACGGTTGTCTCACGACGGTCTTGGTCCTAAAAAACCTTCTCAGACGAACCAATTTTGTTTCGTTTTGTTTTGTTTGTTTGTTTTTTTTTTGAACTTTTATAAAGTTGGTTCTACGTTGAAATTTTCTTTCAAGTCAACGTCTTACACAAAGATACGAAAGGAAATTTTTTCCCAATTGGACCACCGTAATTTTCACAGGGTGTATACGTAACGATATAAATAGATTTACTGTTAACCTTTTACTTTCCTCCGGACAATTAAAGTAATTGTTAATCAATTACTTTCCTCCGCTTTCTTTTAACAGTTGAGGTAAACCCGAGAATTAAACTAGATAAAGAGGATAAGACGTACTCACAGACTAAGACACTCAGACTGATACGTTGAGGTACCTGATATCAGACGGTCCCGAGGGGTCAGGTACCCTAAACAGTCCGTTCATATACCTCACCCAACGACAAAGGATGAGATCCCTAGAAAGACTGACTCCCTAACTTGGACGAGAGGACGTGGAGGACACGACCGTCCGTCTAAGAAATGGTGATCGTGGTGGAACTTTAGGTCGAGTCGGGTACACGAGTCAACAAAACTGAGAAACGTTGGGGTACCTGACATCGACCGGTCCCAGGAGACAGGTACCCTAAAGAGTCCGTTCTAATGACTTCACCCAACGGTAAAGGATGAGGTCCCCTAGAAGGGTTGGGACTCTAACTTGACGTAGAGAACGTAGAGGACGTAACCGACCACCTAAGAAATGGTGACACAGTGGACGCTTCGGTTATTTTAAAATTAATTATATGAACAGACAAAGAACAAAAGGTCTATAAAGATGGTATCCCCTATATATATATGTATATATGTATGTATGTGTATATATGTATACGGATTATATAAATGTATAATCTATATTATATATGTACATATATTTATATCTACGTATCTATATATGTATTATTCGTATGTAAGGTCAAAGTCCATATAAATGTATGTAAGAGACTTAATACCACCACCACCAAATCAGTGGGTCAACACAGACTGCGAACGTTGGGGGACCTGATATCGGGTGATTCGAGGAGACAGGAACCCTAAGAAGAACGTACAAGTCTTTTCTTATTACCTCACCCAACGGTAAAGGAAGAGGTAGAGACTTAATATCTTCGACGGTTAAACTGTAAAAGTTCGGATATAGTTAAATGTCTTACTGGTTCGTAGTAGTAATACTTACATATCCGAGTCCTAGTCACCAAGTTGATATACAGAGATTCCGGTTGTTACTTTTCGGAAGGTTTATTCCGAATACAACTCGGTACCGACTAACTCCTTCATTGTGTCTTATCTAACACTAAATACTTCTTTACCACTAAATACAATTTTTAAATGTGCACTTTAGTTGACAAAATGTAGTCAAATCTATGAGTCGTAATGATTTAGAAACTCTCTTATTACAAATCACACACCGATTGAGTACTTGTATACATAAATCGCTACCACAAACTTTATGATTTATAATACTTGACTCCCGTGACCGGTATGAGTGACCCCGTCCGTCTATCCTTGTACGTCACCACAGCATCGGAGGTCGTTCAGGGGTCTCGACGGGCACAACTGAGAAGAGAAAGAGATACGGGAGGAGGAAAGGAAATTCTAGGTCTATACTTTGTTCTTGTTACAAAATTCAGTCTCTATTTCTTCGTTCCCTTTAAAATACTATGGTAGAACTCGTTTTAATTTTGTCATCTGATATACTGTTCAGTTCGTGTAAGTTTTGTACCTAATTGTCACTCAGTGTGTATCTCCTATAAAGAGTTGTACATAAGCTTCTGGGTCGATTTCTCAAAACTTCAGGTAGACTTCCCAATTTTCCCCAAATTTACATAGGTCTGTAAGTTCAACGAAGAAAACAAGAATATCCAGACTCTCAGGAACCTGAAAAAAATATATGAAAAAAACATATTGACTTCCAATGAATGAATTTGACGAAATTTTTTTTATAAATCAAAACCGACTGGACCTAGAAGATTTCAAAGACGTGTTCCGAAAGAGATCGACACCACTCCCAGATGAGAAACAACACCGCGCACCCGAAGAGTAACTCCACCGAAGAGAGCAACATCTCGTGTCCAATATCCTTACGTCCGAAGTCATCAACACCGTATACCCGAGTCATCGACACCACGTACCCAAATCAACAAGACGTCGTACACCCTAGAAAAGTTTGATCCCTGACTTGGACACAGAAGACGTAACTGTCCTCCTGAGAATTAGTGATCTGGTGGTCCGTTGAGACCTTTACGTAAAAACTATCAACGATTGTAAACCACTCTTATTTGACTTTAATCGTTCTACGATTTCAAACAACGTGTGAAATTGAAGTATTAGAATTATCTTAAGGTCACTAAGTCATTATAAATGTCAAGAAGGACATGTGATCTCAATAATTCACCACTTTCAATGCTAAACTTTTATAGAGAGTGTGATCATCTTACGGCATATCAAGTAAATCGACTTACCACCTTAGTGTCTTTTCTCAAAGTTTATGGAGTTTCAGACCTTGTTCTCTAATTTAGATTCTTCTCCTGTAAATGAATTCTCATTTTTAACGTACTACAATCTGTATTAAAATTTTACGGTAGACATTTTAAATCTTAATCTATCAAAAACGAAATATGTATGAGTACTCTTTGTTGTAGTTTGAAATCCTCCTTGTGACTACTTCAACTCAAATACTTCCGTTCCCATTTTCCAGACTTTTTGTACATCACAATTTTTTTCATCATTACACGTCGAATCACCTCTTTCCGTAAATCCAATTTACTTTATCAACAGTCTCCTTCAGACTCAAGACATCTCAAGACACTGAAGCAACAATCTGTCAATGTATTTTCTCAGAAGACGTAGAGTCAAAGGATCAGACTTTCTCCTATATTATTACTAGAAACAAGGTCCATGTTACTCCTTTGATTAATCGTAGACTTTAAAGACTTCTTACGTCACCCACGACCCTACATGAAGGATCTAGGGAGAAAACTTGTTTCTTGGTTAAAAGAATCGACGACCCCTACGACTATTGTCAAAGGTAGAAAACACTCCAACACTTTACCATGTAGACCCTTAGTCGTGAACATCCGGATCCTCTGTGTTCCTTCAACGTGGTCGTCCATCGGATCTTTAGACCCTTGGAGTACAGTTGATGGTGACCACAGGGTCCGGAGAGGGAGGTGAGTGAAGATATCCGTACACTCCCTCTGGGAGAATTCTCGTTTCCTTCACTCCGTTGTCCGTACACTGGTACTCTAGATCACTGACATAGGATAGGATATGGGGATCTTCAATAGTCCGACTCTCTCATGAGTCTGAACAATTTCTGTATCGACTCCGTCGTCCAACCATGGGGAGATTGGATTAGTAAAACTTACGTCGTATGTATGATTTAGTTACTAACAATATACCACCACACAGGAGACACTTGTCTTAAGTCCGGATCAGGTTCTTTGATTACAGAAAGTGGACTATGACGGAAATGGAACAGAGAAACGTAGATGAGGATCCACGATGTATTAGGTGATGTATTTCTCGATCTCACTTAAAAATTATTGTCTTCAGTTAGTGCAATATAGAGACGACTTTTCAGAAGTCTCTAAAGGGTGACAGGAGTGCCGGGGTTCGATATGTCTGGAGTAGAGGAAGATGTTAGGGGTTACGACGGGGGACACCGGTTGGTATCACCGAAGTGAGAGCGAACTCGTGCAGTTTGAGAAGGAGTATAGTCGAACGAAATGGGACAACAGGGAATACGAACCTTACATGAAAGAGAACTAGAAGTATACTGACCCTCAAAGTGAAGGAAATGCCGGGACATACCTACGGTAAAAAAGACACTCTAGAAAGACCTGTTGAGATAACTTTTATGGGGATGAGGTAGGTAGTGTTGGATTAATCAAACGAAATTAATAAAATTACATGTACTTTGTAACATTTATTTGTAATATACACATTGTTAAATTGTACTCTAAACGAATTTACGATTAAAAGATAAATCTATAATTAACGATCAATCCATAATAATAGTCTTAGATGAGGTATATTCTAGGTACACCTATTCACGAAAAGGAGAGAGTGGATAGAAATGTAGAGATTGTGGATCTTGTACTGAACCGTACACAATTAACGAGCCATTAATAAACTTTACAATTACCTACCACGTTTGTACATAATTTATTATTGGTTGACTACCGAAGTCACTTAGACAACAGAAGAAAACGTCTCCCAAACCAAAGAAAAAGATTCTTATAGTTTTATCCTTGTTAACAATTTTGATGACACTTACTTTCCAGTAATATAAGTAGGATAAAATTTCTTTTTCACGAAAAATATACCCATTCAATATGTTAGAAAACGAAACTTCTTTTGAAGACGACAGTTTGACTGAAACCATTTTCACAAACTATACGGACTGGGTCTAAAATTAATACTTGAAGGTCTACTCAATAATAAAGTAACCCTTGTAAATAGGATGGACAAAGGTGGTGAAGGAGACCCCTCAAATTAGATTTAAGACTATTATGGTTTTTCCCGTCTTGAACAAAACAAGAATAATAATCAATCGAATTTACTCAAGGAAACTTCCATAAGAAAATAAACTTTGTGTTATTAAGACTGAAAATTTTAATTTCATTCGACAGTTATGTATTAAGTCATAACTATAGTGTCAAGAAAAAGTTACCATGTTTCGCGACGATAATTGTCACTTCAAGTACTCGTAGGTTCGGATTGATATACACTGATATCTGTGACAGGACGGATAAAGAGAGAAAAAACTATAAGAATACAAAAAGTATATAACATAAGGACTGAAACAAATAAAAGGATAAAGTTTAGTCTTTTCATTTTCTTATCGTTTAATTTTCTTATTTCTTTCAGGTACTCTGAATGTCCTATTTTGTTTAACTATATACGTAGTACCCTGAAGATCATTTTCTTCACTCTTTTCCCGTTATTTTGACTGAATTTGTTTATTACAACATTGGGAGGGTTAAGACCCCTCCCTTTTCCTGTAGGTCTAAGTACTTCGGGTATTCTATGTTTGTCCTTCTTTGAATTCTTGAAATTTTTCAGATATAACTCTGTGTAATATTAGTTTGACAGTTTTCAGTTTCTGTGTCTCTCTTAAAACTCTCGACGTCCCCATTTTATTGAGTAGTCAATGTTGTCCTCAGAAATGGTGTATTCTGATAGTCTTCTAAATCATTGGATAGACCGTCCTGTCTTCCCTCTCCCTACTATATAATTTTCACTCCTTTCTTTTATTTTCGGTTAGTTTTTATTACATGAGTCGGTTTGAGAGGAAGTTTTTACTACTGTTCTATGTAAGGGTCTGTTTGTTTTCGGCTCTTTTATACATTGGTGATCTAGAACAAACGTTATTACGGTATCCCTTAGAAAGTTCGACTTTACTTTCTTATGATTTTGTCTTAATAATTCTTACAAACAATTACATAAGTATAATATTTAAACAATTACCTAAGTGTTATGTTTTTATATTTAAAACAATAGTTATTGTACTTCATATACCCCTTTCTTTATTTTCATTTCTCAAATATAAACACTAACGACGATTTCAAAATAGTCAAATTTTATCTGATAATATTGATATGATGGAAAATACATTAGGAGTACCATACACTCCATAGGAACTACAGAGTCTACCATTTCTTAGACGGACGTTACATCCTCTGGACCAAGTCAGGGACCCAGTCCTTTTGGGAAACCTCTTCCTTTATCTTTGGGTGTGGTCATAAGTGCGGACCTCTTAAGGTACCTGCTCCTCGGACCACCCGATATCAGGTACCCTAGTGTTTCTCAATCCGTACTAACTCGTTGCTTGTGTGAAAGTACTATATATACACGAGTTAGTGAGTCAACACGGACTAAGAAAAGTTGGGGTCCCTGATGGTCAGAGGAGACAGGTATTTTAAAAGGTCCATTCTTGGGACCTTAACCAACGGTAAAGAGGAGATCTAATAGAAGGGGTGGGTTCCTAACTTAGACACAGAGAACGTAGAGAACGTAACCGTCCGTCTAAGACATGAAAACTCCGTGGACTCTTCGGGGAATTATGAGTACCATCGGTGGTATATTTACTATGTTTCTTGTAACGGTCTTTTTTTAATTGTTTCGTGTATCCTTCTGTTTTCTCCTTTTCTCCTCGTTTTCTTGATGTTATCTCTGTCTCTTGTTAATTTTTATACCGTTATCATTTAGAAAAGGTTAGTTATGAATGAAATTTGTATTTACTTGGTTTGATAAGTTAGTTTTCAGTATCCCAATAAGTGAATTAAAACGTCGTCTTTAATTATGTTATAACATTTCGTTAATATGAAGTTATTAAATTTTTCGTAATTCTTTGTTACACCATCTACTTATTATTCCATTCTGGTGTAATATACGACAGATATTCTCTAAGTGAAATTTCAATTCCTGTATATACGTAACTTTCACCTACCTATCTTTTTATAAAAGGTACATTTACCATTGGTTTATTTTTTGTTTTATCTGAAATTCAGATTGTATCAGTGTACCCTGTTATTTCTTGTAATGTATTACTATTTTATATATTTTCTATATATATATATATATATATATATATATATAGAAGGTCAAGTAGTCTTTCTATATTGTTAATATTTACATACATACGAAACTACATACATGGGTTGTAGTTTCGTGTATTTATATGTTTCATTTATAATTGTTTTGACTGTCTTGACTTTCTTTATCGTTATGTTATTATCATCCAATGAAGTTATGGGGTTACATTTGTTACCTATCTTATGGGTCTGTCTTTTTAGTTATACCTTTGTGGTATAGACTTGTTGTGATATTTGGTTAACCGGATTGTCTGTTTATGTCTTGTAAGGTGAGTTGTCGTTGTCTCATGTACAAAAGGGGTTCATGTTTACCCTATAAAAGGTCTTATCTGTGTACAGTCCGGTGTTTTGTTGGTAATAGTTTAGATTTCAACTTTAGTATGGATTAAAAAAAAACTAACGTTACCATACTTTGATATTCAGTTATTGTCTTCCTTTTAACCTTTTGATTATTTATACACCTTCAATTCGTTGTATGAGATTTGTTGGTTACCTAGATTCTTCTTTAGTTTTCCTTTTAGTCTTTTACAGAACTCTCTTTACTTTTATTTTAGTATTATTTATTTTTGAATACCCTAAACCCTTTTCGTCACGATTCTCCCTTTAAATATCGTTATTTACTAATGTAATTTTTTATCCTTGAAGGGACCACTAAGTCGTCAATTCTTAGGTTAAAAGTTACGTCCCCTACTTCCAAACTAGGGACCAGTCCCTTTACGTTAGTGTGTGTGATTGTTTCTTCGAGTACGTGGTGTTAATGTCTCGGGTTTCAAAACCTAGGGTGTACATGACATTGATTACTCGGGAGTACGAGACCCCGGACATGTCGTACTGATCTCTCTTCGAACACGTGGTGTTATTTTCTAGAACACCGTGACGTTCCTTCTGGGGTACACGTTGTTGATTCTGGGTTTTGTCATTATTTATTTATTTATAAAAATTTTCTTTTATATAGAGTTTAATTGTTGGATTTGAATATGGAGTTCCTTCATCTTTTCTCGTTTTATTCCAGTTTCAATCGTATTTATTTATTTATTATTTCTATTCTCATCTTTATTTTGTCTCTGATTCTTTTGTTATCCTTTTCTGTTGTATTCATTCTGACAAAAAACTTTTCTAACTTGTTACCTGTTTGAAAGTCAATCTGATTCTTTTTGTTTTTCCTCTAAGTTTAATTATTTTAGTCTTTACTTTATCCTCTGTCTTTTTGGCTCCGTGTCTTTAAAATTTTACTACAATTCTTTGGTGTACTAATTAATCTTGGGGTTTAACTTAATGGATCTTCCTTACCCATTTAAGGATTTATGTAGATTGAATAGTTCTGACTTAGTACTTCTTTATTTTTGAGACTTTTCTCATTCCTCTACCTCAATCATTAGGGTTGTTTTCTTTCCAGTTCTGGTCTACCGAAGTGATCACTGATTCCGAAATTTCTTCTTAAATACAGTGAGGTTGAGACGACGACGATTTAAAGAAGTCAGCACAGGTTAAGAAACACTGGGGTATCTGACATCGGACACAGTTCATGTTTAACCGTGAATGGTTCTCGTAACGGTTGCTGACTCGTTGTTACCGTAAACGGTAGACGGAGATTACCTCTAACTTGGGACACGACGATATCGACAATTCGAAGTTGATAAGGACTCCCTCGAGTCCCACCTCACTCTGTGAGACACAAGGTCGTCTAGACCACCCTGTTCAGAAATCTATCAACCTACAACAATCCTTGTCTAAAATACTAGAGTTGGGAACGTAGAGGAATATAAATCTCTTCGTGATTTAGGGAAGTACCACTGTAGTCTAGAAGTACTGATTGTTCTTTGGAAAGCATTTTACTCACAAATTATCATGACTTGAAGAGGCAGTAGTTTCGGAATATATAACTAGAAGGGGGAACAGTGAAACCTCGTCAGAGAGTCTCTATAGACTCTACGACAGAGGGTCCGACGTCCGGAGTAAAACGGGGTTTATTTTGAATTAAGAGTTGAGAGTTCAATACGTTTAAAAGTCAGAAGTAGACGGTACGAGGAGACAGGTACCTAAGGAGTCCGTCCTTATAGTCTCACGCAACGGTAAAGGAGGAGGTCCCCTAGAAGGGTTCGGCCCTCAGTTTGGACGTAGAGGACGTAACGTCCGTCTCAGTAATGACGACTCAGTGGTCCCTTCGGACAGTTAGGATGAGTTTGAGGAGGTTTATTAACTTCTCCTCCCCTGTCCTATTCGAGTAAAATACTCCGGTCGTAACGGGACTACGTTTAAAGTCTGTCTCTGTGATATCCTTTTTATAATATCCGGTCATATAGGGACTACTTACATCTACCGTTTCAAGAGTTTTGTTTTTAATCATTTGACTTGAGTTGTCGTGTATATGGTACTAGTTTATCCTATTTAAGGACCTTACATTCCTGTCAAATTGTAATTTTATTAATTATATACATGATGTGGTTTTCTGTCTTACCACCCCTTTTTTAGTATACTAGTAGAGCTATCTACGTCTTTTTCGTAACTGTTTTAAACCGTATGAAAACTCTCTTTATAGAGTTGTTTAATACATATCTTTTTTACATGGTGTTGTATTATTTCCTGTATATGAAATTCGGGTATCAACTGTAGTATGAGTTATTAATCTTCGACTTTTGAAAAAGTAATTCTAATCCCTATTCCAATTCCTATGGGAGAGAACGGTGAAGATAAGTCATATCATGACACTTTGGTTCGGTTTTATCATTTTTATTCATTTTCCGTAGGTTCAGATTTCCTTTCACGTTTACTAGACATACGTGTACTGTACTAGGATACACATCTATTGGGATTTCATCAAAAAATACCTCTGTTTTTGGGTTGACAATCTTAATTGTTCGTTTAAGTATTTAAAATATCTGGTATTTATTAGTTACATGTCTTTGGTCAATATAAAGGTATGTCGTTGTTACTTAGTACGTTTTTCCTTTTAAAAGTTCTTTGGTTAGAATAAATGTTATCGTGGTTTACCTTTTTAAGAATCCTTGTTTCGATTGGTTTCTTCACTTTCTGAACCTGTGACTTTTGACGTTTTGTAACTACATTCTTTAATTTCTTCTGTGTCCGTTTACATTTCTGTGGGGGACAAGTACCCAACCTTCTGTATTATAATAATTTCATGGGTGTACTGATTTCGGTAGATATCTGAATTTCGTTAAGAGTAGTCGAAGGTTTACAGTAATTTTGTCTTTATCTCTTTTTTAAGGAGTTTGAATATGTCTTAGCGTTTTTGTTAGAACTCTTTCTTGTTTCAACCTTTACAGGGTGAAGGATTAACGTTTTACATAATGTTTCGATGTGATAAATCTTGTCATATCTCGACCGTATTTCCGTATGTATCATCTAGTTATCTTGTCTTTAGTTAGGGGTGTGTATGTCAGTTGACTAAAAACTGTTCCCACGGTTCTTATGTGTTACCTCTTCCCTAGTAGAGAAGTTGTTGACCACAATGATTTTGACCTATAAGGGTAACGTTTCGTTATTGAACGTAAAAATAAAATATGGTATGTATTTTTAGTTGACTTTTACCTAATTTGTGAATATAAATTGTAGATTTTGATATTTAACGGATTTTCTTTTGTCCACTTTTAAAACTGTAACTAGAGCTGTTACTAAAGAACCTATATTGTGGTTTTCGTGTCTGTTATTTTCTGTTTTATCTTTTCACCCTGGTGTAGTTTGATTTGCCGAATACAGTATTGTTTCCTTTGTTAGTTGTCTCACTTTTCCACCTTCGTCGTACCCTCTTTTATAAAAACATAGTTCATAGACTATGTCCTAATCAAAAATTCATCTATTCCTTGATCATGTTAAGTTAATTTTTTTTTTTTTGTCAAACTACGTACTATGACCTACGAACCCCGACCACGTGACTCTGCTGGGTCTCCCTAACATCCCCCTCCCTCCTCCCTTTCCCCAAGTCCTACCCCTTGTGTACATATGGACACCGTCTAAGTACAACTACATACGTTTTGGTTATGTTATAACATTTCATTAATTGGAGGTTAATTTTATTTATTTAAATATATAATTTTTTTTTTGTTTATTGGACTAATGTTTTACCCGTTACCTGGACTTGTATAAAGAAAAAAAATTCTTTTGTGTTTACCAGTTTTTTACGAGTTGTAGTGATTAAAAATCCCTTTATGTTTATTTTTGTTACTCAATAATGTGTGGACAATCCTACCGATAATACTTTTATTTTCTATTGTTCTCAACCGTTTCTATATCTCTTTAACCTTGGGAACACGTGAGAAGGACCTTTACATACTACTTTATCATGTTGTCAACACCTTTATCATACCTGTAAGGAGTTTTTTAATTTTAATCTTAATGGTACACTAGACCTTTAAGATGCAGACCATATAGATTTCTTAACTTTATTCCTATAACTTATCTACAGAAGTACAGGTACAAATATCGTCGTAATAAATGTTTTTTGGTTCTATACCTTTACTGGGTCAACAGATAAGTGTATACTTATCCGTTTCTTTTATCATATATATATGTTTACTTTCTTATAACAAGTTGGAAATTTTTCTTCTTTAAAGACGACAAACACTGTCCTACTTACCTGGACCTCCTGTAATTCGATTCACTTTTTTGGACGAATCTCTTACTATTAAGTATTGAAGTGTACGTATTCAAAAGATTTCATCAGTTTAAGTATCATCATCTCTTATGTTATCGTTAACGGTTCTGACGTTCACCTTCTTTACTCAACATTTTACCCGTATTTGAAAGTCAATATGATTCACTTTTTTAAGATCACTAGACGAAACGTTGTATTATGGTTCTCGATTGTTATGTCATAACACGGGATTTTTTTTTTTTTTTTTTTTTTTTTCACAACTCTCATTTTGAGTTTAATTCACAAAAATGGTGGTTTTGGTTTGTGCCTCAGGTTATTTTGAAACCCTTTACAACCTATACAGATAATAGGAGTAACACCACTACGTACCCACAAACGGATACAGGTTTGAGTATTTTAACTTATGTAACTTATACTTGTTAAGAGACATAGAGTTAGTATAAAGTTATTTTTACAATTTTTTCTTTAAGATAGATTTTATTACTTTACAAATTGTCACCTTTACATATGTTTTCATCAACACTATAAAGAAATTTAAATTACGACTGGTGTTATGAAACATTAAAAGGAAAGTTTTTGACCTAAAAGGGTCGTACTGT
The DNA here is from genome assembly GCA_006410555.1 of Capra ibex. Classification (NCBI taxonomy): domain Eukaryota; kingdom Metazoa; phylum Chordata; class Mammalia; order Artiodactyla; family Bovidae; genus Capra; species Capra ibex. The sequence goes on from SJYO01015557.1 coordinate 1,053,688, forward strand.
GAGTCATGACCGTAGTCATTGTCTGTGAACTTTTGTGAGTACGGTTCCTCAATTGTCCTTTATAGAACCGTTTAAGTCTCAGTTTTCCTTTCGTCTCTTAACAGTCTTGTGTATAGCACAAAGAGTCTTAATAGACACAGTACAACCTTCAAAAATATGCCTTCACACACAACTGTGATTACTAATTCCGGTCCTAAGGATGTTAACTGTCCTTTTACTGGATATTTATTACTGAACACTACCTGAACAGTATGTCAGTAATTCACTTTATAAGATCATGGTCAAAGGAGGGAAACCATAGGGTCAAAGGCCGAAGACACTTCATGAAAAGGAAACATTTCTAGTGAGTAAAATAGACTCTGGTAGTTCAAAAGAAACCCGAAATAGTTTACTATTAAAGTAAGAGAGAAAATCATCTATTGTTACAGTTTACCTCAAAGAACTCGGACAAACCTTGTGTAAAACGAACGTGTCTTTAAAAGAGACCTCTCGAAGAACAAAGAGACAAATATTTTTCGTTTTATTTAAGAACTTTACAACTTTCAAATAAAAAAAATTCAAATTCTATTTTCGATTAACAATACGTAATAATTCGTTAGTCAAACGGTTAAAAAGTATATTGTGTTTATAAAAAGATTATTTAATTCAAGTCACATTGAAGAATCTTTTACCATAAGTCTTTAATAAAGTGACAATTTTAAGGTAGTAAAATGGTACATAGAACGTGCACACACAAGCACACAATTACTTTATATTTAAAGACCTTTTTAGTAAAATAATTCATTTGTGATCCAGTCTCAAAGAGGTTGACTCCTGACGTTGACAGTTCCCAGTATCCCGTCATTGTAATCCCTCTATTTCCTTCTACAGTAAGAGAAACTCAGGGATCCTTCACGTTGTCCGAAGAGGAGAGGAAACAGTAACGAGGAAAAGTAGGGTTTTCTGTGAAAACACCTGGTCACCGGATGAGAAAAAAGAAGGAAGAAAGGAAGGAGGAAGTGGGAAAAGAAGGAAGGGACAGAAGTACAAATACAAACCCCCTAATTCACCTTTTGATTCACCATTCGTGATAGAAGATTCAGGTGTTCGTTCTACGATACATAAATCTGTACCTCTTTTTTACTCCTTAAACTTTAGTAGAGTGATACTGGTGTAATACAATTAAGTCATATACTACACTATTTTTCACTGCACATTAATTCGGACTCTTTACGAATGTCTTTAATGAGATTGTGGTCTCTTAATTATCGGACATTTAAGATGTAAGTTATTAAACAAGTAAGATTTACTATTACAACTCTATTAAGGGAAAATTTTTTTTGTGTTTTACTTGTCAAAATTCTGAGGAAACACTTTTCCTTTTCACTTTCAGTAAGTAAGCACAGACTGAGAAATACTAAGGTCCCTTAAGAGGTCCGGTCTTACGACCTCACTCATCAGAAAGGGAAGAAGTCCCCTAGAAGGGTTGGGTCCCTAACTTGGGTCCAGAGGGTGTAACGTCCTCCTAAGAAATGGTCGACTCGGTGTTCCCTTCGAGGGAGACATTTATTGGAGTATAATTCACTATAGATTGTTTCTTTGTTGTATGACCAAAGCTTAGTCATAAATCTTCAAGTCTCCAATTTCAGTGGAATCTTTGTAAAGTATTAGTCACTTTAAACACTCTCACTTAAACTCTCAAATTCCGTTTATTCTGAACTGATACAAACGTACCGGTTTTGATTTTGATTAGAGATTTACTCACTCTAAGACTACGTTGTACATACAGGGTATTCTGTTATACTTACTACTCTAATCCCAACTATAAAGGGACCATAACCGGTAAAGACAAGAGAAAGACGGTAGAGAGATGTAAGAGAAACATGATGAACATATAGCTACCTATAATGACCCACCAAATCGAATCTCCGACCTTTTATACTTTTCTCCTTATTCAGTATCGGGTAGTAAAATTTTTTATGTCAATACTACTTCTCTGTTGTACTCACTTGTCCTTTTTGTTCCGTTTTGTGGTCTACCACTTCAGGTCAGGGAAGGTCGACTCAGGGTTAACCACAGAGAGAGAGGATATAGAAATACAGAACTTGGTAATAGTAGCTCCAACGTCTTTTTTGTATATCTCGTGGAGAAACTTGATATGAGAAAACGATGAATTTTAATAGTTATGTATAGGGAAGTCTTTCTCAGATCTTCGTGAATCAGTCCATTCGTCGTGATTTGATTTCATACTCTGAAGGGAAACGGGTAGGAGGTTTAAACAAAAGGTCGAAATACAGAGTGACAAGTGGATATAAGTCGATTTGATGTACCGGGTGATGACGGACTTGTATTAATAAAAATTTTTAAACGGAGTACAAGGACTAATACTGTACAATACAACCTACTGAAGAGAAATAAAGACAGATATTTTTAAAACGGCACTTGGTGTTACATCCAACTTACCACGGGAAAAATATTTCGAAATAACAATTCAGCCCTCACTAGAATACCACGGGTCTTGTAGGAATCTTAATATCCATGTATAAAACTTCGTGAACCGTATAAAGACAGAATTGATATAAAGAAAATAAAGAGGATTCTTGATCTTTATAGTTGATGAGTAAGTGAGTATAATAAACCTTTTTATGGATCATATCCAAAGTAGTATCTTTTGAACCTTTGATTAAAATTTTTATAATCAATCCTTCAATTATGAATAGACCAGTTTGAAGAATAAGTTATTTAAGTCATTTTTTCGTTCTCCTATCAACCAAAGGAAAAACTCGTCAATATTAGTTTCTTTTATAAATCCATTTGTCGTAATCCATTCGTTTTTAAAAAGTCTTACTTTTTTATTTTGTACTCGGTATGTTTTTAAAAAAATGTCAATCAAAAGTATAGAGAAAAATTTTAATTAAATAAGAAAATAACTTCCTATTAACGAAATGTCTTAAAATGACAAAAGACAGTTTGGAGTTGTACTTAGTAGGTATCCGTATGTGCATAAAAATCAACCTATATTAAAAATTTTTTTAATGAGACGTTTCCTCGTTTACTTTACAGTTCGATGTCGGACCCTCCACCAGGATTCTACCACCTCTTTATCCTGTCTCTCTGGTGTAAGAACGGGTATTTAAGTAACTTTATAGTAAACTTGTGACTCATTTAAGGTGTTTTGTTGAAGACTTGTGACCACCTCCTGTGGTCCGTGGGTCTTTCCGTCGGATAACGAAAGTTTTCCTCCAACAGAAACTTTTATATCTTCTATTTTTCTCTCTGTTTTCTTAATCCCTACCTCTAGGTGGGACCCCTCCCTCAGCACTTTCTCCTCTGTAAAGGTTTGTGGTCCTTTGGGAGAGTGGTCGTCCAGACACCCCTCAAAACCTTAGAGTCTCCCGTTGTATTGACCCTCGTTTTTTATTTATTTTGGGTGTCTAATGTACGGATTGGTGTTGAGGGTCGATTTTTCATTGGGTCTACGAACGAATACGGTGGTCGTTCACCCCCAACTAGTCCCTCCGTACCCGACGTAACGAGTCCCATTCCTGGTCCGGACTTACGGGACTCCTGTTAGACTCCCTCGATTGAACTCAACCGTTGGGTTTGGCACCCTATCGGTCTCCTTTTTTTTTTTTTTTTCTTTCTTTCTCTCTGTCTGTCTCTTGAAAGGACGCTTTTCGTGATTGGATTCCGTGACGGTCCGGGTAAGTGTCTTGTTTCCTGACTTGCTTATGGTCTCCTCTCGATCGGTCGACACCTGGCCGGGTAGGGGGCGACCTCTGGCCCTCCGTCTACCCGCTGTCGGTTTCGGTCACTCTCCGTAGGAGATGGTTTGACGTTCGTCCGAGGGTCAACGATTGGTTCAGAAGGACCCTAGGACCTACCAACTATAGACGGTCCTCTCGACGTCAGTCTCTAGCCGAGGGGTCTCCTCTGTATACCGTGTGGACTCTACCATGAAGGCGACGTATAGGTCTTTTGGCTCACCGACCCTGGTCCCTCCACTATTCTACGTGACGTGGATTCCTCTCACACGAGTGGTTTGTGGATCAGCGGATTGGACTAGCCTGGACGCTTTCCGTGTTTCGAGTCCGGGTTGGTTGACACGGAGACACCTCATGGGTTCTTGTACTTGGGCTCACCGAATCTAGACCCTTCACGTACGTTGGGTCCCGGGTGACATCTGTCAAGAGGACGTCTCGTTGGACCTCGAACTCGTCACATCTGACCCTTTCGTGTATACGACACTCACCCCTGTTTGGGTCACACCGGGTCTGTGCCACTCGTGAGGGATGTGTACGGTCACTATAAACAAATTTCACAAGAAGGAGTGTCCTGTTGACTTGTACACTCGGATTTATTCACTAGTGGAGGTGGGGAAAAACAGTCCCGCCTTTAATCTGTGACTTCTCTGAACGTTTGTCTTCTTCGGTTTTATTTGTCTCCCTTGACGAACCCTTCATTGTCCACGTTTTCTAAATTTTGGACATCAATCAAGAAACCTTCCCCGGATATCTAGAGTTCTTCATATTCGACCCTGTTCCTTGATAGACTTTGTTGACTGGGGTGAGACGTACGTTGTCGAGGTCTCTTTAAGGATCTATATAAAATGATAGTAGTAAACATATATATATATATATATATATATATATATATATATACATATATGTATAAATAAAAATTCGAGGAATAATGAGGTAATTAAAAGTAAAAACATTGAATGATAATGGAACGTTTTTTTTTGGGAAGTAAAAATTTCGTTTAAAGTATATATAAAAAATACACAAACACTAAAAAATAATAACATAAAAACTCTCAGATTAGAGATGAGATCTAAAAATTATAACTTAAAACCATAAACAACAGTTAAAACATGGAAATTCTTAGGTTAGAAGTCATGGTTAAAAATGAATCCTCACACTAATGACCGAACTAACGGGAGAGGGGGAAAACTGAAAGAAAAAAGAGGGAGTCCAGTGGAGATAGAGGAGGGAGGTGGAAGAGAAGAGATGGGTTAACACACTTAGAGAAACCCATAAAACCCGACACCCTTTGTGAATCCCTTGACTAATGATCGATCTAGACAGAGACCTTGTATCGGGACTTGTAATTATGTGTCCGACGGGTTTCAGTGTGGCTTGGGTATGTGTGGAGTTTTGAGTAATGACCTGTGAAGTAACGTGATGTCTCTCTTCTCTAGGTTGAGGTGGGTGGTCTTATAACTGTGTTCGAAGGGATTGGTCCTTTGGAACTGTTCGGTTTGAACGTTGGGGTGGGTGTCTCTCCTTGGAGGTTTTATTTCTCCTTGGTGTTTGAAGGTCGTATGTCATTTCAGTAGGGTTTGTACCGTTAGTTTTGTTCTACTTTTCTGTCTTTATAAGTAGTCCATTTCCTTATACTATTTACGGGTGGTTCGGTTTGTTTTCTCCTCCTCTATCTCTCAGATAGACTTTTTATTAAGTCTTATTACTATCATTTTTACTAGGTTTTAGAACTTTTGTTTTACCTCAATGTCTATTTATTAGACCTCTGTTCCTAACTCTACTACGTTCTTTACAACCTGTTTCTGGATCTTCTTTAATTTTTTACTCACTTAGTTATTACTTATTACGTTATTGACTCTAGTTTTTGAGACCTCCCTTGGTTGTCATCTTATTGACTCCGTCTTCTATCCTATTCGCTCCACCTACTATCTTACCTCCTTTATTTACTTCGTCTCTCCTTCTTTCTTTTTATCTTAATTTTCTTTACTCCTGTTGGAGTCTCTGGACACCCTGTTACAGTTTGCGGGATTGTAAGCTTAATATCCTCAGGGTCTTCTTCTGCTGTTTTTCTTGCTGACACTTTTTTATGAACTCCTCTGTTATCAACTTTTGAAGGGATTTTGCCCCTTCCTTTATCGGTGGGTTCAGGTTCTTTAGGTCTCTCAGGGTTTGTTCTATTTGGGGTCCGTTTTATGTGGTTCTATGTAAAATTAGTTTAATTACAACTAGTTTGTGTTTCTTTTTTTATAATTTTCGTCGTTCCTTTTTTGTTGTTTATTGTGTGTTCTCCTAAGGGTATTTCTATTGTCGACTAGAAAGTCGACTTTAAGAAGTCCGGTCTTCCCTTACCGTTCTGTATAAATTCACTTCTTTCTCTTTTTCGATGTCGGGACTAATAACATAGGTCGTTCCTAGAGTAAGTTTATACTTCCTCATAAGTTTTCGAAATGTCTGTTCGTTTTCGACTCTCTTAAGTCGTGGTGGTTTGGTTGTGAAGTTGTTTACGATTTCCTAGAAGAGACCTGTCCTTTGTGTCTTTTCCACATATTTGAGTTTGGGTTTTGTTGTTTCATTTACCGTTCCCCTAGTATGAATAGTTATTAGTGGATCTCACATTTACCCAACTTACTGGGTTGGCTTTCTGTTTCTGACTGACTTACCTATGTTTTTGTTCTGGGGATATATACAACAGATATTCTCTGGGTAGAGTTTTGTTCTCTGTGTTTGTCTGACTTTCACTTCCCGACCTTTTTCTATAAAGTACGTTTACCTTTGGTTTTCTTCAGTCCTCATCGTTATGAGTATAGTCTATTTTATCTGAGACTTTATTTCCGACACTTTGCTCTGTTTCCTGTGATGTATTACTAGTTTCCCAGTTATGTTCTTCTTCTATATTGTTAATATTTATATATACGTGAGTTGTATCCTCGTGGTGTTATACATTCTGTTTACGATTGTTCATACTTTCCCCTTTAATTGTCACTGTGTTATTATCACCCTGTGAAATTATGGGGTAAGTGTGGATACCTATCTAGTTGATTTATCTTTTAATCGTTCCTTTGCGTTTGAAATTTACTATGTTACCTGGTCAATCTGGATTAACTATAGATATCCTGTAAAATGGGTTTTGTTACTTAAAGTGGACAAAGAGTTCACGTGTACCTTGGAAGAGGTCCTATCTAGTGTAGCATCCGGTATTTAGATCGGAACCATTTAATTTTTTTTTTTTTTTCAACTTTAGTAAGGTTCGTAGAAAAGACTAGTGTCACGACACTAATCTACAGTTGTCCTTTGTTCGATAATTTTTATGTTTGTAAACCTCCGATTTGACGTTCGAAGACTTATTGGTTGTTTAGTGTCTTCTTTAGTTTTATACGTATCTTTACTTACTTTTACTTTTGTGTTGTTGGGTTTTGGTAACATTAAGTCATTTTCGTCACGATTCCCCTTCCAAGTATTGTTATGTTCGAATGGAGTTCTTTGTTCTCTTTTCAGTTTATTTATTGGATTGAGATGTGGATTTCGTTGATTTTTTCTTCTTTACTTTTTGGGGTCCCAACCATCTTCCTTTCTTTAGTATTTTTAATCCCGTCTTTATTTACTTTTTCTTTGTTTCCTCTGGTATCGTTTTTAGTTGTTTCGATTTTCGACCAAGAAACTCTTCTATTTATTTTATCTGTTGGGCAATCGGTCTGAGTAGTTCTTTGTTTTCCTCTTCTTAGTTTAGTTGTTTTAATCTTTGTTTTTACCTCTTTAGTGTTGTCTGTTGTGTCTTTATGTTTCCTAGTACTCTGATGATAGTCGTTGATATACGGTTATTTTACCTGTTGAACCTTCTTTTGCTGTTTAAGAATCTTTTCATATTTAAAGGTTTTGACTTGGTCCTTCTTTATTTTTTAGAATTGTCTGGGTAGTGTTTATGTCTTTAGATTTGACATTAGTCTTTAGAAGATCGTTTGTTTTCGGGTCCTGGTCTACCGAAGTGTCTATTTGATGGTTTTTAAATCTCTTCTCGATTGTGGATAGGATGAGTTTGAGAAGGTCTTTTAACGTATCCTTCCATTTGAAGGTTTGAGTAAGATACTCCGGTGGTAGGGGGGTTTGGTCTGTTTCTACAGTGTCTTTTTTTTTTCTTTTGATGTCCGGTTATAGTGACTACTTGTATCTACGTTTTTAGGAATTGTTTTAGGATCGTTCGTCTTAGGTTGTTACATACTAATTTTTCTAGTATGTAGTATGGTTCATCCGAATAAGGGTCCCTACATTCCTAAGAAATTATAAACGTTTAGTTACTTACACTATGTGGTGTAATTGTTTGACTTTCCATTTTTGGTATACTAATAGAGTTATCTAAGTCTCTTTCGGAAACTGTTTTAAGTTGTAGGTAAATACTATTTTTGGGAGATCTTTCATCCGTCTCTTCCTTGTATAGAGTTGTATTATTTTCGGTATATACTATTTGGGTGTCGTTTGTAATAGGAGTTACCACTTTTTAACTTTCGCAAAGACAGTTTCAGCCCTTATTCTGTTCCCACGGGTGAGAGTGGTGACGATAAGTTCAAATCGGTGTCGTTAGTCTCTTCCTTTTCTTTATGTTTCTTAGGTTTAACCTTTTCTTCTTCATTTTGAGAGTGAGAAACGTCTACTGTACTAGGAGATGTATCTTTTGGTATTACTGAGGTGGTCTTTTAATGATCTCGAATAGTTACTTTTATCATTTCAAAGTCCTATATTTTAATTGTGTGTCTTTAGGGAACGTAAGAATATGTGATTGTTACTCTTTTGTCTTTCTCTTTAATTCCTTTGATAAGGTAAGTGGTAACGTTACTTTAATTATTTTATGAATCCTTATTTAGATGGATTTCTTTGTTTTCTGAATATATATCTTTTGACATTTTTTGACTGGTTTCTTTAGTTTCTCCTGTGTTTATCTACCTCTTTATATGGTACAAATATCTAGTCTTCTTAGTTATACACTTTTACTAATATGATGGGTTTCGTTAGATATCTAAGTTATTTTAGAGATAGTTCGATGGTTACCTTTAAAAGTCTCTTGATCTTGTTTATTAAAGTATTAAACATACCTTTATGTTTTTTAGAACTTATCGGTTTGTTAGAACTCTTTCTTACCTTGACCTCATTAGCTGGACGGACTGAAGTCCGTCCAATATGATGTTTCGAATATCAAATATGATATGATGTTTTGACGTCAGTAGTTCTGTCAGTAGTTCTGTCAGTAGTTCTGTCAGTAGTTCTGTCATACCATTACCGTGTTTCTGTCTTTATATCTAGTGACCTTGTTTTATCTTTCGGGTCTCTATTAGGTACATGGATACCTGTGGAATCGAAACTGTTTCCTCCGTTCTTATTTGTTACCTCTTTTCTGTTAGATAAATTGTTCACCACGACCCTTTTGACCAGTTGGTGAACATTTTCTTACTTTGATCTTGTGAAAGATTGTGGTATGTGTGTGTGTGTGTGTGTGTGTGTTGAGTTTTACCTAATTTACTAGATTTGCATTCTGGTCTTTGATATTTTGAGGATCTCCTCTTGTATCCGTTTTGTGAGAGACTGTATTTAGTGTCGTCCTAGGAGATACTGGGTGGAGTGTCTCGTTACCTTTACTTTCGTTTTTATTTGTTTATCTTGAATTAATTTGAATTTTCGAAAACGTGTTGTTTCCTTTGAGATTCGTTCCACTTTTCTGTCGAAAGTCTTACCCTATTTTAGTATCGTTTGTTTCGTTGACTGTTTCTTAATTAGAGTTTTTTATATGTTCGTCGTGGACGTGGAGTTAAGGTCTTTTTATTTACTGGGTCAGTTGTTTACTCGGTTTCTTGATTTATCTGTAAAGAGGTTTCTTCTGTATGTCTACCGATTGTTTGTGTACTTTTCTACGAGTTGTAGTGAGTAATAGTCTATTTACGTTTAGTTTTGATGCTACTCCATGGTAGAGTACGGCTAGTCTTACCAACAATAGTTTTTCAGATGTTTGTTATTTCCGACCTCTCCCACGACTCTTTTTCCTTGGGATAATGTGACAACCACCCTTACGTTTGATCATGTCGGTGATACCTCTTCTCAAACCTCTAAGGAATTTTTTGATCTTTATCTTGACGGAATACTGGGTCTTTAGGGTGACGACCCGTATGTGTGTCTCCTTTGGTCTTAACTTTCTCTGTGTACATGGGGTTACAAGTAGCGTCATGACAAATATTGTCGGTCCTGGGTACCTTCGTTGGATCTATAAGTATTCCTCTGCTTACCTATTCTTTCGACACCATGTATATGTGTTGCCTCATAATGAGTCGGTAATTTTTCTTAAATAAACTTAGTCAAGATTACTCCACCTACTTTGACCTCGGATAATATGTCTCACTTCATTCAGTCTTTCTTTTTGTGGTTATGTCATATGATTGCGTATATATACCTTAAATCTTTCTACCATTACTACTGGGATATTTGCTCCGTCGTTTTTCTCTGTGTCTACATTTCTTGTCAGAAAACCTGAGACACCTTCTTCAGCTCCCACACTACTAAACTCTCCCATCACGACTTTGCACACATAATAGGATACACTTCACCTAACGGTCGGGTCCAAACTACGTACTCTGTCCTATGAGTACCGACCACGTGACCCTACTGGGACCCCTTACCCTACCCCTTCCCTCTACCCTCCCCCCAAGACCCACCCCTTGTCTACACACGGGAACCGACTAAGTACAGTTACATACCTTTTTCGGTGATGTTATAACATTAATCGGAGGTTAATTTTATTTAAATATTTTAAAAAAATTTCGACGTAGGACTTTCTTTGAAAGTGTCGTGTGTAGACTATTTTCTGAACTTAGGTCTTATATCATTCTTGAGAGTGTTAAGTCGTTCTAGTGGGGTTTTTTCTTCTTTCCCTATAAACTTGTTTGTAGAGTGTTCATCGATTATAGAAGTCACTGTTTACAATTTGAAGTAGTCAGTAGTCCTTTTACGTTTAATCTTAGTGAATTCTATGATGACGTATGAACTAATAACAAGTACACGTGTCAGGACAGGGTGAGACGTTGAGTACCTGACGTTATATGGTCTGAAGAGACAAGAATTGTTGCAGGACCTCAAAAGAGTTACAGTAGGTTGATAGAGTAGGAGACAACAGGAGAAGAGGAGGACGGAAGTTAGAAAGGGTCGTAATCCCAGAAAAGTTTACTCAGTCGAGAAGTGTAGTACACCGGTTTTACAACTTCGAAGTCGAAGTCGTAGTCAGGAAGATTACTTATAAGTTCCAACTAAAGGAAATCCTAACTAACTAAACTAGAGGAACGACAGGTTCTCTGAGAGTCCTCAGAAGAGGTTATGGTGTCAAACTTCCGTAGTTAAGAAGTTACGAGTCAGAAAAAATAACGGGTCGAGAGTGTAGGTATGTACTGATGACCTTTTTGGTGTCGAAACTGACAAAACTGTGAACGTCTGTTTCATTACAGAGACGAAAACTTATACGACATATCCAAACAGTATCGAAAAGAAGGTTCCTCGTTCGTAGACAATTAAAGTACCGAAGTCAATGACCGGTATCACTAAAACCTCGGGCTCTTTTATCAGACAGTGAAAAGGTAACAAAGGGGTAGATAAACGGTACTTCACTATCCTGACCTATGGTACTAGAATCAAGGGACTTACAATCCGAAATTCGGGCGAAAAAGTGAGAGGAGAAGGTGGAAGTAGTTCTCCGAGAAATTAAGGTAAAACGAAAGACGGTATCGCCACCACAGTATCCGTATAGACTCTAATAACTATAGAAAGGGGTGTTAGAACTAAAGTCCAACACGAAGTAGGTCGGGTCGTAAAGCATACTACATGTGACGTATCGTCAATTTATCCGTCCCACTGTTATATATCTGAATTACCTGACGATAGGATTAAAACTTGGTCGATCTGTTCCATTTTAATGAATTTTCTGTTTGTTTTGTTTTCGAATTGTTATGGTACACACAACTCATACACCTCGGTAGTCTTGAAAGTATATGATAAACACCCTCATATTTAACCATTTGATGAAATTTTTGTCAAACCGTCAAAGAATATCAATTTACATATGAAAGACGAACCCGAGTAAATACATCGAAGATCTATAAATGATTTTTTTTTCTACCTTTATATATGGATCTTTTTATTAACATGTGGTTACAAAAGTCTTTTAAATGAGTAGCATCGGGTTACACTTTTCATTGGTTCAAGGGTATTTGTCCCTTTATCTGTTTGTTTGACTTTAAAAGTATATTACCGTATAATGAGTTATTAAATTTTTTGATTATCTACGTTGAACAATGATTATGTACACTCTTCATCCCGTTTAGGGGTTTATTACTTGGACTCACTTTCTTTGGTTTTTCTTTTGTGTGTAGTGTATTAATATAAGACAACATAGTCTTTACCAATAGTAAGACTCCATATTTCCCCTAGTTAACGGTTTCCCGGACTTCTTTGAAAGACCACACTACCCTTACGAGAAGTAAAAATAACAACTTGAGAATACTGAAATGTCATATTTTCTGGTGTAAACGGGGGTGTTTCCCATATACGAGAAAGGAACTTCAGATTAATAAAGATACATTTATTTATTTATTAATTTACAGAGTAATGAAGATCAATTAAAATTTATATAACTTTATCACTTTTAAATGATATATTTGACTCCTATCGAAACCATATTGACGTTGTCATGACTTGTGCTTTCTCTTTATGTATCAAAATTTCAAGTAAAAGATTTTGAGAAACTTGTCTACATGAACCATAAGTCTTTAAAATCCTATTCTTACACTACGTACATGGTATATAATATGTCGTCGACGTAATAGGGTAATTAATTTCATAATTGAAAAGACATCACTTTATACTTTTAAGTATCTTTCATTGAATTTTTGATATATATCGGGGTAAAGTTAAGTCCAAACGAAAATTGGGTTTTAGTCAAATTCATACTACTTTAAAGTCAAAGATTCCTAAAAACCTAAAACTACGACATTTATTCTATGACACATGGACATCAAGTTAAATGGATATTAATAATTTTACTGAATTGTTTCTTGTACGGACGACAAAGAGGTCCAAAATATTCACCAACATTACTTGACCACCATGAAAACAGTGGATATCCTTAGAACCGGTTGTAATTTAAAGATCGTGAAAAGAAACTCACCCCTTAATTTTAGGGTCAGTTTTTATTTCAAAAACAAAAATCACCGAAATGATACTCCTACTTCATTGTACAAAATGAATTTATATTATAGGAAGACGATAATTAAAAGAAGAAATATAAACATGGATAAAGTGTTTTGACGTTTATTTACTTCTTAGAAAGACGTCTTTTATGTCGAAAGAAGCGATTTTACTTGTTTGTTTTTCAAGTTGTATTTAACTTCCGTTTTTTTTTATGATTTTAAAAGTAATCTTAGTAAAGATTCAAGGGTAAGTTGACCCAGACTAAAGAAGATATAAGACGGGTCACGAATAACAGTACACACACAAACACACACCCATACATATGTGTAAACTGAAGGTAGGGGTTCCTTTGTGACCGTTTATACTATAACATGTCTCCATTACACCATATCATGGTTCTCGTACCCCTACCCTAAATCATTTTGACGAGAACATAAGGTCCACGAAGAAATTTTGGAACATTGTCTTCTTTTAAATCGAAAAAACTTAGATCCAAAATAATAGATATTAGACTCTCCATATTTACTTTGAAGTCCTAATAAAAATCCTATTGTACTCTATGTGACAGTTAGTCGGTTAATTATTATTCACCATTGATATTATTATTCAACTGATGAAATAATAATTTTCGAACTGTCTCTTTAGATATAAACTAACTTTTCCCTTCATATTAACACAATCTCTATTCGAATTTTGGAATGGAATACTTTTACAATGAGACGAGAAGAAATGTTCTGATAATATAATAAAAACGGTGATCTTAAACCGTTCTCGAATAAACTATTACAAACTACTTTGGTATGAGAGAGATGATAAAATGTTATAGATGATGTTTCGGATACCAGTCCTTAATGTTAAGATGATCACATTTTTTACAAGTCTTAAGATTTCCCTGTCTTCTTTTAAAAGAGTGAGTCATCCTTTCTTCATTTAACGTTTACCTCCAGTAATTTTTAATTCCGAGACTTGAAACCGGATCTCTTACTTTAAATTGAAGATTCTTTCAAACCGATATAATAGACTGTTACGTCTACTCCTTCCCATGGAATATAGTTTTATAGTTGATAGATGTTAGTTGATCTCAGGCAATTCGGTAAATAATAAATTTATTAATAAAGTCTAACTAATGAATTCATAGTTCCCGTCAATTCGTTATCTGTTAAGAGAAAATGAATGAAAAAAAAAAAAAAGGTGATGAGTCAAGAATACCCTTTAGGATAGGTCCAGTAGTATAGTGTTAACTTTTGTTGACTATTACTTTTCTTACGATTAACCAAAGGAGAGAGAATAGTGACTAAGTATGTGTTTGATAATAAAGGTGTAAGAAGGAGAACAAACATAAGTTGCAGATATAGATCTGAAATTTCAAAAAACCTCATTAATCCTTGATCGTATTGTAACCATTTGATATAACTCAGAATCTGTCCTACTACTTACACTAGATCTTTATTACATAAATTTCGACGACGACGACGATTCAGCGAGGTCAGCACAGGCTTAGACACGCTGGGGTATCTACCGTCGGGTGGTCCGAGGTGGCAGGGACCCTAAGAGGTCCGTTCTTGTGACCTCACCCAACGGTAAAGGAAGAGGTCATAAATTCCGATGACTAGTTTATAAATGAATTGTTGGTAATTTGATTCACGATTACTGTTTTTCTGTTCAAAGTCAAAAACGGGAAACCTTTGAGTCTCAAATCATCTCCTCTAAACATTTGTTTGTTTAAGTTGTCTCTTACTATACAACTTATTGTCTAACATCGGTTTCATTATTTGTAAATCTGTTTATTATTTGTACAACCAGTCGTCTTTCCCCCTGTAATGTAGTTTCAGGACACAAGACGAGACTTGGAAGACTCCGGTTTCGTTGTAACGGGGTTTAACCCACCACTCGGTTCTTAATATCCAGTCAGAAAGTTGAGCTGAAGGAAGTTTCTCTTACAGTCCTGGTTTAAGTACTTAAAAGTCCGAAAATGAAAGACAAATTAAGTCGGTTGTAGATTTCAGAGTCACGGGAGAAATTTTTTATTGTAGTCAAGTCAAGTGAGCGAGTCAGTACAGACTGAGTACCTGACGTCGTGCTGTCCGGAGGGACAGATAGTGGTTGAGGGTCTCAAATGAGTTTGAGTACAGGTAACTCAGCCACTACGGTAGGTTGATAGAGTAGGAGACAGTAGGGGAAGAGGGGGACGGAAGTTAGAAAGGGTCGTAGTCCCAGAAAAGGTCACTCAGTCAAGAAGAGTAGTCCACCGGTGTCATAAGCTCAAAGTCGAAGTTGTAGTTAGGAAGGTTACTTGTAAGTCCTGACTGAAGGAAATCCTACCTGACCAACCTATAGGAACGTCAGGTTCCCTGAGGTTTCATGACCTCAAAGTCGAAGTCGTAGTAAGGAAGGTTTCTTTAGGGTTCCAACTAGAGGAAGTCTTACCTGATCAACCTAGAGGAACGTCAGGTTCCCTGAGAGTTCTCAGAAAAGGTTGTGGTGTCAAGTCTTCGTAGTTAAGAAACGGTAAGTCGAAAGAAATCTCAGGTTGAGAGTGTAGGTATTTACTGATGACCCTTTTTTTTATCGTATTAAATAACTTTTTTTTAGATGAAAGATAACGTAATACGACAAGTGGAAGGACTCTGTTGAGGGTCGTGGAGAAGGAAGTGGAAAGAAGGGTGAATGTAGTCACAAGGGATTTTCACTTGTATTGTATTCTTAAGGAGATATGGTAGTTGAAGATAAGTCCTGTAAAACGGACGGAGACGGAGTTAACCTGGGATTGAAAGAACTCTCGAATCAAAATGGAGACCGGAATCGTACACCGAAAATAAAAGACAGTGGATACTCGTCCAAAGTGTATAAAGAAAGGGTGATAGGTGACTCGTGAGGGTGACAACCCTTCGAACGACGAGTCAGGTCAGTGAGTGAGGGTAGGGAATACTCACCGTCTATGGTTGGTGAGTGATTGAAGTGGAGTAAGTGACTCGTAGAACTGTGAACTCAGTGTCTATCCGGAAGAGAAGTCGGTTCTAAGGACGACGACAACGACGACGACGACGACGACGACGACGATTCAGTGAAGTCAGTACAGGGTGAGACACGCTGGAGTATCTGCCGTCGGGTGGTCCGAGGGGGTAGGGACCCTAAGAGGTCCGTTCTTGTGAACTCACCCAAAATATCCTAAAGTTAGTAGGATATTTTATAGGTTCAGGTATTAAAAGGTCAGGATAAGTTCTGAGATTGGTGAACAAAGGTTACAAAAGGAGACAAAGTAAGACTATGTATAAGAATTTCTCTATTATACCTGACCGGTATTAGACTTCACTTATTTCAACTTTAGTAAAAAGTTTAAAAAGTCAATTAGAATGCAACTGATGGGACGTTGAAAAAGAAATAGGGAAGGTGAGAGAGATGGAAATGAGATTGGGATTATAACTGGATTGGTATTGGTATTAGTTCTGACATTTGTATTTGTGTTAGTATTAGGAAGAAAGGACGGAAGGACAGGTTATATCTAAAGTGTCGAGTAATAAAAAAAGGAATATTTGAGGTTAAAGAAGACAATAAAGTAACGTAAGTAAATTGTTTTAGTTTAAGACTTCCTTAGGTAAAAGATACAGAACCCGTTACTTAATATGACCTTTTTTATCGTTTGTCTCGTTTCATTGTGATATTTAAATAGTAGTGACTGGAGTACATCTATTAATCGTTTAGATAGTGACCGTAGTTATAAAGTGTAGTAGATATAAAAAGTCCGAAGGGACTATCGAATCAACCATTTCTTAGGAGGACGTTACACCCTCTGGAGCCAAACTAGGGACCCAACCCTTCTAAGGGACCTCTTCCCTTTCCGATAGGTGAGGTCATAAGACCGAATCTCTTAAGACACCTGACATATCAGGTACTCCAGCGTTTGTCAGCCTGTGTTGACTTGTTTAAAGTACAAGTGATATGAAAAGAGCTGTAGATAAATATGGTGTGTTTTGGGTTTTAAAAAGTCTGGGTAATAAAGGATTTTCTCTTTTTATCTTCGACAGTATACACCAAATCAAATCTACGACAGAATAGACTGAGAAAACGCTGGGGTCCTTAACGTCGGACGGTCCGAGGAGACAGGTGCCGTAAAAGATCAGTTCCTTTGAACTTGTGGGGATTAAAGGTCTGTGGGTAAAAAGAAGAGTGGTATGAGACTATTCGGAGTACAAGATGACGAGGTTTTGTCGAGAGTAATAGTAGTTGTTATTGGAGGTATAGTGATTAGTTTTTTGGATAAAGTACCGAATGAAAAGAGACTCACCACGACTGGTGGACACCAATCTTTAATCATATTTCATCAGCGACTTTGACACCCGAGACCTCATTCTGTCGGACCCTATCTAAGGACCTAGACGGTCAATGATCGACCCTGAATTTCGTTAACTAACTTTTATAGAGATACGGAGTTAAAGGAAGAGATATTTTATCTCCATTTTCATCATAATAGTATCTTTACATTTTTATTTCATTTATGTATAAAAATGTCAAGAACCCGAAGGGACCACTGAGTCTCCAATTTCGTAGACGGACCTTACGCCCTCTGGGTCCAAGCTAGGAACTCATCCCTTCTAGGCGACCTCTTCCTTTACCGTTGGGTGAGGTCATGAGAACGGACCTCTAGGGTACCTCCCTCCTCGGACCATCTGATGTCAGGTACCCCGACGTTTCTCAGTCTGTGCTGACTCGTTGAAGTGTGTATGTGGACCTCTTCCTTTACCGTTGGGTGAGGTCATAAGAACGGACCTTTATTGTACCTACTTCCTCCGAACATCCGATGTCAGGTACCCTATCATTTCTCAATGTGTCCTGACTCGTTGAAGTGTCAAGAATCTCGTATTGGACTGTGGATCATTCGAGAGTTATTACAATGATAATTAAGATAATTCATGAGAAAGGAAGAACTTATATTTGAGAAAAACTGAGGATTTGAAGTATGAGAAAACCAAAACCATCTTCCCGATAAATGCAGACAGGACCTCTGGTATCAATCATCATCATCAAACAGCGAGTCAGCACAGGCTGAGAAACGCTGGGGTACCTGACATCGGATGGTCCGAGGAGGGAGATACCCTAAGAGGTCCGTTCTCATAACCTCACCCAACGGTAAAGGAAGAGGTCCCTTAGAAGGGTTGGGTCCCTAGCTTGGACTCAGAGGGCGTAAGGTCCGTCTGTGAAATTGGAGACTCGGTGGTCCCTTCGGAGTGGACCTCTGGTATGTTTTCCTTTTATTGTACTAGTCCTTAAATTCTTAAAGTTGAGTTTAAGAACAGTAGGGGGGTTTTTTAGAATGAAAACATATAAGTATAAATAAAAATAGACAAACTCCCTCCCATCTTTACCAACTTTAATTTTATAAAATTATGAATATAAATTTAATATCTATAAATATATAAATTTATAATATCTTATTTTTATATTCCGGAAAAGTGTCTGATAAGTTTATAGGAATTCACCTTTGCTTCCGTAACTAATCCTCCTCACTCCTATAAACCCTTCTGTACTCATTTCTACTTTAAAAACTTAGATGAAATTCGGAAGAGAGTTACTAAGAGGAGTTCTAAATAGGGATAGGGATAGTGGATGAATAGGAATAGTGGATATTGATCTTTCAAGATTTATATAGGGTTGTCTCTATTCATTTTTAAGTTGGATTCTTCTTTATCCGATGTGAGGTTTTCTAATGTTATATAAGATTCAATATAACCGTATTTGGTTTCCCTATATACACTCTCATATAATAAAGTCAAAATCTGGTTCCCCTACTTTATAACCTAGTCCTGTTTAATTAGTTGTACTCGCATGAATAAGGACTTAATTATATACCATCCAACTTGTTTATTTTAACGAGAGAAACACGAATTAAAAAAAAAAAGATATACAGAGTTCCGAGTCAAGACAAAGGATTATCAAGAGGTCTACTATAATAGTTACGACGATTCAACGAAGTCAACACAGGCTAAGACACCTTAGGGTATCTGTCGTCGGGTGCTCCGAGGGGGCAGGGACCCTAAAAGGTCCGTTCTTGTGACCTTACCCAATGGTAAAGGAAGAGGTTACGTACTTTCACCTTTCACTTTTCACTTTCACTTCAGCGAATCAGCTCAGGCTGCGAATCACTGAGTACCTGATATCGGATGGTCAGAGGAGGTAGGTACCCTAAAAGATCCATTCTCATGACCTCACCCAACGGTAACGGAAGAGGTCTATAATTGTTATGTACCAAAATTTATGACGAATAAAAGAATACTCAGAGTTTATACGTAAAGTATAGACAAAAAAAGAGACTCTTGGAATATAAGGTTTGTTAGTGGAGTATCACAGGTAAACCTATGGACTCTCTCTTTTTAAACTTGACATATATAGATTTTGATTCGAGAATAGAGGATTTCTATAAATGATATTTTACAAAGAGATTATATCTACCGATCTAATAAGTGAGTGAACGTGTTCACTCTTTGGACCCTAACTGAGAACTGTGGATAAATTTGAGGTAACGGTCATCGGTTAGTAGTTCAGAATAGAAAAATGGGAGATTTCTCGAAAGGTTTAGTAGGTGACGAGAATAAAAGTGTAAAGGAGTAAGGAATTTTATAAAGTCGTGGACTGAGTAACAATGAGAAATTGTAAGGTTATAGATACATCTAGTGGACAGTTATACCACTGACTTAAGGAATTGAGAGAGAGAGTTTCTAGAAAAAACGAGGGATAGAGTCTATAAATGAAAGTCCTAGGACGAGAATAGAAACGTTTACCACCGTCACTTTATGTTGGTATTAAAAGTAAAGTTAAAAGTAAAGTAGTATAGGAGGTTGGTCGTGAAGGATAGTACCGTTGAGATTATTAGGAAAGTGGTAAGACCGTGTAGTCGTGTAGTTGAGAGTGTAGAAACGAGAGGGAAACACGGGAAAGAGGAATAGGTCAAATTTAAGTACCAGTCAGTATTAGTAAGGAGTGTATGTAAGACTTAAGGAAACTAGAAGGAAGTGAAAGCACCTTGACAACGTTTTACTGTTGGGGTTAATTTGAGAAACAAATCAGAGACGAATGAAACGATCCAGTCCAGAAAGGGAAAGTTTCTTTGACCGATTGTCAAGTGGTTTGGATAAAAGGAAGGGGGGTCGTGTTTCGATCTGTTATAAGAGTCAGAAACGACTAAATTTCACATTGATACCCAAACTTAAAATCGATTATTTACACTCATCTTTACTAAGTATAGTCAAGATTCTGACCGTATATATTTTAAAACTCTAGAAGGTAACAGAGGTAAGAGATTGAAAGATCGACACATAGTTTCAGGTCCTATTAGAACCTTTTGGACACGACTCTAAGATAAGTGGTCCTCGTGACTTTCTATGTCTACATATGGGAACCTAAAGTGGAGATGACGATACAGGGTGATAGTTGTTCTGAAGTCCAATGATTATATATTTAAAGATGACACAATCCGTGATTCTAAACTACCAATTAGACAGTGTCGTCGATCGTAACACAAGTTTAGTGATATCTTTGCACGGACATCTTTTGTGTGTCGATGTGGTTGTCTAAAGTGAAAATTTAAGTACTAGCAATTGGAACAGTAGATTGTAATTGTACACATGTTGAGAAACACTAGGGTACATGACCTATTGGATCGTCCAAGGAGGTAGGTACCTTAAAAGGTCCGTTCTCCTGACCTCACCCCACGGTAAAGAAAGAGGTCCCCTAAAAGGGCTAGGTCCCTAGTTTGGGTCGAGAGGCGTAACGTCCGTCTACGAAATGGAAGACGCGGTGGTCCCTTAAGGTTGTAATTGTGATCTGAAGGGATGAGATAAGACATAGGATTAAAGGATCTATTATTAAGTTTGAAAAGGAGTTTTGAGTATGGACCAGATAGACGTTAGAGTAATGATTATGGAAGTTTTATGTACGTCTTAAATTGTGAAGAAGTGAGAGTCCAGGTTCGAGAGATAAAGATGATTGTCCAGAGATTACAGTCGTCGGTCTCCATACCATGACCCTCCCTCCACCCTCCCCACAAGTCCTACCCCTTGTGCACATGTGGGCACCGCCTAAGTAAAACTACATACTGTTTTGGTTACGTTACATTATTTCATTAATCGGAGGTTAATTTTATTTATTTAAATTTAAATTTTTTACGTTTCACTTAGTAAGATCTGGAGTTTTGGGACATTACCGAAGCATAAAAATCCCATATCAGTTCTTTTATCTTTTATATAACCTATAAAGTTTAACTCCCAGAATGTATCCAAGACCTACCGAAATTTCTCGTTTCCTTGACACCCGTTCTTATGGTCGTGACCTAGTCTCTCGTTTTCCCTTTTACATCCAATGGTCTTGGACCCTCGAATCTTCTTCCTCAGGTGGTCCGATCAAGATTACGAAGACTCTCTCCTCGGCCTGACGACGAAAGGAGACTCTAACACGGGGTCTCGATACGACCTTTATAGTATTTTGTGATCTCCAATCTGGATTGACGACGAAGACTCGTCACAACTGTTTCTTCTCCTTTTATCTTCTTTCAGAGAAGGAGACGGAAGAAAGATACATAGGACGTCCATCTTAGATGTTTCTTCGGTCGACCACTTACCTTGACCTTTACATTAAACAGTTGAGACTCGGAGTCAGAGTGGTAGTATTTCGGTGGTCGAAACCGATGAGTCGTGAGTATTTTGAGGAGATGTGTATAAAAATGAAGGTACCTTCTTATAATTGTTCGTAGGAAGATGTGTCGTCCCAGACTGAGAGAGAGAATAGGTTTACTTTAGTGAGAGTGTGAAAAAGGGATATTTCGTCTGAGTTTCAAGATTGTAAATGGTTTAGGGTAGAGATCTCCTACAATTTAGAACAAGTCAGTGTTAAATTGATTTTAACAATCTGTTTCATTATACCTATTTTCTTTTCTACGTCATTCAATCTTTAAGGAGACCCGAGTCTACCTAAATGAGTAGACAGACACCAGTCAACGACCCTACCAACACGACCAGAAACCTGAGAGAATACACAGACTCCGAAATCGATATTACGAAACAGAGACAAGGTACACGAAAAAGTAGAAGGTCTACCGTTACTGTCCGAGAGAATACATCGTCAACTTCCGAAGGTTTTCTTTCTCGTCTTCCTATTTTTCAAAGAACTCTGGACCCGAATCCTAAGTGAGTTATAATGAAGACGGGATAAAATAACCGATTTCGTTTAGTGTTCCCGTCGAGTAAAGTTATGTACCTTTTTATCTAAATGAAGAACTTCCCTCCTCGACGTTCTCAACGATCAAACGTTATGTGTTGTATTCTTACTTTCCTTCGTGTTTCGAGAGAAAAAAGGGGGTGATGTTTAGGGGGAAATTGACTGGGTGACACTGTACCTAAAAGATTAAATGTACGTAAAGACTAAATTTAGGTAAAACGGACCCGAGGGGTTCACCGTGTGACCATTTCTTAGGTGGACGGATACATTCTCTATACCCAAACTCGGGACACAACCCTTCTAAGGGACCTCGTCTTTGCTGTTGGGTGAGGTCATAAGAACGGACCCTTTACGGTACCTCTCTCCTCCGACCACCCGATGTCAGGTACGCTAGTGTCAGTCTGTACTGACTCGTGCGTACGTGGGTAAAACTGGTCATCTGGTTTCACTAAAAAATCAAAGATCCCAATCTTAGTTGAGTTTAGATCATACGTCTACAAACGTTCGTCCAGAGTCCTTCTGAATCTTTTCAAAACGTCATATTTAACACCACTAAATGTTTCAGTAAAGAGTTTCTATATGTCGAAGGTAAATTTTTGTAAATAAATTGTACAAAATAAATAAATGAAAACCGATATAACCTAGTAGTAACGACGAGTCTGGAAAGGGATCGACACCTCTCGTCCCCGATGAGAGATCGACACCACACGTCCGAAGAGTTACACTACCAGGGAGAACAACGTCTCGTGACCCGAGATCCCGTTCACCTGAAATCATCAACACCGTAAACCCACCGAGGAACTCAACAACACCGAGGACCCGAGGTGTCGTGACTGAGTCATCGAAACCACGTTGTCGAATTAACGAGGTACCGGACATCCTACAAGGGTCTTATCTCTAACTTAGGTACAGAGGACGTAGCCACCCACCTAAGATCTGGTGACTCGGTGGTCTCTTCGGGACCGGATGAAAATTTAGTTTCTTGAGGTTCAGTCACTTGACCGAATCCAAGTATCTTCAACCTATTGTTTGTTATGAGTTCAGTCTACAAACGGGTGGTGTGAATCTCAAAAGAATAATATAACTGATTCGTTGTGAAATCTTTAGACGAGTATATAAAGTGTGGATTCTATAAAGTGAGAATCTTTAGTTCGTTGGTATCAGATTCTGAGACCGTTCCGTCTTATAAGACTAGTGACTGGGAAGGAACGGTAGGTAATGTCATTAACATGTTTAGAACCAAGAACTCAAATCACAACGATGAAGACGATAAGAAACTAAGGTACTATAAATAACTTTAATTCCTAAGGAAAAGTCACTGTCGTAGAGAGTAATGGTTGAAATCTGAAGTCTCCTGTCGATGATGTCTCGAAGTGTTTCTATGACCACGTACGGAGTCACTTCCCATACGGGAGACCCGGAAGATTTCTCTACATCATCACCGCCACGTGTGCGTTCAAAGTGTTCGATTTAAGTGAGAATGTAGGGACATAGGCATTCGAAAAACAAATCTGATCTAATCTTTAAGAGTAGTTAAGAGTGACTTTCTCCCGGTGGTGACTTAGGTCATCTGGTTCTTTTGACAATCTTGTTGAAAGTAGACGAGTCAGATGGTATAATTGAGACCTTATTCTTAGGGATACAATAACAATGGTAGAAAGATTTAAGGTATATATACGTAATCATATGACATAGCCACAAAAAGAAAGACCGAATGAAGTGAGACATATTAACCGAGGTCAAAGTAGGTGGAGTAATCTTGACTAAGTTTACATAAGAAAAATTACCGACTCATTATAAGGTAACACCCTCTTCCTCTCCCACCCTACTAAACCCTCTTACCGTAACTTTGTACATATTATAGTATATACTTTGCTTAACGGACAGATCTAATCTACGTACTATGTTCTACGAACCCCGACCACGTGACTCTACTGGGTCTCCCTACCATGCCCCTCCCTTCGCCCTCCCCCCCAGTCCTACCCCTTGTGCACATTGTGTCCTTATGGACACCACCTAAGTACAACTACATACCGTTTTGGCTATGTTATAACATTTCATTAATCGGAGGTTAATTTTATTTATTTAAATATAAAATTTTTTCTTAGGGATACAACTAATGTAACAGAACTAGTTTATAATATAAAGTAGGAGGACCCAGTTTATAGGAATTTTGTATAAGGGTGAAGATAGGGATTTAAGTACGGTCGTATTAAATCTTTATGTGACATTAAGAAAACTTCATTTTGGACAAAAAGGACCCGACCCAAAAGTGAACAACTACCTTACGTGAGTCTTAAAAGATCGATATCCTGATCTATTTTATCCTCACCCTCGAGAACTCTTCGTTGAGTGACTCTCCCTCCGAGTCTCATCTAAAGACAAAAATCGAAGTAAATATAGGTGGGTCTATAGGGAGGAGGAAGACTTAGTTACAGGATCAAAAGTGAATCCTGTGAACCCTGTGGATACTTATGTGTAAGTAAAGTTAAAGTATTGATTGGTTTGTAAATTTACAACTCAAATTAAAAGTCAGTATAGACGGGACGACATATGTTTGATTTTATTTATGTAAGTACGTTTTTATACTCTCAGAAAACCACAATGGTCTCTTCAGAACTCCAATAATTTAGGGACTCGTGTAAAAGGAAAACATACCAGAGGTTACATCACTCTTTATCGATAAGATGGTGTATCAGTAGTCCCAATAATAATGGTGGTATGGACTGTTGACGTCGTCGGTGAACCAGGATATTCTATAACTAATGTCAGTCGTGTAATAGAGTTCGTTAACGTCCATCATTAAATCAATTTATAGTGAACGGTACCGTTATAGTAATAGAATCAAAGATGACTATTCCTTAAATTGTAATGAATTTAAGTTCCATTTCCTATATAAATTTTATTAAGGTATTAGGATAGAAAATCAAATGAACCTTAGTGAGAACCAGGGACCGTGACATTGGTAGTCCTTTTGTCTTTAGTATGATCCGTAAAACTCATTTCCGATAAATTTGTCTCTTAACCATTTACCCATAAACTTCCACTACCTTGTTTTTTCTTTGTAACGTCATTGGTTCAATGATTATTAAGTCCTCCTTCGAGGGTCGGGATCAGGATTCCTGACTCCCATCCACTATTTTGATATTCCTGGATTTTCCAATTTCCTCCTCGGGGTAGTAACGAGAAATCTGGAGTCTTTTCTCCTAGGGTTTACTGACGAAGACTTTGGACGTTCCTCCATAGTCTTCCGACCAAGTCCTTCACGAGATTCTACTTCTAAGTTCTTTAGTCGAAGTTTCTCTTTATCTTCTTGTTTTTCTACGGAAAAAAAAAAAAATTAAGGAAACGAAATACTAGAGGAAGATAACTTAAGACAACCATTTTGACTCGTCCTTCGGTAAACTGATTGACTCTTTATATTAAATGTCTGAGAGACGGGGTCATAGTATATATCCATTTATAAAATCCCCCGGAACTCTTGGTTTTCTTTTATGCATTTAGTGACTGTGTCAGAAAGGAAAGTAGGACTTATTGATGACTATACGTATTGTATCAAAGAACAATAGAGGACAAAGTAAAACAATCCATCAATCTTATCCTTTTTCCTCAGGTCTTACCGCCACTGATTTTCTGTTCCTTCCCTTTTCGGACGTTTTTATCTTGTTTCCTTCCAGGCTCCTGGTATCGCTCCTAGAGTCCATCTTGTTTGTCGTGAGGACCGATCGGGCCAAATGTATCTCGTCCGGGCCCACGCCCGCCCTCTTTGTTTGTAGTTTCCTCCTCGGTTTCACGACTCCCTAGAGAGAGACAAAGAGAGAGAAGAGAAGCACAGAAAACCCAACCGTACGGGAGTGTAGAGTTCCTACATAAAAGGAAATAAAAGATTTATTTTGACTTCACATTGTGCCTCGGTACTGTGACCGGAGAGGCTTCCGACATTGTGACCAGACAACGAAGTTTAATGACAACACTATTCTGTCTTGACTCCTTTAATGTGTGAGGGGACTGTCAAAGGATGAGAAGAGGGAGATGAGAAGACGGTATAATGTCTGAGGTACGGGTCAGTACAAGAACAGAATGTCGGAGTGTAAACGTCGAGTGACAAGTACTTTATAAGAGGAATTCTATCCAGGAATACCTATCGAGGGAGTAAAGATAGATGAACAATAAAAGAACCTCTCCGAAAGGGACCTAAAAGGTGGATTTTTTGAGTATCATTGTAAGTTTCAAGAGAAAGAATTAAAGAAACTAAGGATGGGTAAGTAGTGAGACATTTTGTGATACATAAAAGGTAGAAATACAATAACATTCAGAAGAGGTCACCTTAAAATAAAGGTAACCCGGCACTGAAAACAAACTAACGAGTACTTACCTAGGAGTCACGTTCTTATCACAGACCGTAATAAATTATAAGTTATTCAATAAAGATCCCGAAGGGATCACCGAGTCTCCAATTTCGCAGACGGACGTTACACCCTCTGGACCCAAGCTAGGGACCCAGTCCTTCTAGACGAATTAAATACTCAATTACTTATAGATGATTGGATCAGGATCATAAGGAACCACCGAGTCTACCATTTCGTAGACGGACGTTACATCCTCTGGACCCAAGTTAGGGACCCAACCCTTCTAGGAGACCTCTTCCTTTATCGTTGGGTGAGATCATAAAAACGGACCTCTTAAGGTCCATGTCTCTCCTCGGACCGTCCGATGTCACGTACTCCAACGTTTCTCCACCTGTACTGACTCACTGATTGTGTGTGTTGGATCAGAATCAATTGAGTTCCTTTATAGGTTATAAGATTGACGATAGAGAAGTAGGTAAGAATTGGAGACAATTAAGTGACAGTTGTCACGACGATGACATTAAAAAGTTTTAATCAACATACGAACTGATGTAATGTTGTTGACCTCCTACTCAGGACATGATAAATATTAAGGAAGACAAATATTAATGTAGATGGGGTTAGGGATATAGATTTTAAGTGACTGGATCCATATGAAAACAGTAGCTTTATGGAAATAAGTAAATCTACTACGTATAAAGATGTTTACCGTCGAAATAGTTATTAAAAAGTGAACTGTAAACAAGAATTGTTAGAATAAATACAGAAACGTTTTAGTAATATGGATTGAACTGAAAAGTGTGGTGTCTTTGATTCATCTGGTAAGAATTATACTAGAAACAATGTATCTGCGTCCTATCCTTGTACATATGGAATACTTTGTGTTTTCAATACTGACACTTTACAATAGACGACGACGATTCAGTGAAGTAAGCACAGGCTGAGACACGTTGGGGTATCTGTCGTCGGGTGGTCCGAGGGGACAGGGACCCTAAGAGGTTCGTTCTTGTGTCCTCACCCGACGGTAAAGGAAGAGGTTACATACTTACTTGGTTGAAATCCAAAAATGAAGTTTTTTCAAATATTATTTAACTTATAAGTAAGAAAACCTTTTAAGAAACCATTGCTCTGTCTTGTTTATAGAGTGAATTCTATTTGTGGATACATTTTCTGTTTTCATGAGATTCAGTGTTCATACCTACATATATACAGAAAACCATATCAACAAATTTCCACATTTTCACGATTAGTAAATTGTCTTCCAGATAGTTGAAAAGAGAACAAAGATTTTGTCTCGTACAGGAAAAACATAACAGGTTTGAGATAAAAACACGAGAGACATTTTCGACTTGTGAATTTTTACTTGTTCAACTCGATCAAACTTCCTTACTATTCTATGTTACCCCTTGACCCAAGTCGTATTGGTTGATTAACAAAGAGAAATAGATTTAATGACTTAGGAAACTCGAAACGAATGTGGTGAGACCAACAACGGACACATACTGAAGAAAAGTACCTGACGTTTCCGGACCTCCGATTCAAAATAAGTAAAGGATAAGGTGTCTTCAGAAATGTCCCATCCATGACTTTAACCCACTATATTAGTTAACTTTTTAGTCTGTGTCTTTCTTCATTTAAATCATTGAGATATGTTGTAGTTACCTTGAATATTTGGATTATATACAAAAATCTAAGTTAAATTTCTTTTTTTACGGGTCAAAATGGCGAATACACTTTAAACCACAAGGTACGTTACTTGTTCCTAGAATCGAGAACACTCACTTACTCACATATAAATTAGTAAATTCAATTCAACTTTTCTCCCAAAACTATTAAAAGTTTTGTTACGACCGAATAAAAGAATAAAATAAAAAAAATTGTTTATGTTTAACTACAAGACGAACTTGATGATACAGACTTATTTTTATGTACGTACAAGTAAGGATGGAAACAGAACGAGAGACGTCTAGAATCAGAATCCTGAAACATCTCGACAGAAAGGACACCCGATTACAAAGAGGGAACGAAAGTAACCTCGTGTACGATATGTTGTAGAATTTTTCGTTTAAGACACAAAACCATTCTCAAAATAAATACACTGACAGAATTAGAGGTTCTTTTTACGTCTCAGTATGTTTTTATATCTGTTTGTCAACCTCATGTCCAACTGCAGTTACTTTGTCTAAAAAAAAAATTATGACCTTTGACACTCACCTCAATGGAAAATATTTTGAAGGAACGACATTTGTGTCGTGTCATACGTCGGACTACTCTGACGTATTCGATATAAAAGTGTGTCCGATAACAATTTTACTCGGTCAGATTAGAAATGTTTTATTGTTACGGAGATTACGTTTTTTATTTAGGAGTGATTGATTACCATCTCAACGTTTTTTAATGGTCTCCCTTAAACAAACTTTAAGACACGACGGTTTTTTTTTTTTTGACCTTTATCTTGTAGGAATACTGGGTCGTTAGGGTGACGACCCGTATGTGTGTCTCCTTTGGTCTTAACTTTCTCTGTGCACATGAGGTTACAAGTAGTGTCGTGACAAATATTATCGGTCCTGTACCTTCGTTGGATCTGCGGGTAGTCGTCTACTTACCTATTCTTTCGACACCATGTATATGTGTTACCTCATAATGAGTCGGTAATTTTTCTTATGTAAACTTAGTCAAGATTACTCCACCTACTTTGACCTCGGATAATATGTCTCACTTCATTCGGTCTTTCTTTTTATGGTTATGTCGTATGATTGTGTATACATACCTTAAATCTTTCTATCATTACTATTGAGACATTCACTCTGTCGTTTTCTCTGTATCTACATATCTTGTCAGAAAACCTGAGACACCCTCTCCCTCTCCCACCCTACTAAACCCTCTTACAGTAACTTTGGACATATTGTAGTATGTACTTTACTTAACGGTCAGGTCCAAACTACGTACTATGACCTACGAACCCCAACCACGTTACTCTGTTAGGTCTCCCCACCATACCCCTCCCTCCTCCCCCCCCCCAAGTCCTACCCCTTGTGCATATATAGACACCACATAAGTACAACTACATGCCGTTTTGGTTATGTTATAAAATTTCATTGATCGGAGGTTAATTTTATTTATTCAAATATAAAAAATTTTTTTCTTATATGAATGAACAGAGTTTTAATGAAAGTAAATAAATAGAAATGACATTAATAAAAAATAAGAGTAACAAATTGAAACTGAAAACGTTCTAGATAAACCAACCTGTCGTCGATTATAAAAATACAAGGAAATTTCAAACGACTCGGGAATCTATATATAAAAGAATGTTTCATCCATGAGGAGAATAAGGGTAAAGTGTTTACAAACTACTAACGAAAACGTCTACAATGTTTCTAGAATTCTATTTTAGATTTTTAGAATCTTATAGATTCCCATCAAAATTTAATTGTTAATTTACGAACATATTATTTTATTTATATAAGTTTAAATAATCACATTTGGTCGATTTCTTCCTCTTTATTATTTAGATTAAAAAGACAGTGTACATTTTAGTGATAAAGTAGTAACTTCTCTACACCAATTCTCAATATAAACGGACGATCACTATTATCAAATTTGTTCTCTGTAACTCGAGACAAAGTACAATTTCCTTACACTTCGATCTTTTGTTACACCAACTCCCTTCATATACTTACTTACATACATACATATACAGATAGACATATGATATATATATATATATAGGGACTTATGTCCCTTGATACAAGGAAGACGAAACGACATGAGTCGTGTACAAGAGACAAAAGTACCCGTACCCAACCAAAGACCTCGAGGTTGGTAGTATAGCGACAAAGACAATCCGATGTCCTCTCTCTCTTTCCTTTTTTTTTTTTTTGTGGAAAGGTTTTCAGGGTGGTTGGTCAGTAGGATCAACGGTCTCCCGTACCTTTTCCACCTCAGAACCAGTCGAGTAGTGATGTCCGTATTTTGATTTTATACAATGAATTTTCTTTCTCCCTTTCCTAATGTCGTGTAAGAAGGACAAAAACAATAAGTAACTATTTTCTTGTATCAAAAGGATCAAAATTCCTACTATATAAAGTTAGTGAGGTGTACATTTTATTTACGAGGTGATTACCCAATTTTCCCAGGAATTATTAAGTTAGGAGACTAGTCTAGGTTAAGAAACATTAGTCTCCTTTGTTTAACTCAAATCATTCACTTCCACTGTCAACTTTTACCTTTTAATAGATGTGACCAAGTCTCCTAATGTACTACCGTCATTTTGTTAATTGATGTTTATCCTTTACACTTTAATAATCGTCAGTACTCACGTACCACTAAATGTACATTCAAGGTCATGAGAACGGATCGTTTAGGGTACCTGTCTCCTCGGACCATCCGACGTCAGGGACCCCAGTGATTCTCAGCCTGTGCTGACTCGATGAAGTGAAAGTGAAAAGTGAAAGCTCGTCACCTCTTCCTTTACCGTTGGGTGAGGTCACAAGAACGGACCTCTTAGGGTCCCTGTCCCCTCGGACCACCCGACGGCAGATACCCAACGTGTCTCAACCTGTGCTGACTTTGCTGAATCGTCGTCGTCATCGTCGTCGGACCACTTCTTGTCAAAACAATTTACGTTAAAAGAGATAATCCTCAAACGTCATGATAATTGTTATCGACTAGGTTACTTTTTGTACAATAAAAATTTCTTTTATTTATCGATATTGAACATCGAGTGATTATTTGATAAAAAATTTTTTGATATGGTAAAAAGTGATATAAAAGACTTTCATAGAACCCTGGTAATTCCTTGATATAAATTTAATGTGGATAAAAAAAAGGGACCTTAAGATTTTCGATCTTTTTCATTGTAGTGAAGGATCTCGGAATAAATTCTGAATTTAACTTCTTTCGTCCCTTTCGGTGTTCTGGTAAGTTCTTACTATATTTATTTTAAGGAATACTAATATGTCTCCTTCACTGTTTGTCTAAGTTCCTTACTCGAGAGTATCTGTCACGGACTTCTTGATACCTATCTCCAAACACTTAAAATGTCCTTTATCACTAGTTCTGGGAGGGGTTCTGTTTCTTTACGTTTTTTCGTTTTACTAACTCCTCCGGAATGTTTATCGGCTCCTTTCTCTTCACTTTCCGTTTCCTCTTTTCCTTTCTATATGGGTAAACTTACGTGTCAAAGTTTCCTATCGTTCCTCTCTGTTCTTTCGGAAGAAGTCACTAGTTATGTTTCTTTATCTCCTTTTGTTATCTTACCCTTTCTGATCTCTAGAGAAGTTCTTTTAATCTCTATGGTTCCCTTGTAAAGTACGTTTCTATCAGTGTTATTTCAGGTCTTTACCATACATGGAATGTCTTCGTATTCTATAATTCTTCTCCACCGTTCTTATGCGTCTTCTTGACACGTTTTTTTCTAGAATTACTGGGTCTATTGGTACTACCACACTAGTGAGTGGATCTCGGTCTGTAGATCTTACACTTCAGTTCACCCGGAATCCTTCATAGTGATACTTGTTTCGATCACCTCCACTACCTTAAGGTCAACTCGACGAAGTTTAGGGTTTTCTACTACGACAATTTGACGACATAAGTTATACGGTCGTTTAAACCTTTTGAGTCGTCACCGGTGTCCTGACCTTTTACAGTCAAAAGTAAGGTTAGGGTTTCTTTCTGTTACGGTTCCTTATAAGTTTGATGACGTGTAAACGTGATGAGAGTCAAGTCAAGTCAAGTCAAGTCGGTGAGTCAACACAGGCTGAGAAACACTGGGGTACTTAGTGTCGTGCGATCCGGAGGGACAGGTAGTGGTTGAGGGCCTCAAGTGAGTGTGAGTACAGGTAGCTCAGTCACTACGGTAGGTCGGTAGAGTAGGAGACAACAAGGGAAGAGGAGGACGGGAGTTGGGGAAGGTCGTAGTCCCAGAAAAGGTTACTCAGTCGAGAAGTGTACTCCACCGTTTTCATAACCTCAAAGTCGAAGTTATAGTGTGGGTCCTGACTAGAGGAAATCCTACCTGACCGACCTAGAGGAACGTCAGGTTCCCTAAGAGTTCTCAGAAGAGGTTGTAGTGTCATGTTTTCGTAGTTAAGAAGCCACGAGTCGAAAGAAGTGTCAGGTTGAGAGTGTAGGTATGTACTGGTGAGTAGAGTGTACGATCGTTTCATTACGAGTTTTAAGAGGTTCGGTCCAAACCTTGGTCTTTTCCGTCTCCTTGGTCTCTAGTTTAACGGTTGTAGGAGACCTAGTAGTTCTTTCGTTTTCTCAAGGTCTTTTTGTAGATGAAGACGAATAACTGATACGGTTTCGAAAACTGACACACCTAGTGGTCTTTGACACCCTTTAAGAATTTCTCTACCCTTATGGTCTAGACTGGACGGAGGACTCTCTAGACATGCGTCCAGTTCTTAGTTGTCACTCTTGACCTGTACCTTGTTGTCTGACCAAGGTTTAACCCTTTACTCATGTAGTTCCGACATAAAACAGTGGGACGAATAAACTGAATATACGTCCCATGTAGTACTCTTTACGACATGACCTACTTCATGTTCGACTTTAGTTCTAATGACCCTCTTTCTAATCATCGGAGTCTATACGTCTACTGTGGTGGGAATACCGTCTTTTATTTTTTGTTTTCTCGGAGAACTACTTTCACTTTCTACTGTCACTTTTTCAACCGAATTTTGAGTTGTAAGTCTTTTGATTCTAGTACCGTAGACCAGGGTGGTGAATTACCGTTTATCTACCTCTTTCTTACCTTTGTCACTGTCTAAAATAAAATAAAAGAACCCGAGGTTTAAGTGACGTCTACCACTGACGTCGGTACTTTAATTTTCTGTGACGAGAAACCTTCTTTTCGATACTGATTGGATCTGTCGTATAATTTTTCGTCCCTGTAATGAAAAGGTTGTTTCCAGGTAGATCAGTTTCGATAGTAAAAAGGTCATCAGTACATACTTACACTCTCAACCTGGTATTTCTTTCGGTTCGTGACTTCTTGACTACGAAAACTTGACACCACAACCTCTTCTGAGAACTCACAGGGAACCTGAAGTTCCTCTAGGTTGGTCAGTTAGAATTTCCTTTAGTCAGGACTTATAAGTAATCTTCCTGACTACGACTTCGACTTCGAGGTTTTGAAACCGGTGGACTATACTTCCTGACTGAGTCACCTTTTCTGGGACTAAACCCCTTTCAAACTTCCACCCTCCTCATCCCCTACTGTCATACTCTACCAAACAACCGTAGTGACTTAATTACCTGTACTTAAACTCATTAGAGGGTCTCAACCACTACCTGTCACTTCGGACTACACGACGTCAGGTACCCCAGTGTTTCTCAACCTGTCTTGACTCACTGACTTGACTTGACTCTCAGAAGGAGTAAGGAAAGTACTTGTACTAAATTTTATGTTTTAGGAAATCTGATGACTGTATTCTGTAGATCTTTTTATCATTTAATAACTTTTATTGTAATTGAGTGTTGGAGTTTTAAATACATTCTCTGTACTTTTATACGAACCGGTGTGACCGTTATATCATGGTCGTCCAATTTGTTGTGTAAAATGGTTCTTGATCAATCGTCTTCTTATAGTTGTAAGAGAAAGTAATGAACTTCTTATTAACTGTTTTAGAAAACTTTTCTATGTATATGTAAGTGTATATACGTAAAATCGGTGTATACTTACTCATATTTGTACGTGTCTCTCATGATTTTACTGGTATAAATCGTATTAATGTAAAGACATTTAGATCGAATTTCTTTATTAGGATTTATGACTTCTTCTTTTTGTAAAGTAGGTGTTAGAAGTACCGTAGTCACAAATCTTCACTCTTTTAAATCGATCATGTAGAGTGAGAGAGGAGGGGAGAGGGGTACAGGTATTCAGATAAGAGATACAGACAAAGAGTTAACAACGGGACATTAATTTAAGAAGTCATAGTAAAAAGATCTAAGGTATATGTACACAATCTTATACCATAAAAAGAAAGAGAAAGACTGAACAAAGTGATACATATTGTCCAAGATCCAGGTAGGTGGAGTAATTTTGACTGAGTTTACATAAGGAAAAATACCGACTCATTATCGATTGAGTAAACTTTTCTGGGACTATGACCCTTTCCTACTCCCGTCCTCCTCTTCCCCTACTGTCTTCTACTCGGCCAACCTACCGTAGTGGCTGAGTTACCTGTACCCAAACCCACCTGAGGCCCTCAACCACTACCTGTCCCTCCGGACCGCACGACGTCAAGTACCCCAGTGTTTCTCAGTCTGTGCTGACTCGCTGACTTGACTCGACTTGACTCATAAGGTGAGACATATAAATGATGTTGAAGAAATAGGTAAGTAGACAGTTACCCGTAGATCCAACGAAGGTATAAAATCGACAACATTTATCACGACGTCACTGTTACCCTATGTACTCAGAGAAAGTTAAAACCAAAGGAGTCCCATATACGGATCCTCACCCTAAAGGCACAGTATACCACCAAAAGTCCGACTACGAAAACTCCACCTTGTAAAAAGAATTAACTGGAAGGTGAGAAGGATTCCGAGGGGAGAACTGTCTCCCATTGTCGCAAGAGTGTACGTCCTCCCGTAGTCAAAAGAAACGGATAGAGGTACCAGTGAATCGTCAAAGATCCCGAGGAACGAAGGTATTTTACCTCTCGTTCTACCCCACCCCATTCGAGCACCACGAGGGTCAGACTTCTTGACTTGTCCTCGGACACGGTTGGTGTCGATAGTCCAAGATGGAACGCATGATGGAGTCTGTCGTTCATGAGTCCCGGCCTACGTCTCCCTACGTGCACGTGGGGTGGTAGTGTTTTGAGTCATATCCTCCCACTAAACCTCTACTCTTTACCCTGGGATTATTAACCGTGTGAGAAACAAATAACGAACAAAAAGGTAGTCCTTTATTTGAGAATTTCCTACTCCGTCAAGGTCAAGAATGTTGTCACGGACCGGTCCTGTCCACGAGACATTTATCGTGACTTAATTAAGACTTAATAACTTCTTTCCCCTTTTATACTCTTTTTTAATAGATATAGAGACGGAAAATCTAAAAGGACCAGGTTTTTAACGGGGACGTTTACTTTCTATACGTGGTTCCCTCGTGGTGGAAAGAGTCAGTGGTATAAGGTAGAGAAAAATTAATGTACACTAAAGAAATCCTTCAATGAATTGAAATCCTTGAAGTAAATGTAATAGAATTTTCATCTTTGTTGTGAATAAAATTTTACAGGAAAATTCCTAACTACGACTAGGTTTTTCCCATGTGTAAACAGGTCAGTCAAGATAATAACTTCGGTGTTATATGTAAAGATGTGGGACATGGAAAATTGGCGACACGTAGACAGTAGTAAATGTCCAATCATATCAAAGACTTATTACTATATTTGATTGTACCTTGTAAATATAAACACTGTATGTGATCATATTTACAAAACGGACATAATTGAAGTTACGAAGGTTGTTGACTTGTCAGGTCCAGTCAAGTCACTAAGTCAGTACAGACCGAGAAGTGTTGGGGTGCCTGACGTTGTACGGTCCAAAGGGACAGGTAGTGGTTGAGGACCTCGGACAAGTTTGAGTACAGGTAGCGTAGTCACTACGGTAGGTCGGTAGAGTAGGACAACAGGGGAAGGGAAGGGCGGAAGTTAGAAAGGGTCGTAGTTCCAGAAAAGATTACTTAGTCAAGAAGCTTAGTCCACCAGTTTTATAACCTCGAAGTTGTAGTCAGGAAGGTTAATTATAAGTCTTGAATAAAGGAAATTTTAACTGAACAAACTATAGGAACGACTTGTTCCCTCAGAGTTCTCAGAAGAGGTTGTGGTGTCAAGTTTTCATAGTTAAGAAGTCACGAGTCGAAAGAAATACCTGGTTGAGAGTGTAAGTAAGTACTGATGACCTTTTTGATATCGAAACTGATCTACCTGTAAATAACCGTTCCATTACAGAGACGAAAAATTGTACGATAGATCCAACCAGTATGGAAAAGAAGGTTCCTCGTTCGTTAAATTAAAGTACCGAAGTCAATGGTAGAAGTCACTAAAACCTCGGGTTCTTTTATTTTATTTTGGACCGTAATAAAGGTAACAAAGGGGTACGGTAAACGGTACCTTGGTCTACGGTACTAGAAGTAAAAAACTTATAACGTAAAATTCGGTCTAAAAAGTGAGAGGAGAAAGTTAAAGTAGTTCTTCGAGAAATTAAGCAGAAACGAAAGACGGTATTACCACCACAGTAGACGTATATACTTCAATAACTATAAATAGGGTCGTTAGAACTAAAGTCTAACACGAAGTAGGTCAGGTCGTAAAGAGTACTACATGAGACGTATATTCAATTTAGTCGTCCAACTGTTATATGTCGGAACTACATGAGGAAAGGGTTAATCCTTGGTCATGTAACAAGGTAAAGACCAAGATTGACTACGTAGAGGGTAGGTTCATGATTGGTCTAGACTGGGACGAATCGAAGACTCTAGTCCGTACAATTTCCACCATACCGGTGTCTGATTGACGACGAAGAACTGGACGTATGTCTAAAGAGTCAATTCCACTAGACAACACTTGGTGTGTCACTTTCCGAAATCGTATCAGTTACTTCGTCTTCATCTAAAAAAAAAAAATTAAGAAAACGAAAAAGATATTAGGTTATCTACAACCATTAAACTAGAGACCAAGAAGACGGAAAAGACTAAGGTCGAACTTGTAAACCTTGAAGAACCAAGTACATGAGAACTTCGGAGTAAACCTCTTAAACCTCGTAATGAAAATCTTGTACACTCTACTGAAGTTCATACACCATCAAACTCATAACAAACTGTAACGGAAAAAACCCCTAACTTTACTTTTGACTTAAAAAAGTCCATACTGTGGTTTTCTACTTGAGGGGTCCAACCATCCACGGGTTATACGATGACCTTTTTTCACCCCTTTATTGAAGTCTTTATTCCTTTTCTACCTCGGTTTCGTTTTTGTTGTAGGTCAACACCTACACTGACCACTACCTTCATTTTAAACTACAACATTTCTTTTTAAAACGTATCCTCGGACCTTACAATCCAGGTACTTAGTTCTATTTAACTTTCATCGGTGTGTCCTCTACCGTTCTCACTTGTAACTGTAAAATCGTTAGTCACTTGATTTTATATGGCCTTACCCGTTTAAATTAAGTTTACTGGTAACATAGATGACGACACCCGTTCTTAAGGAATCTTCTTTACCTTATCGGGAGTATCAGTCGTTTTCTCAAACTATACGTTATGAAGTCACGTTAGAGTTTTTACTGTCTTACTAGAGACAAGTAAAAGTTTGGTTTAATAAGTCATAGTGTCATTAGGTTAAGATACGGAGTTGGTGATTACGGTTTCTTCGACTTATCAAGAAACTACTCGATGTTCTGGAAGATCTTGATTGTGGTTATTTTCTACAGGAAAAGTAGTATCCACTGACCTTACGTTTACATCCTTAAGATCTCAATGGACCTCATTGTCCGTTCAAACCACAACCTCATGTTTTACTTCGTCCTGTTCCCGATTGTGTCAAAATGGTTCTCTTACGTGACGAGTATCGTTTGTGGGAGAAGGTTGTTGTGTTCCCTTCTGAGATGTGAACCTGTAGTGGTCTACCAGTTATGACTTTAGTCTGACTAATATAAAAAACGTTGGTTTCTACCTCTTCGAGATGTGTCAGTCGTTTTTTTTTTTTTTTTCTGACCCTCGTCTGACACCGAGTCTAGTACTTGAGGAATAACGTTTTAAGTCTGAATTTAACTTCTTTCATCCCTTTTGGTGATCTGGTAAGTCCATACTGTATTTAGTTTAGGGAATTCTAATATGTCATCTTCCTGTTATCTAACTTTCCTAAGCTAGACTGTCTACCTTACGGACTTCTCGATACATGTCTTCAAACATTGGAGTCCTCCGACAATAGTTTTGGTGGGGTTTCTTTTTCTTTACGTTTGACCGTTTTACCAACAGACTCCTCTAGAATTTTTATCGACTCTTCTCTTCCATTAACTTTCCGTTTCTTCTTTACCTTTCTATACGGGTAGACTTACGGCTCAAGGTTTCTTATCGTTCCTCTCTATTCTTTTGGAAGGAGTCACTAGTTACGTTTCTTTATTTCCTTTTGTTATGTTACCCTTTCTGATATCTAGAGAAGTTCTTTGAATCTCTCTTTCTACCCGTGATATTTCCTGTCTTTGTCATACCCGGATTGTCTTCGTCTTCCATAATTCTTCTCCACCGTACTTATGTGTCTTCTTGATATGTTTTTTCTAGAATTATTGAGTCTGTTGGTGCTAGTGAGTGGATCTCGGCCTGTAGGACCTCACACTTCAGTTGACCCGGAATCGTTCGTAGTGATACTTGTTTCGATTACCTCAACTACCTTAAGGTCGACTCAATAAAGTTCAGGACTTTCTACCAAGAGACTTATACGACGTGAGTTATACAGTCGTTTGACTGTCGAGTCGTAAAAGGTGTCCTCACCTTTTCCAGTCAAAAGTAAGGTTACGGTTTCTTTCCGTTAGGGTTTCTTAAAAGTTTGATACTGTGTTAAATTCTTCATCTACAAAAATAAAAAAGTTAAAATGACTTCTCCTTTAATTCTGTGTATTTCAATTTACTAACTAAGATCTTCCCAAAAGGACCAGAGAGTCGACCATTTTTAGGTGGACGGTACGTCTCTGGACCCAAGTTAGAGACCCAACCCTTCTAAGGGGACCTCTTCCCTTTCAGATGGGTGAGGTTATAAGACTGGACCTCTTAAGGTTCTTGACATATCAGTCACCCCAACTTTTCTTAGTCTGTGCTGACCCGCTGAAAGTGAAAGTGAAATATACCGATCTTTTACCGATACATTGATCGGTGAAACCTAAACTTAGGTTTATTAGACCTAAACTTAGGTCTATGAGACCGAGATCTCTGATAGACGAATCGGTGACATAAAGAATTTAATCTAACGATTAAAATAAGAATTACGATTAAGACCCACAAACGTACAAACAGAAAACACTAATAATTATCCTTGAAGTGGATAAGTCAATTTTAAGGAATCCTCTTAGAAACCGAATCTTTTTTAGTGTGCAATTACTTTACTTCTGTGGTTCTTATCCCTCTTCACAGAAGAATATAGTCTGACAGACCCGTTTCGAATTTAAGTCAGTCGGATTAACATTTGACAATAGTGAGACAATACTTTTTTTTTTTTTTTTGGAACATTAACCTATATCCTTCCAGGATACACTTTCGAACAAGAATCCCGTCCAAAATGGTGACCAGAGTCTTCGGGTTAATTTTAACTAGTTTTGACACATTTTCTCTTCTATATCGAAAATTTTTTTCTAACTTCCCTTTATGTAATTACGTCACCGGAAACCTACTATTATGTTACGAAAAACAACAAAAGACAAATAAATTTTTTAAAAAAAAGATTTTAAAAGATTTATTTTTTATAATAAGATTTTTCTTACAAATAAAAATTCAAACTCTTCTTTGTCATTTTCGTCTTTTGAATCTATTTGTTTTTCTTAATTTTGGTATGACGATATACAATTTAAAAACGGTAAAAGAAGACTTATTTATGTGTGTATACAGTATGAAATGTTATATAAATAAACACAATTGTATAATATTAAAAATTGGAAAGGAGATAACAAACTATAAATCTACCCGAGATAAAATATAAAATAAATTGATTATATCGGGGTTTGAATATGTAAACAAAAAAAATGTTAGACAGAATAATTTTGGAGTCTTATTTAAGGTTTTTAAATTTATGACCCAATCACTTATATATGAGAAAACCACTTATTACTGACTAACAGGAGGTCTTTCCACCGAAGTCTGTTAAGAAAATGGGCCACCATACAATCTTATGTATGGACAAAGGAATGTCTGTGCGCTATAAGGAACCGTAGAAAGAGTCGTTCTATTCGGTCTGTTTTAGTTATCTATAACAAATAAAGAAACTATTGACGACTCTAAGTAAACGTGAACAGTAAACACAAAGAAGAATATACTTAACGGACAGAAACAGGAAACGGGTAAAATAAGTGACTTAACGATAAAAAAAATTTAAAGTAAAACAAAACTAAAAATAAATGACTAAATATTCTCAATAGAAATAAAGTATAGAACGGTTTCGAAAATAACCAACCATTTAATTACATACTTTTAAGGTTAAGTGTACATAAAACATGTAACGTAAAATTTCTTTTCTTTTTTACGTATTGACTTTCTGAGGACCCCATATGATCTACGGCACCTCTTTACTCCCGTACTTCTCTGAGAGGGTCGAATCGTGGTTTCAATGTCCTTCTCAGGATCAGAGTACTGTCTGAGAGTCCTTATTTTCAGATCTTAAGTAAGACCCACTCTTGATAAGGGAGTCGGTGTCCCTTTAAAGAGCGGTGGTCAAAGTAGTACTTTACTTTGATCTAGTTCGAAGGATCGTATACGAAAGGTCGAGGAGAGACGACCAGTCCCAATAAGTGGAGGGTCTGGAGTCGAGTTCGTGGTGAAGGAATTCCTTCAAAAAAGACTGGAACGGGGGATCCAGTTTGAAGGGAAAAATACAAGTGTTCTGTCATATGATAAAATGCCGAAAAGTGTACCAACATTAAAATAGACTAAAATCAATGGACTAATAAACTAAGTACAGAGACAGTGGTCGTACGTATGAGGGACTCCCTTCTTTGACAGATTAAAACGTTTGAAAGTAAAGACAGGTGAATGAATCGAACGGTGTGTCCTCTACGTACTGATTCTAAACAACCCATTTAACTGACGTATTTTTATACGTAACATTTCATATTAAGTGTAGGGATCTCTCACTTATGAAATTGTAAAAGTACTTCATAACTGACATTCTCTGTGAAGTCTATAATAATTTATCTTTTTATATTTGATTCCTCTAGTTTAAATGGTCGTTTTACATGTAAGACTACGGGATTGATTCGTTTTGTTAAAAAAAGAGATATATCAAGAATACATTTGTTCCAATAAATTGTATCTTAAGTACACACACACGAGTTAACGACAGTACAACCTGACAAACGGTGGGATACCCGGTATCGAAGAGACAGGTATCCTAAAGGGTCCATTCTTATGTCCTCACCCAATTCATCCTACTGAAAGGTAATTTAAGTGACATTGAAAACATTTTCCGGTATCTAATCTGTGTGTCTCGACATTCCAAATTCCTTTTTTTTTTTAGACATAGATACGTAGGTTATACTATTAGTGGTCGATGTATACTGATAACTTGTCATATTTCTGTCGATCAGTTTCAACTCCGAGATACACGTTTGATAGGTTTCCTAAAGTCTCTGAACCATACTTATTTTGTCACTTTTTTAAATTTATTAAAATATGTAACTTTAACATAAAATCTATATAACCGAATATATTTTGTATAATAATTTTAACTAAAGAAAAATTAATTAATCCAGATGAAAATAAGCCAGATCATTCTCTAAGTGTCAATTCGTACACTGTGTTATATAAAGGTAACCTACCACGATAAGAAATGATATTTAGTGTCTATGTTTTGTTGAACTCGATTGATTTCATTCGAAATGTGAATAAATGATGAATAAACCCGAAGGAAACACCGAGTCGACCATTTCTTAGGTGGACGTTACGTCCTATGGACCCAATTGATGTATATTATTACCTCTTTAGTCTTAAGATGTTTTTCTACAAACTCATTATCTTAGACAAAATTTTTAACTTCTGATTTTAAACGAGTTACTTTTAGAAGTTTAAAGGTGGGTTATAAAACAACAGAGAATAAAATGGGTGNATAAAACAACAGACAATAAAATGGGTGTTAAAAATTATTTATGTTTCCCTAACATAAGGGAAAGACTCCAGTTTCTTTATTAGATCACAACTCTTTCCATTGGTTATCGTTCGTGTAAAAAAACCATTGTTAACTTTGAGAATGAGGAAGTGTAAAACAATCCGACGTTAGACAATTGTTACTGACATTATATATATATATATATATATATATATATATATATATACATATTTTTTATGATACTTTTCGTCTATCTAGAGTTTGGATGTAACACCCCCTCGGTGTATCACACGAAACACGTCCTTGTTCACAATATGGGAGATATTAGAGACTCCTGAAAGATTATATCGAGTCATATCAACAATAACTACGATCCTTTTCACGTTACCCGTACGACGTAAATTCTTTTATGTCGTACTCAAGATAGGTTTTAGTACTTTTATTTTACAATTTAAAACCACTAAAAGAGATGATTCTTGTCGATAAGAGAGTCTGTTTTCCTTTTTATTGTTTACCTCTTTTCATCGTCTCTACTCTTCTTTTCCCCAACATAAGACCAATCAGGTTCAAAATAATATTTCCTTTAAAGAAAATTTTAAACGGTAGAAAATAATGTATTGTATTCTTTGAAATCCTGTTTATGCACAACCCATTTGTCTTACAACACTTTGTGGTGGTATTACAACTATAGTCAATGACATTGGTTTGATAATCCTTTTACAAGACGGAAAGGAGGACACGGTTTACGGTAGAAGACACATGAAAATACTGTTCTGAAATTACCGTGGAAACCTAATAATATGCGAAACCGGATTCGACCACTTACTGACAATCCAGGCAAGTGACTGAAGTTTAGTGTACAATAGTCACTTTGGAAGTGACGACTCAAAGGAAAGTAACATAGAGGTCCGACTGGTAAAGGACAGTTACAGGGAATCTTGTCTCTTATATGACTTTTGACTCCAGTCGGTGACACGACGATTGAGATGTGAAGACCGAATCCTTCTATTTCGTCAAAAATAAAACAAAACAAAGTTTTATAATAAAGAAAGAAAAAATTTTTTTTATCTAAAAAGACACTAAACAAAGAACAATTTTTTGTTGTTCCATACAAAAGTTTTCATATACCATTACAAGTTTCTAAGTGAGTGACGTTTTACTTAATTAAGAAAAACACGTGTAATACGAAGTAAGTCCCTAAACATACGACACACGTCGAGTGTCGGAAACTCTGACATGTCGTCCTTGTTAATTATAGACTTATATGTGAACACTATACCCTTGAGTACTCTTGGATCGTTTTTGAGATATTACTATTTGAGTACCTTTAGTCGAAAAAGAATTTCGAGTCATATATAACAATCTTGACGTTACTTATAGAAAGTCTATGGGTAGATTTGGAAACACAAGGTTAGAACACGAGAAATTCTTATTTAAAGTGTCCGATGAAAAGAATAAAGAAGTAGTAAAATAGAAACGTTTACATTAGTTTAGTAATAAAACTGGTACAACTCCCTTTTACTCGTGTAGTTTTATATTTTCCATTCAGTGGGGGGTTTATATTTATAGTCTTATTCTCCTAAAATAACACGGTCCACTGGTCTCCTGTTAATCATGTCGACGAACCTTCACACTGTCACTGGGAGCGGGAAGCCTAAAAAGTGTAATAATAATCTGACCGATTACTGGTTCCACACTCCCGAATCTTAAGACTCGGGAATCATTGCTCGTTGTACATTGTATAAAACTGACTTTACTGTCTCCCTCCACCTTCGGTGAGGACACATCCATCTTTATTCTACCCCATCCATCAATTGACGTATAAGGACTTTTCCGATTAATAACACGATAAGAATGACAACGATAAACTCAAAGAACAGTCGGGGTCTGGTACAGAGGGGTCGTGTCTCGATAGGGGTATTTGTCGTTTTAGTTGACTATCAACATATTTCCCTTTTCTTTAGTAAACGTAGTTCTCCAATTTTATAAATTATTAAAACACGTCAGTGTCCTGTTTTCTATAGGAATCAGTTATAGAAGTTACATTAACAAACCGTTTTTAGTCCCGACCCAAGAGTGTACCTGTCCTATTACATTAAAACTGTCTATATTCCCTCCCGACAGGAGACCTCTCTTCCGGAACTGTCCTTTCCATTCAGAGTGGGTTCCCTTGCCACATGAATGTTATTTCCTTCTCTCTTCTCCTATTGTCAGTCACTCCTGGACTTCTTTTCTACAGAACACCAAACAAAATCAAAACTAATTTGGAAACTCGTCCTCACTCTATCCCTCCTTTTATATAGTCACTCATCAATAGAAGTTTAACAAAAAAACTATAATCATAAAAAAGTAAAACAAACAAGTGATAAAAAAACAACAAACTACAAAATTTGATTCGGTACTGAGTCGAAGGAGTGACCAACTTACGGTCAACTTTGTGAAAATC
Source organism: Capra ibex (assembly GCA_006410555.1). Taxonomy (NCBI): domain Eukaryota; kingdom Metazoa; phylum Chordata; class Mammalia; order Artiodactyla; family Bovidae; genus Capra; species Capra ibex. The sequence goes on from SJYO01015557.1 coordinate 1,098,467, forward strand.
GAAGAATTACCTTTCAAGACTAAAAGAAAGTTTATAAGTGTCATCACACTAAAGAGAAAGAAAAAACGTTCAGGGTCCCTGTCTAACGTTACCTTCTACGGTGAACAGACTGTATTCTGTGGTGGACCAACCACGACACGACCCTTTGTCACCGACAGGGGTTCCTTCGTAATTGACAATGTAGTAACCTCTAAGGTCGTGAACTACCACGAAACAAAACAACAACTAATACATGACAGAATATAAAAATATAAACTACATATACAGAGATGTTTGACAATTGGGGATCTCCTGTTTCTGTCACGAAAATATTGAAGGTTTATTGTTCTTTGTGTCCTCTTAATTTGTTTACAAACTATTTAATTTAAGTTGTGACCTGTCCTCGATATTGTCCAACTCGTTTTGCACAATGTTCCTGTCTCCCAAAAATAAAAAAGGAAGCTTAAATTTCATATTTTACTAGTTTTGGTATCCGACACTTAAAGTGTTTCCTATTATAATCAACTGGTCTTTTATCTTCGATTAGAAGATTTGTTTTGTGTCCCTCCACAGATCAGGAAGGTAGGAAACCACTCTGTTAACTCTTAACACTTACCCAAACACCTTACCAGTGTATATAGTACCCAGATTTCTAAATTTTCGTATTGATCCAGATAGACTTAAAGAGACTGACGGTCATAAAAACTGGTGTCCGGTTACTCTATCTCCTTCGGGAGACTCTCCTATGTGGAAGTCCCCTGGAGGTGTCGTGTAGAAGTCTCGTCAAAAAGGTGAGGTAAGGAGCACGGGAAGTGACGTCGGAGTTGGAGTCGATTGTTCTGTTAAGTACTAAAAAATTTTCATTAAATAATTAGATGACTTATAAACGTTTCGTGAATTGATATACAGTCCTTGACACAATTCGTGACCTCTATATTACCACTTGTTGTACCAGTATCGGAACCTCAGACCTCGTGACCTGAGTGTGTTCCGAGTGTTCAAAGTAGGTGTGTACTAGGGAAGACAAGAGAAGTGTATGTACGACTTAAGTTTCAATCCACAGAACGAATCCGTAAGAACCTAGAGGACGAACCGTGTACCGTACAAGTAATTATAAACGTCTTACTGACCTACTTACTTACCAGTAGTATACAAGAAGAAAAGGAACTCCCCCGAATGATAAAAAGTCCTACATAGGTAACGAGGAGATTAAGTGCAAGTACAGGACATAAAATTCTGGTGAACGACCTTTTGGTATCAAAGGATACGGTATTCCAATGAAACTGATGAGTATTAGAAGAAATGGTAACAAACCATGACGTTCAAGGGTCGTAAGACTAAGTTCTATCGAAATAATTTTAGTCTTTTTTATGTGTCTTCCTCGTCGAAGGGACGTAAAGAATTCTATATATAAAAAATAGAGAGAGAGAGACGGGTGATAAACATTGATATCAATGAAAATAGTGAGGAGGTACCATGTATTATTTCAACAATTCTCTCATCTAGGATTCTCAATAGTAGTGTCCCCCTTTATTCATCTAGGATTCTCAAAAAGAAAAAGAACATAGACATATTCTACTATATTCAATTGATTTGGATAACACCATTAGTAACTTGTTATATACATTTAATTAGGTAGTACGATATGTGGAAATTGAATATGTCCCTAAATACGGTTAATAAAGAGTTATTTTGACTTTAATTTCAAGGAAAATTGGATACTCAAATGTTGAATCCAGAGGATAGTGTTAATAAAAGGTAATTATCTTTCTATTGTCAATCTACTTATACGGAAATTTTAAAAAGTTAGAAAGAAAAGACTTCCGGTAGTTCGGTCATACCCTATGAAAAAGAAGTAAAAATCTTCGTTAATCTTGGTTAATTAACTAGACCTCTCAAAAGTTAAAATTTTCAAAACTAAGATAATAATAGGGGAGATTCTCAGGTTTCTGATAGGATACTTTACGGACTTTATAAAAAGAAAGTTTGTACGAAAAGTGCGATTAGATGTTTAGACTGAAGGACTTTATCAAACACTTATGTGAAGAAAAACGAAGGTCAATTATTGTTTTGTTCTATTTTATTAAATAGAACCTCATTGAAACTCTTGAAAGTGTTTTAATGTTGTATCCAACGTTGAACTGAAGCCAGGGTAGAAAGACGGATTAGGTAGACAAACCAGGGTCGGGAGATCCGGGTAGACCTCGGGATTGTAGAATAAAACTCGATAATAATTCATCGACCTTTTTCACAACCGACCATTGAATTTAAGATACCACGGGTTATTATATAAAATAGTGTTCTAAAATATTTGTATTATAGGAACTTACACCCCGTCTTAATAACGACCACTACTACGAAGAACCCCGTTATAAAATTTCAGTGAATACCACCGGCGTACAAGGTCAGTCTGTGCACTTGTCTGTCAAATTCCTGACATGACAATCCTAACCTATCTAAAACATTTTTTTCTTCCGTGTTTCGTCCATTTTAGTCTATTTAAAGAAACAATAAAGGGGCTTTCAAAAAAAAAAAAAAAAAAAAAAATTGTTTTTGTAGGGGANAAAAAAAAATTGTTTTTGCAGGGGACGTTTAACGGGTATATATACGGAGTTCTAGAAATCTCCCAAACAACAACAACAAGTCAACGAGTCAGGACAGACTGAGAAACACTCGGGTACCTGACGTCGTGAGGTCCGAAGGGACTGGAAGTGGTAGAGGACCTCTAACGAGTTTGAGTACAGGTAGCTCAGTCAACTGTAGTAGGTTGTAAGTGTAGGAGACAGTAAGGGAAGAGGAGGACGGAAGTTAGAAAGGGTCGTAGTTCCAGAAAAGATTACTCAAGAAACTTAGTCCACCAATTTCATAGACTCGAAGTCGTAGTCAGGAAGATTACTTGTAAGTCCTGACTAAATAAATCCCAACTGACCAAACTAGATGAACGTCAGGTTCCCTGAGAGTTCTCAGAAGAGATGACTGTGTCGAGTTTTCATAGATAAGAAACCGTAAGTCTAAAGAAATACCAGGCTTAGAGTATGAGTATGTACTGATGACCTTTTTGGTATCGAAACTGATATATCTGGAAACAACCGTTCCATTACAGAGATGAAAAATTATACGACAGATCCAAACAGTATCGAAAAGAAAGTTCCTCTTTTACACAAAATTAAAGTACCAACGTCAGTGGTAGACGTCACGAAAACCTCGGGTTCTTTTATTTCAGACAGTGACAAAAGTAACAAAGGGGTAGATAAACGGTAGTTCGCTACCCTGACCTACGGTACTAAAAGTAAAAAACTTACAACTCAAAATTCGGGTGAAAAAGTGAGAGGAGAAAGTGTAAGTAGTTCACCGAGAAATTAAGGAGAAACGAAAGACAGTAATCCCACCATAATAGACGTATAGACTCCAATAACTGTAAATAGGGTCTTTAGAACTAAGGTCCAACACGAAGTAGGTCGGACCGTAAAACGTACTACATGAGACGTATATTCAATTTATTTTCGTCTCATTGTTATATGTCGGAACTACATGAGGAAAGGGTTAAACCTTAGTCAGGTAACAAAAGACAGACCAAAATCGACAACGGAGAACTGGAAAGTATGTCTAAAGAGTCCTCCGTCCAGTCCACCATAAAGGTAGAGGAATTCTTAAAAGATGTCAAATAACACTAGGTGTGTCAGTTTCCGAAATCACATTAGTTACTTCGTCTTCATCTACAAAAAGACCTTAAGAGAACGAAAAAACCACTAGGTTACCTACAACCGTTACATTAGACAGTAAGGAGACTGAAAAGATTTAGGTCAAACTTGTAGAATCAAGTACATGACAACTTCGAATCAAACCTCTTAAAACTCGTAATGAAACGATCGTAAACTTTTCCCACCAACACATGTATTTATCATATCCAATATTTTGCTGGGAAGTCTCCCACCGATACATATATTTATCTCATCCACCCAATATTTTCTTCGTTTTTATTCTTTCCCAAACGACTATACACAGGTTGTTGTCACTCTTGTTGATGGTCTGACATCTTCAAGTTAGTCATAAGACTACCTCTCTAAAGTACCCCGTTCCATGGATTTGTAAAATATTCAGATGTCAAATGACTGAGTGGTCGACATCTTACTACAGAACCTGGTTTACTAGATCTGAAATGTAAAGTTCAGAAGTTGAAAAGATCAACTTTTAACTTCTCACGGAAACATTAAAAATTTATAAAAATAGTATAATATTCTCCTTCAAAGGATTTTATAAAATATGTATATAAAATGATTATGTCAATGAGAATTTAACACACGAACGTGTAAACGTTGAAAGTACACATGAGTAATACTAATGACGGAAAAATTAGCATTTTCAAAATTTTGTGAAGTATATATATATATATATTATATATAATATATATCTGAAGTCTCTAGTGTCGGAACAGAACGACTTCCCCGAACGTATTGAGTTATTTCGTTACTCGACACGGTACGTCCCGGTGGGTTCTATCTACGCAGTATCACTTCTCAAGACTTTTTTACATTAGGTGTCCTCCTCATTTACCGTTGAGTAAAGTCTTATGAACGAACCTCTTGGAGTGACTGACATAGTTTTCTGTTTTTATGTACTGTGGTCTTCTACTCGGGGAGGTCCAGTCTTTTACAGGTTATACGAGGACCCCTTCTCGTCTCCCTTCGTTGATATATTGAGGTCACTCTTACTTCGTCAATCCGGTTTCGACTTTACTGCGAGTAGACACCTACACAGACCACCACTTTCATTTCAGACTACGACAGTTTTGTTATAACGGAATCCCTGGACCTTATAATCCAGATACTTAGTCCCATTTAACCTGTACCAGTTCCTCCTCTACCGTTCTAATTGTAACCACAGAATCCTTAGTCACTTCATTTTTAATGGTCTTTAAACACTGGTAATATAAATGATCATACCCGTTCTTAGGGAATCTTATTTACTTCATCAGGAGTATCAGTTGTTTTGTCAAGTTTTACGTCACAAATCCACATTAGAGTTTTATTGTCTTATTAGATCCAAACAAAGGTTCCGTGTGACAAGTTATAGTCAAGTCAAGTCAAGTCAGGGAGTCATCACAAGCTGAGAAGCGCTGGGGTACTCAGTGTCGTACGTTCCGGAGGGACAGGTAGTGGTTGAGGGCCTCAAGTGAGTTTGAGCGCAGGTATCTCAGTCACTACGGTAGGTCGGTAGAGTAGGAGACAGCAGGGGAAGAGGAGGACGGGGGTTAGGGAGGGTCGTATTCTCAGAGAAGGTTACTCAGTTGTGAAGTGTACTCCACCGGTTTCATGACCTCAAAGTCGATATCGTAGTCAGGAAGGTTACTTGTGGGTCCTGACTAGAGGAAATCTTACCTGACGAAAGTAGAGGAACGTCAGGTTCCCTACGAGTTCTCAGAAGACGTTGTGGTGTCAAGTTTTCGTAGTTAGGAAGTCACGAGTCGGAAGAAGTGTCAGGTTGAGAGTGTAGGTATGTACTGGTTACCTTTTTGGTATCGGAACTGATCTACCTGGAAACAACCGTTTCATTACAGAGACGAAAACTTAAACGATAGATCCAACCAGTATTGAAAAGAAGGTTCTTCATTCGCAGAAAATTAAAGTACCGACGTCAGTGGTAGACGTCACTAAAACCTCGGGGGTTTTTTATTTCAGACTGCGACAAAGGTGATAAAGGGGTAGATAAATGGTACTTCACTACCCTTGTCTACGGTACTAGAAGCAAAAGACTTACAACTCGAAATTCGGTTGAGAAAGTGAGAGGTGAAAGTGAAAGTTAGTTCTCAGAAAAATCAAGGAGAAGTCAAAGACGGTAATCCCACCACAGTAGTCGTATAGTCTCCAATAACTATAAAGAGGACCTTTAGAACGAAGGTTGAACACGAAGAACGTCGGGTCGCAAAGAGTACTACATGAGACGTATCTTCAATTTATTCGTCCCACTGTAATATGTCGGAACTGTATGAGGAAAAGGATAAACCTTGGTCAGACAACAAGGTACAGGTCAAGATTGACAACGGAGGACTGGACGTATATCCAAAGAGTTCTCCGTCCAGTCCACCAGACAATACGGGTAGAGAAAGTCTTAAAAGGTGTCAAATAACACTAGGTGTGTCAGTTTCCGAAACCGTATCAGTTCTTTCGTCTTTATCTATAAAAAGACCTTGAGAGAACGAAAAAGGTACTAGGTCGCCTACAACCGTTAAACTAGAGACCAAGGAGACGAAAAAGATTTTGGTCGAACTAGTAGACCTTAAAGTGCCAAGTACATAACGACTTCAGACCGAACCTTATAAAACTCGTTATGAAATGATCGTACACTCTACTCACGTTAACACGTCATCAAAGTCGTAAGAAAACGTAACGGAAAGAAACCCTAACTTTACTTTTGACTGGAAAAGGTCAGGGTACCGGTGACGACTCAAAAGGTGTAAACGACCGTATAACTCACGTCGTGAAAGTGTCGTAGTAGAAAGTCCTATACTTTCTCGAGTTGACCTTACGGTAGTGGAGGTGATCGAAACAAGTATCACTACGAAAGATTCCGGGTAAATTGAAGTGTAAGGTCCTACAGACCTAGATCCATTCACTAGTGTAGTAGTACTAATAGACCCAGCACTTCTATAAAAAACATGTCAAGAAGACACATAAGAACGGTGGAGAAGCATAATAGAAGACGAAGACAATCAAAGTATGGTAAAGACAGAAAATAACACGGGTAGAAACGTATTTTATAAGGGGACCATAGACAGTAAAAGAACTTCTCTAGAGATCAGAAAGGGTAAGACAACAAAAGGAGATAAAGAAACGTAACTAGTGACTCCTTTCGAAAGAATAGAGAGGAATGATAAGAAACCTTGAGACGTAAGTCTACAAATATAGAAAGGAAAAGAGGAAACGAAAAACGAAGAGAAGAAAAGTGTCGATAAACATTCCGGAGGGGTCTGTCGATAAAACGAAAAAACGTAAAGAAAAGGTACCCCTACCAGAAAAAAAAAAAGAAAAAAAAAGTGAAACGTGAAAAAATTTTTTTAATAAAATGAAATGTTATGACATAACTAAAACGGTATGTAGTTGTACTTAGGTGGTACACACTTGTACACAAGGGTTAGGACTTCGCGGGAGGGTGGAGGGTGGGGTATGGTAGAGAGACCCAGTACGGTTATGTGGTCGGGATTCCTAAGACATAGGACGTAGCTTGGATCTGACCACCAAGCAAAGAATATACTATAATATATACAAAGTTACGGTAAGAGGGTTTAGTAGGGTGGGAGAGGGAGAGGGTGTCTCAGGATTCTGACAAGATATATATACACAGTGAAAACGACAGAGCGTATGTCCCAATAGTAATGGTAGAAAGATTTAAGGTATATATACACAATCATACGACATAACTACAAAAAGAAAGACCGAATGAAGTGAGACATATACAATGTCAAAGTAGGTGGGGTAATCTTGACTAAGTTTACACAAGATAAATTACCGACTCATTAAGAGGTAACACATATACATGGTGTCGAAAGAATAGGTAAGTAGACGACTACCTGTAGATCCAACGAAGGTACAGGACCGATAATATTTGTCACGACGTTACTTGTAACCCCATGTGCACAGAGAAAGTTAAGACCAGAGGAGTCACACATACGGGTCGTCACCCTAACGACCCAGTATTCCGTCAAGATAAAGGTCAAAATATTCCTTAGAGGTGTGGCAAGAGGTATCACCGACATGATCAAACGTAAGGGTGGTCATCACATTGTCCCAAGGGAAAAGAGGTGTGGGAGAGGTCGTAAATAACGAACCTAGCGTCGGTAAGACTGACCACACTTTACCAAGGAGTAACACCGAAACTAAACATACAGCGACTATTACTGACTACTATTTGTAAAAAGGTACACAAACAATCGGTAGACATACAGAAGAAACCTCTTTACAGATAAATCAAAAAACCGGGTGAAAAACTAACCCAACAAATTAAAAGACCTTAACTCGACGTCCTCAACGAACATATAAGAACTCTAATTAATAAACAGTCAACGAAGTAAACGATAATAAAAGAGGGTAAAACTTCCGACAGAAAAGTGGAACGAATATCAAAGAAAACAACACGTCTTCGAAAATTAAAATTAATCTAAAGTAAACCAAAAAACAAACAAACAAACAAACGACAATAAAGGTTATAAGACCCTCCACCCAGTATCTCTTAGGACGACACTAAATACAGTCTCTCACAAAACGGATACAAGAGGAGATCCTCAAAATATCAAAGACCAGAATGTAAATCTAGAAATTAGGTAAAACTCAATAAAAACACATACCACAATCACAAGATCAAAGGAAGAAAATGTTCACCAACTGGTCAAAAGGGTCGTGGTGAACAATTTCTCTAACAGAACTAAGGTAACACATAAAAACGGAGGAAACAGTTTCTATTCCACAGGCATCCACACACCTAAATAGAACTAGGGACAGAGGACATGTTACAGTGCTTCACACGGTCGATGCTCCCTCGTACTTCTTCGTACAACCGACGTTGCCCTGACACGTCTCCGTTCGACCGACGTTACCTGTCGTGTCTTCGTACCGTCTCTCCTTGATGGGGAATGGGATTCAGTCCCCGCCACCGGTTCTCCTCGATGGGGTGCGGGCTCCAGTCCCCACCGTCGGATCTCCTTGTTGAGGTACAGGTTCCTCGCCGCCGACACGCCCGTGTCCTCCCGGTTCTTCTTACTGAGGTGCAAGTTCCAGTCCTCCCTGCCGACACTCCTCTATTGGGAAGAGGGTCCATTCCTCGTCGTCGACGAGAAACGACCTCGTCGGCACTTCTCTATGGGGTGCAGGTTCCATTCTCTTTGGGTTCATTCTGTCATCCACAACGCTCTCTCGTAGTCTCCCGTCTGTGTGACTTTGGTACTATTGTCTTTTGATCAGTTAGAGTAGTGTTCCTGGTGTCGGAACAGATTGAGTTACTTTGATTCGGTACGGTACACCCCGGTGGGTACTACCCACCCAGTGCCACCTCTCCAGACTGTCTTACACTAGGTGACCTCTTNCTGTCATCCACAACGCTCTCTCGTAGTCTCCCGTCTGTGTGACTTTGGTACTATTGTCTTTTGATCAGTTAGAGTAGTGTTCCTGGTGTCGGAACAGATTGAGTTACTTTGATTCGGTACGGTACACCCCGGTGGGTACTACCCACCCAGTACCACCTCTCCAGACTGTCTTACACCAGGTGACCTCTTCCCTTACCGTTTGGTGAAGTCATAAGAACGGAACTCTTGGGGTACTTGTCATACTTTCCCGTTTTACTATCCTATGACTTTCTCCTTGAGGGGTCCGACCATCCACGGGTTATACGATGACCTCTAGTCACCTCTTTATTGAAGTCTTTCTTACTTCCCTACCTCGGTTTCGTTTTTGTTATCAGTCGACACCTACACTGACCACTATCTTCGTTCCAGGTTACGACATTTCTCGTTATAACGTATCCTTGGACCTTACAAGAAGACACATAAGAACGGTGGAGAAGAATTATAGAAGACGAAGACAATCCAGGTACGGTAAAGACAGGAAATAGCTCGGGTAGAAACGTACTTTACAAGGGAACCATAGAGATTCAAAGAACTTCTCTAGAGATCAGAAAGGGTAAAACGACAAAAGGAGATAAAGAAACGTAACTAACGACTTCTTCCGAAAGAATAGAGAAGAACGATAAGAAACCTTGAGACGTAAGTCTACGAATATAAAAAGGAAAAGAGCAAACGAAAAGTGAAAAGAAAAATGTCGATAAACTTGCCTGAGGAGTCTGTCGGTAAAACAAAAAACGTAAAGAAAAGGTACCCCTACCAGAACTAGGGAAAGAGGACATGTTACAGTACTTGGAGTAAGGTATCAAGTAGTCCGTGAGATAGTCTAGATCTGGGAATTTAGATAAAGAGTGAAGGTGACATATTAGTTTTTTCCAGAAGTCCTGGTTCTATTAGTACTACTACACTGGTGATTAGATCTCGGTCTGTAGAACCTTACGCTTCAGTTCACCCGGAACCTTTCGTAGTGATGCTTGTTTCGATCACCTCCATTACCTTAAGGTCAACTCGAGAAAGTTTAGGACTTTCTACTACGACACTTTCACGACGTGAGTTATACGGTCGTTTACACCTTTTGAGTCCTCATCGGTGTCCTGACCTTTTCGAGTTAAAAGTAAGGTTAGGGTTTCTTTCCGTTACAGTTTCTTACGAGTTTGATGACGTGTTAACGTGAGTAGAGTGTACGATCATTTCATTACGAGTTTTAAGAGGTTCGGTCTGAAGTCGTTATACACTTGACACTTGAGGAACTACAAGTTCGACCAAAATCTTATCCTTCTCCTTGGTCTCTAGTTTAACGGTTGTAGACGACCTAGTACCTTTTCCGTTCTCTCAAGGTCTTTTTGTAGATAAAGACGAAATAACTGATACGGTTTCGGAAACTGACACACCTAGTGTTAGTTGACACCTTTTAAGACTTTCTCTACCCTCATGGTCTGGTGAATTGGACGGAGAACTCTTTAGACATACGTCCGGTCCTTCGTTGTCAATCTTGACCTGTACCTTGTTGTCTGACCAAGGTTTATCGTTCTCCTCATGCAGTTTCGACATATAACAGTGGGACGAATAAATTGAAGATACGTCTCATGTAGTACTCTTTGTGACCCGACCTTCTTCGTGTTCGACCTTAGTTCTAACGGTCCTCTTTATAGTTATTGGAGACTATACGTCTACTGTGGTGGGAATACCGTCTTTCCCTTCTCCTCGATTTTTCGGAGAACTACTTTCACTTTCTCTTCTCACTTTTTCAACTGAATTTCGAGTTGTAGGTCTTTTATTTCTACTACCGTAGACCAGGGAAGTGAAGTACCCTTTATCTAACCCTTTGTAACCTTTGTCACAGTCTGAAATAAAAACCCCCGAGGTTTTAGTGACGTCTACCACTGACGTCGGTACTTTAATTTTCTGCGAATGAGGAACCTTCTTCTCAATACTGGTTAGATCTATCATATAAATTTTCGTCTCTGTAATGAAACGGTTGTTTCCAGGCGGATCAATTCCGATACCAAAAAGGTAACCAGTACATACCTACACTCTCAACCTGACACTTCTTTCGACTAGTGACTTCTTAAATACAAAACTTGACACCACAACCTCTTCTGAGAACTCTCAGGGAACCTGACGTTCCTCTAGGTTGGTCAGGTAAGACTTCCTCTAGTTGGGATCCTAAAGAAATCTTCCTTACTAAGACTTCGACTTCGAGGTCATGAAACCGGTGGAGTACGCTTCTCAACTGAGTAACCTTTTCTGAGACTACGACCCTCCCTAACTCCCGTCCTCCCCTTCCCCTGCTGGCTCCTACTCTACCGACCTACCGTAGTGCCAAAGCTACCTGCACTCAGACCCACTTGAGTCCCTCTACTACTACCTGTCCCTCCGGACCGCACGACGCTAAGTACCCCAGCGTTTGTCAACCTGTGCTGACTCGTTGACTTAACTTGACTTGACTTGACTTGACTTGGACCTTACAATCTAGGTACTTAGTTCCGTTTAATCTTCACTAGTTTAACCTCTACTGTTCTCACTTACAGCTGTAAGATCCTTAGCCGCTTGATTTTACCTGACCTTACCCACTTAAATAGTCGATGGCACCCGTCCTTAGGGAATCTTCTTTACTTCATCGGTAGTACCAGTTACTTTCTCAGGTTTTACGTCATGAACCTACGTTAGAGTTTTTGCTGTCTTATTAGAGACAAGCAAAGGTTCTGTTTAGTAAGTTATAGTGTTATTAGGTTCGGATACGGGGTTGGTCATTGTGACTTCTTCGACTTCAACTTGTCAAGATACTTCTGGATGTTCTGGAAAATCTTGATTGTGGGGGTTTTTACAGGAAAAGTAATATCCCACAACCTTTCGTTTACATCCTTCAGTTCTTTGTGGACCTCATTGTCCGTTTAAACGAGAACCTCATGTTTTGTTTCGTCTAGTTTCCTATTGTCTCAAAACGGTTCTCTTGTACGACCAGTATCGTTTGTGAGAGAAGGTTTTTGTTTTCTCTTCTGAAATATGTACCTGTAGTGGTCTACCAGTTGTGGTTTTAGTATAACTAATATAAGAAACATCGGTTTCTACCTCTTCGAGATATGTCAGTCGTTTTTGTTCTGGTCCTCGACTGACACCGAGTCTAGTACTGGAGAAATAACGGTTTAAGTCTGAAGTTAACTTCTTTCATCCCTTTTGGTGATCTGGTAAGTCCATACGGGATTTAGTTTAGGAAATACTAATATGTCACCATCACTCTTTATCTAAATTCCCTTATCTAGACTATCTATCTCACGGACTACTTGATACCTGTCTCCAAGATCCGGTAAGTCCATATTGGATTTATTTTAGAGAATACTAATATGTCTTATGTAAGTTCACCAATCTGGACCATCTGTCTCTGTGACCGTCCGTTTCTAATCACTGTAAAAGTCTTCCGTCACTAGTTTTGGTAGGGTTTCTGTTTCTTTTCCTTCTTCCGTTTAAACAACAGACTCCTCCGAAATGTTTATCGACTCCTTTCTTCTCTTCACTTTCCGTAACCTCTTTTCCTTCTATATGGGTGGACTCATGTCTCAAAATCTGTTATCGTCCTTCTCTATTCTTCTGAAAGAATTTATTTGTTACGTTTCTTTGTCTCTTTTTATTATCGTACCCCTTATACTCTCTATAGAAGTTCTTTTGACCTTGATATATTCCTTATAAAGCACATTCCTACCTGTGCTATGTCCTCTCTTTGGACTTTCTGGATTGTCTTCTTTTCCATCGTTCTTATGTGTCTTCTTGATATGTTTTTTCTGGAATTCATAGGTCGATTGGTGTTACTACACCAGTGAGTAGATCTCGACCTGTAGGGCCTCATACTTTAGTTCATTCAAAATCTTTTGTAATGACACTTGTTTTGATCACGTCCATTACCTTAAGGTGGATAAATTTTAGGATTTTCTACTACTAAACTTTCACTACGTGAGTTATACAGTCGTTTAAAATTTTTGAGTCGTTCAGACTTTTTCTAGTCAAAAGTAAGGTTAGGGTTTCTTCCCATTACGGTTTCTTACTAAGTTGATTACATGTTAACACGAGTGAAGTGTACGATTGTTTTAATACAAATTTTTGGAAGTTCAATCCGAAGTTGTCTCACACTTTGTTCTTAGAGGTCTACATGTCAGACCCAAATCTTTTCCGTCTTATTGATCTCTAGTTTAACGGTTGTAGAAGACGAAGTAATTCATGTCTTTTTGGAAACTGACACACCTAGTGTGATTCGATACCTTTTAAGGGTGTGGATCCTCAGGGTCTGTGAGAATAGACAAAGGACTCGTTGGACATACACACAGTTCTTCGTTGTCAATCTTGGTCTGTACTTTGTTATCTGACCTAGTTTTGGTCCTTTCATCATGTTCCGACACATAACAGTGGGACAAATAAATTGAATATAGGTCTCATGTAGTATACTTTGTAGTCAAGAACACTGAGTACTCGACCTTAGTTCTACTGGTCTTTTTTTTTTAGTTGTAGGGGTCCATGTGTCTATTATGTTAAGATTACCGTCTTTCACTGTTCCTTGATTTCTCGGAGAACTATTCCCACTTTCTCCTCTCACTTTTTCAACCGAACTTTGAGTTGTAGTTTTTTGATTCCAGTACTGTAGGTCGGGGTAGTGAAGTATCATTTATCTTCCCCTTTTTCACCTTCGTTACTACCTAAAAGAATAAACTTTTAGGTAAATCTTTTAGTGTTCCTTTAGATACTGTTTGGATTTGTTTCTTTATTTATCGTCTGTGTAGTGAAACGGTTAATTCATATCAGTGTCGATACCGAAAAGGCTATCAGAACATACCTACACTATTAACTTGGGACTTCTTCCGATTCGTGACTTCTTAACTACGAAAACTCACAATCACGATCTCTTCTGTGAACCCTCAGGGTACCTGACTTTGCTCTAGTTTAGTCAACTAGGATCTCCTTTAATTGGGAGTCATAAGTGACCTTCCTGAGAACGACTTCGACTTTGAGGTTATGAAGTCCATAGACTAAACTTCTCGACTGAGTGACCTTTTCTGAGACTACGATTTTCTAACTTCCGTTTTTCTCGTTGTTGTAGATACATATGAACATAGATATGTGTATTTATATATATGATTTCTTTTATAATTATTCATATATATTATTTATGTTCAAGATACGTTCAAAACAACAACGAATCATCGATTCAACACAGGTTTAAAAACCCTGGGGTTCCTGACGTCACGGTCCGAAGGGACAGGAAGTGATTGAAGGTCTCAAACGATTTTGAGTATAGGTTCTCAACCACTACGATGACTTGTAGAGTAGGAGAGACCGGAGGAAGAGAAGGACGGAATGTAGAAAGGGTTGTAGTCCAGAAACGGTTACTCAGTTGAGAAGTGTAGTCCACCAGTTTTATAACCTCGATTCGAAGTCAAGAAGATTACTTATGAGTCCCGACTAAAGGAAATCCTGTCTGACTAAAATAAAGGTGTGTTAGGTTCCCTGAGAGTGGTCAGAAGAGATCGTTGTGTTAAACTTTTGTAGTCAAGAAGCCACGAGTCGGAAGAAATACCAGGTTGAACGGGTAGGTATGGACTGATGACCTTTTTTGTATCCAGACTGACTGAGATACCTGGAAACAGTCTTTTCACTACGAAGACAAAGAATTATACGACAGACCCACTTACCGTAGTGATTGAGTTACCTGTACTCAGACTCGTTTGAGGTCCTCTGTCACTTCTTGTCCCTTCGGACCGTACGACGTCATGTACCTCAGTATCACAGTCTGTACTGATTCATTGACTTGTTGTTTGTCGTTGACCCAAACAGTACTCCAAAGGAAGGTTCTTCCTTTACAGAAAATTGAAGTACCGATGTTAGTGGTAGACGTCATTAAAACCTCGGGTTCTTTTAGAGAGTGACAAAGGTGAAAAAGTGGTAGATAAACGATATTTAACTACCCTGGTCTACGATACTAGAATCAAAAAATTACAACTCGAAAAATTTTAAAATGAATAAATAAAAATAACTTTCTATTAATGTCATCATGTGCGTATCGACTAAGTACAACTATGTACCGTTTTAGGTAGTATTATATTACAACTCAGAACTCGGTCGAAAAAGTACGAGGAGAAAGTAGAAGTAGTTCTCCGAGAAATTAAAGAAACGAAAGATGGTAATCTCACTATAGTAGACGCATAGACTCCAACAACTACAAAGAGAGACGTTAGAACAAAGGTCGAACACTAAGTCGGTCAAAAACGTACTACATGAAACGTATATTCAATTTGTTCGTCTCACTGTTATATGTCGGAACAATATGAGGAAAAGGTTAAGACTTGGTCAGTCAACAAGGTACAGGTCAAGACAACGAAGAACTGGGTGTACCTCCAAAGAGTTCTCTGTCCATTCCACTACAATAAGGGTAGAGGAATTCTTGAAAAGTGTCAAACAACACTAGGTGTGTCAGTTTCTGATATAGTATCAGTGACTTCGTTTTATTCTATAAAAAGACCTTAAGGGAACGAAAGAGATACTAAGTCATTGAACAACCGTTAAACTAAAGAAAGGAGACGAAAAATATTTAGGTCGAACATGTAGACCTTCAAGACCCAAGTACAAGACGACTTCGAACTTTCTAAAACTTGTAATGGAACGATCGTATACTTTACTCATCTTAACACACCATCAGAGTCGTAAGAAACTTTAACGGGAAGAAACCCTAACCTTTTTTTTGCCTTGAAAAGGTCGGGAAACCGGTGACGACTCAAAATTTAAACAACTGTATAACTCACGTGATGAAATTGTCGTAGTAGCAAATCCCATAATTTATCGAGTCGACCTTAAGGTAGTGGAAGCGATCATCAAAAGTACCATTAATAAGAATTCCCGACGAACTGAAGTGTGAGGTCCTACAGACCAAGATCCACTCACTGGTGTAGGAGCACTAATAAGCCCAGTAATTCAAGAATACACATAAAAAAGGAATTATATATATGTAAAATAACTTTATAACAACTGAACATGTATATGTGTATATAATAAAAACTTTAATAAAAGGTAAAATAATGTTCTATAACTGATATCAAGGGACACAATATACCATTTCGAAACAACGGATAAATATAAAAATTTCATCTTTAGATCGTAAGATAAGTATGATTGAGTTTGTTCGTCTTAGTTTTACAGTATTTAAAAAATCAATTTGTTTCTAAGTATTCAAAAGATTTTATACAAAAAATATGTATATATATATATTATATATGTGTATTTTCGAAAAAATGATGTGAACAATTTCCGAACTCTTTCTTGAAATGTTTTTCTGGTCTACCTCTTTAAACTTTTGTATTTGATTTACTTTACCCTCGTGACTTACACTTTATCTTTTTTCTCTTTGTTTGATCTATTTTCATTTTTTAGTAGTATAACAGATCAACAGAATTTTGGAGAAAATTTCGAAGAGTAGTCTGTGTTAAAATAAAAAGTTTTTTAAGGTTTTATTAAGACTTTACGTAGACTTTAAATTTTCGTTAATGTTCAAAAAACAAAAATAAAAAATAATTTACCAACAAAACCACTATATCTTAAGATATTAAAAAGACAACTGGATAGAACTATATTACCATAATTCACTCATTATCAATGTATTAGTGTTATCATTTTCTACAACTAGTCAAAAGTGTCTATTATCGATCTGTTTTTTTTTTTTTTCTATTAATGTCAACGTTCCCTTGTACTAACGATACACAGAGTCACACAAGTCCATCTCACTATACTATTGACCTTTACGTATGTACGTGTACAAAAGTAGGTGGGTCGGTCAGGTATAGAAAACCAACCACGTAAATTAGGTAAATGTAAACTCCATTAATACACCGAGTCTGGCATTTCTTAGACGAACTCTACGACCTCTGGACCTAAGCTAGGGCCCCAACCCTTCTAGGGGATCTCCACCAGTACCGTTGGGTGAGGTCATAAGAACGGACCTCTTAGGGGTACCTGTCTCCTCGAAACACCCGATGTTAGGTGTCCAGCGTTTCTCAACCTGTACTGACTCAATGATTCGTGTCGTGTCGTGTACTAGGAGAATTGGTAAAAGAATTAACAAAACCCAAATAAAAGACATCCAGAAAAGGAATAGAACTCAAGAGACGGATCTTTTAAAGGAAATCGTAAATAACACTTCATCCAAACCTCCACAACTTAAGAGAATTGAAAACGAACAGATCTAAAATAAAGAGGTATTTTAGTCTTACTCTCAGAAAAATCCATCTCATAAGAACCAACATCTAAGAAGGGAAAGTAGTGAAATTTAAATGGTACGACAAGGGAAGACCGAACATCTCAAAGACAACTCTTTAGTCCGCTATTGGACTACCCTGAAGGAAACATCCAACAAACAGTGAAAAGGGAACAGCGAAAATTATAAAATAGAAACAGAAATTAAAAACAGTCAAACCAACGATACACAGAGTCACACAAGAAGAAACCCAAATAGGACGGAACCTGAGAGACACAAAGGACCTGAACTAACTCAAAAGTCGATAATAGAGAAGTTATAAAAGAGTCCAGGAGAGAAGAAGACCATAGTGATCTTCCACTATGGACCACGTAAATTACAACAGGGTCTCTAGAGAATCCGACAGAGAAAAAAAGTAAGTAAAAGATATAAGACAAGACGTGATCACTAAGGTGGTAATACAGGAGGTCTAGTAAATAAACAAGAAGATGGAGTCAATAAGACGATAACTAAAGAAAGTCATATAATAAGTAGAGACGAACAAGAAATCAAAAAGATCCCAGAAACTATTTGTAAAGAACCTAGAAGAGGTAACAAAAGGACCTAGTAGGAGTGATAGAAATAAGACTTAAGAAAAAAAAGACCTTACAGACTTTATAGAGGTGAAGTAAATCAATAACAGTACCCCAAAATAGAACAGGGAAGTAGACTCTATATTCAAAGACCAAAAAAAGTAGGACTATTCGAAAGATATTACACCAAAAACAAGATCGACGACACTCTGACAACAAGAAGAACGAAGAACTCCGATTTTCCGAACTCATTCGAAGGACTACCCTCCGTGATCGTCACCCTTTTTGACTCACAACAAGGCAACTTGTCCTAGAACAAGTCATTTCGAAGTTAGGTTAATAGACGACTACCCACCCCAACGTGAGGGAGACGATTAACAAACCGGACTCCGTTAAGTCGGGACACCAGGATTCCCGTGATACCACCCCAATTACCGTTTGAGACTCACCCAAATACGGTTTCCCCTGGAAGGTCCTGACGACGACGGTCAGGGGGTAGGGACACCACTTGCAGACGACTGGGTGTGGAGGTGTCCTCCGGAAGGTTGTGATCATCCATCAAAACCAAGTCAGACAACACCCCAGTGGTGAGGAAAGGAGATCCAGAACCACGTTATCATAAAACAAACACGGGAGGTTCTGACCTCAGAGACAAGGAGGGTCAGGACGTCTTCAGGATATTAGTTTAGGGTGTCGGAAGTCTCATTCTAAGGTACCCCTAAGGGTCAGGTGAAAAACCTACGGGTCCGACCCTTCGGACAGTACCCTAAGTCTTGGGAGTGTTGTCACCCTCTTGAAACTTTAATAACAAGAGGTCAAACACCCAGTGACTGGGTCGTCCACATCCTAAACTAAAATAGTACTAACGTGGGGGGGGTGGTGGTGGTAGAGTGAAGGGACCACCGAGTCTGCCATTTCGCAAACGGACGTTACACCCAAGTTAGGGACCCAGCCCTTCTCGAGGACATCTTCCTTTACCGTTGGGTGAGGTCATGAGAACGGACCTTTTAGGGTACCTACCTCCTCGAACCATCCGATGTCATGTACCCCAGCGTTTTTCAGTCTGTGCTGACTCACTGAAGTGAAAGTGAAAGTGAAATGGTAGAGTGACACCGAAGAAGAAACAGAACCTATACCCCATAGAAAAAGACCACCCAAGTCACAGGAGGACAACTTCCGACAAGATGTCAATCAACCCTAAAACCACGAGAGCGTCTTCCTCTACTCGTATGTAGGACGAGGAGACGATATAACTTGACATTCGGGAGAAGACACATAAGAACAGTGGAGGAGATTTAGAGAAGACAAAGACAATCAATAAATCGCCAAGACAGGAAATAATACGGGTAGGAACGTACTTTACAAGGGAACTATAGTGGTCGAAAGAACTCCTCTAGAAATCACAAAAGGTAAGATAACATAAGAAGACAAAGGGACGTAACAAGTGAATTCTTTTAAAAGAACAGAGAGGAACGATAAGAGACCTTGAGACGTAAGTCCACCTACATAGAAAGGGAAAGAGGGAACGCATAATGAAGAAAAGGAAAGAATCGATAAACATTTCGAAGGAGTCTGTTGGTGACACGGAAGATTGTAGAAAGAAAAGAAACCCTACTAAAACCAGTGACGGAAAACATGTTACAATGTTTGGAGACAGGTACCAAGAAGTCCGTGCAACTGATGGTAAAGATTAGGGAACTGACGTAAGGAGTGGAGATGACATATTGGTGTTCCCTAAACTAAATCCAGTATGGACTGTCTGGATCACCAAAAGGGATATAAGTATCTGAATTCCGACTTAAAACGTTATTCCTCGGTTACCAGACTCGGTGTCAGTCGAGGTCCGGAACAAAAATTGACTGACACGGTGCCGGTCGTGTTCGTTCTCAGCGTGGACGTGTCCCTCTCTTGCCTCGTAGGGGCGATTCTTTTTATTCTCTCTCTGTTTTCTACCCCAACTCTCCTAGTCTGGTTTTACCGACTACGGAAGGAAATAACACGACGTCATATATATCCTATTTCATGTACTGAAGACTGTAAGTGTTCTAACAAGAATTAGAGGTTTATGTTAGTGTTCTGGGAATGGTAACACATGTCTAGTGTTATTCTATTAGATAGAAGATAGTTATTCTATTAGATAGAAGATACTTTACGACGTTCTTGGTTTGCAGGACCTCGGAATTCCCATTATTTAAGAAGTCCCCGCCCCCCCCTGTCCCTCGAATCCTTGTACGGATTCCGAGACGTATTGCGGCTCGTCGAGGGTTCTGAATTGGGAAGTGCCCGTCAGGGGGCGTCTGACATATTTCGAAAAGAAGGAGTTTCTTTTATTAGTTATACTAAAACCGTAACTGGTAGACCTCTCCAGCTCACCACAGAACACAACAACCTTCTCTCACGGTACAGGTCGTGCAAGATCACGTTTCGAAACGATTGGAAACGACAGGAGTAAAACATGATGTTCCGGTTGGAACGAACGAAGAGGTCTATAGACAACTGAAGGACAAAAACGTAAGGTTAGGGGATACTCCTTTTCTTCTAGAAAAAGTTGTACGTTCAATTTTTATAGATTATAAATCTTTAGATCCAATATTACATTTATTTATTACTGTAGAGGCACACAAAAGGGATGTAAGTCATTTTTATGAGTAACAACAACTAGTCAACAAGTTAACACGGACTGAAAAACACTAGGGTATCTGACGTCGTAAGGACCAAAGGGACAGGAAGTGATAGAGGGTCCCGAACGAGTTTAAGTATAGGTAACTCAGTCACTACGGTAGGTTGGTAGAGTGGGAGACGGTAGGGGAAGGGACAGAAGGAAGTTCGGAAGGGTCGGAGTCCCAGAAAAGATTACTCAGGCAAGAAGTGTTGTCCACCGGTTTCATAACCTCGAAGTCGTAGTAAAGAAGATTACTTATAAGTCCTGACTAAAGAAATCCTAACTGACCAAACTAGAGGAACGCCAGGTTCACTAAGAGTTCTCAGAAGAGGTTGTGGTGTCAGACTTTCGTACTTAATAAGGTGTGAGTCGAAAGAAATGTCAGGTTGAGAGTGTAGGTATGTACTGATGACCTTTTTGGTGGTGAAACTGATCTACCTGGAAACAACCGTTTCATTACAGAGACGAAAAATTATACGACAGATCCAACCAGTATCGAAACGAAGGTTCCTCGTTCGTAGAAAATTAAAATACCTACGTGAGTGGTAGACGTCACTAAAACCTCGGGTTCTTTTATTTCAGATAAAAACAAAGGTGACAAAGCGGTAGATAAACAGTACTTCACTACCCTGGTCTACAATACTAGA
Source organism: Capra ibex (assembly GCA_006410555.1). Classification (NCBI taxonomy): domain Eukaryota; kingdom Metazoa; phylum Chordata; class Mammalia; order Artiodactyla; family Bovidae; genus Capra; species Capra ibex. The sequence continues at coordinate 1,119,666 of SJYO01015557.1, forward strand.
AGTAAATAACTTACAACTCCAAATTCGGTCGAAAAAGTAAAAGGAGAAAGTGGAAGTAGTTATCAAGCAGAAACGAAAGACGGTATTCTCACCACAGTAGACGTATAGACTCCAATAACTATAAAGAGGACCGTCAGAACTAAGGTCGAACACAAAGTGGGACGGACTGTAAAACGTACTACATGAGACGTATATTCAATTTATTCGTCTCATTGTTATATGTCAGAACTTTATGAGGAAAGGGTTAAACCTTGGTCAGACAACAAGGTACAGGGTATTTTAGAGTTTTATGAGTACTTTAAGGTTTTTATCTTTTCGTTTCTGAGTTTTAATAAAGACAGGAGAGTCCAAATTTAAGACGAAAAAGTAGGTGAATTCATTGAGAATGATGTAAAATAAAATAAAAAAAGAAAAAGTAGAACTTTACCAGACCTGGATTGTCTTCGTCTTCTATAATTCTTCTCCACCGTTCTTATGTACCTTCTTGACATGTTTTCTCTAGAAGTGCTGGGTCTATTAGTACTACTACACTAGTGAGTAGATCTCGGTCTGTAGAACCTTACACTTCAGTTCACCCGGAATCTTTTGTAGTGATGCTTGTTTCGATCACCTCCACTACCTTAAGGTCAACTCGAGAAAGTTTAGGACTTTCTACTACGACAGTTTCACAGGGTGAGTTATACGGTCGTTCAAACCTTTTGACTCGTCACCGGTACCCTGACCTTTTCCAGTCAAAAGTAAGGTTAGGGTTTCTTTCCGTTACGGTTTCTTACGAGTTTGATGGTGTGTTAACGTGAGTAGAGTGTACGATCATTACGAGTTTTAATAGGTTCGGTCTGAAGTCGTTACGTACTTGGCACTTGAGGGACTACAAGTTCAACCAAAATCTTTTCCGTCTCCTTGGTCTCTAGTTTAACGGTTGTAGACGACCTAGTACCTTTTCCGTTCTCTCAAGGTCTTTTTGTAGATAAAGACGAAATAACTGATACGGTTTCGGAAACTGACACACCTAGTGTTAGTTGACACCTTTTCAGACTTTCTCTACCCTCATGGTCTGGTGAATTGGACGGAGAACTCTTTAGACATACGTCCAGTCCTTCGTTGTCAATCTTGATCTGTACCTTGTTGTCTGACCAAGGTTTATCCTTTTCCTCATGCAGTTCCGACATATAAGAGTGGGACGAATAGATTGAATATACGTCTCATGTAGTACTCTTTGCGACCTGACCTTCTTTGTGTTCGACCTTAGTTCTAACGGCCCTCTTTATAGTCATTGGAGTCTATATGTCTACTGTGGTGAGAATACCGGTCTTTGACTTCTCTTCGATTTTTCACAGAACACTTTCACTTTCTCCTCTCACTTTTTCAACCGAATTTCGAGTTGTAAGTCTTTTACTTCTAGTACCGTAGACCAGGGTAGTGAAGTACCCTTTATCTACCCCTTTGTCACAGTCTGAAATAAAAAAACCCGAGGTTTTAGTGACGTCTACCACTGACGTCGGTACTTTAATTTTCTGCGAATGAAGAACCTTCTTTTTAATACTGGTTGGATCTATCATATAAGTTTTCGTCTCTGTAATGAAACGGCTGATTCCAGGTAGATCAGTTCCGATACCAAAAAGGACACCAGTACATACTTATACTCTCAACCTGACACTTCTTCCGACTCACGACTTCTTAACTACGAAAACTTGACACCACAACCTCTTCTGAGAACTCTCAGGGAACCTGACGTTCCTCTAGGTTGGTCAGGTAAGATTTCCTCTAGTCGGGACCCTAAAGAAACCTCCCTTACTACGATTTCGACTTCGAGGTCATGAAACCGGTGGAGTACACTTCTCAACTGAGTAACCTTTTCTGAGACTACGACCCTCTCTAACCCCCGACCTCCTCTTCCCATGCTGGCTCCTACTCTACCGACCTGCCGTAGTACCTGAACTACCTGCACTCAGACTCACTTGAGGCCCTCTACCACCACCTGTCCCTCCTGACCGCACGACGCTAAGTACCCCAGGGTTTCTCAACCTGTGCTCACTTGCTGACTTGACTTGACTTGACTTGAAAGTAGAACTTCAATATAAATCATAAGGTTTCTTTTGTACATTCTATCTAAATTAAAAGTTCCGTAATAATTGAATTACTTACTAGTACATGGGTTTTGTAGACCCGAAAAAGGATAGGTCAGAAGGAAGAAGTGGAAAATTCGTATTGGTGATAAGATCTAAATACAAACGTAAGAGGGAGTTAAAAATTTAAAATGACACGTCCATATCTCACAACTTACGAAATAACAAAAAAGAAGTCGAAATTCTTATCATAGTTTCTTATACCCTAAACGAAAAAAAGTAAGTTGTAATCTAGAAATTCTAAGAAAAACATGCATTTCCTAAACATCACCAAAAAAATGTGCGGCTATGGTATTATATAAACATATAACGAGACAACCACTTGTAAACCCTAGAGGTTTGAAAAACTATGACACCTGACTACGACACTTGTAAGAAAATGAAGATCACGGATACATTTTCATAAAAAATTTTCATTCATGGACCCTCTTAATGACTAACATCACATACTTGTGACATGTAACAGTGGGACCAATAAATTGAATATACGTCTCATGTAGTACTATTTGTGACCTGACCTTCTTCGTGATCGATCTTAGTTCTAACAACCCTCTTTATAGTTATTGGTTCCTGTACGTCTACTGTGGTGGGAATGCCGTCTTTCACTTCTTCTTGTTTTATCGGAGAACTACTTTCACTCTATCCTCTCACTTTTTGAACCGAGTTCGAGTTGTAAGTCTTTCGATTCTAGTACCGTAGACCAGGGTAGTGAAGTACCGTTTATCTACCCCTCTTTACCGTTGGGTGAGGTCATAAGAACGGACCTCTTAGGGTACCTGTCTCCTCGAACCATCCGATGTCAGGTACCCCAGTGTTTCTCAGTCTGTGATGACTCACTGAAGTGAGAGAATGAATGAATGAATGTCACCTTTGTCACTGACTGAAATAAAAAACCCGAGGTTTTAGTGACGTCTACCACTAACGTCGGTAATTTAATTTTGTACGAATGAGGAACCTTCCTTTCAATACTGGTTGGATCTGTCGCATAATTTTTCGTCTCTGTAATGAAACAGATCAGTTCCGACATAAAAAAGGTCAGCAGTACATACCTACACTCTCAACCTGATATTTCTTTCGACTCGTGGTTTCTTAACTACGAAAGTTTGACACCACAACCTCTTCTGAGAACTCCCAGGGAACCAGACGTTCCTCTAGGTTGGTCAGGTAAGATTCCCTCTAACCAGGACCCACAAGTAACCTTCCTGACTACGACTTCGACTTAGAGGTTATGAAACCGGTGGACTATGCTTCACGACTGAGTAAACTTTTCTGGGACTACGACCCTTTCTAACTCCCGTCCTCCTCTTCCACTGTTGTCTCCCACTCTAACAACCTACCGGAGTGACTGAGTTACCTGTACTCAAACCTATCCGAGGCCCTCAACCATTACCTGTCCGGACCGTACGACGTCAGGTACCCCAGTGTTTCTCAGCCTGTGCTGACTCGCTGACTTGACTTGACTCACATAACTTGTGGAAGTCAAGTTATCTTTTACGATTAATAAGTAATTAAAATGATAAATTTTACTATTATTTTAATTGTAATTAAAAGATTCAGAGAATGAAATATCCCACAATGCTTATAAACCATAGTAGTATGAAGTATTATAAAAGGTTGAATTATTTTCTCTTATATCGATACAAGAATTAAACGTAAAGAGACTAGTAATTACTATAACGAAAAATAAGTACACCGCAGGGTCCATCGAGTCACCATTCTTGGACGGACGGTTCGTCCTCTGTGTCCTCTGCGTTAAAGCTAGTATCTCAAACCTTCTAGGGGACCTCCTCCTTTACCGTTGGGTGAGGTTATAAGAACGGACTTTTTATTATACCCGTCTCCTCGGATCGACCTATGTCAGGTACCCGAGTGTTTTTCAGTCTGTACTGACTCGTGTGTGTGTAGAAAAGTGATAAGAACAAAGACAAGACTCTTTTACGACCATCTATAACAAAAGGATCAAAAATCAATAGATATAAAATGACTAAATATCCTCAAGGAATGTATAAAATGTATGACAAATAACCAACACACAATGTTTACGTAAGAATATTTTACACCGAACGAAAGGCGAAATAAATACCACAAAAGAATACTTACGTTTACAAATTAAAAATTACATCGTATACAATACAGAAATGAAAACATCATCGTGAAAAAGATCGGAGAGTTTCTTTATGAAGTGATTCTACTAGCTTAAAAGGGTGTCACTTTAAATGGATACAAACGAGATTTTCAAAATTCAAACAGAAAGTGTTAATTTAGGATTATGTTAGATAGACTATTAATAAAAGTATACATAACACTATAACTCTAGGTTAAAGTAAAAGAGAGGTATACCTACGGATTGACAGGGTCGTGGTAAATAACTGATAGAAAGTTGTCAATAATTTTTACGAGGAACATGACATATCGTTTACAGGTTTATTCGAACACATACCATTACCCAATAGATCATAAAGTGACCAATCACAAATATGAGGACACAATGTATTATCAAAAATTTAGTCACATCGAATTCTCATTTAGACTCACTAGTATTACGTCTCCGGGTTATAATAAAAATACGAGTCCTGACAAAAAGAACAATAAACAAAAATACGTATTTAAAATCTTAGTAGGACAGTTTAAGATGTCTTTTGAGATTCCTACAACTACTTTAATTCTAATTTAATAGTTATTTAAACTGATTATTATATTTAAAGTACTATAACTTAAGGTGACCGTTATTTTTACAAATAAAGGGTAAACAAATCTAGATGAAATTTAGGAAGGGATTACAAAATATTAAAAGAACTATTTTATAAAAGTGTTGAATATAATCTTAATAAGAGTCCATATGTTATATAAAAGGACGACATATAACGTCATCAGAATTTCAAAACAAAAGAATTATATATTTCTTTATATTATTATAAAATAATAACTAGTGTAAAGGTTGGTTGAATGATTTAAACACAAAGATTATCGGACATTTAAACACCCATTCAAAACATTTGTTAATATTAAACTCTTTTTATTAAAGTAAAGAAGTTCACACCTGTAAAAAAAATAAAAAAGAAGAACATAATGTTACAATCGTTTCTGACGGTTATGGTACAAATTATCACATCGTTCTAATATACAAGAATTGAACAAGTACTAAGATTTTTCTTTAAAGGTTGACAAAGTGGTACGAAGGAAATCGGAAAACCACCTTTAGAGAACAGTCTAATCTCCTATGGGGAAAATCAAACGATTAAAAAATTTTAGAAAAGTCACGAAGTAAAACAGTTTAAAACAAAGCGTTCATCAATTATAAACTACGCCACTTACTAGAAAGACCTAAAATTGTACAATTTGGTGAAAACCTAAGGACCCTATCGATGTTAAACTAGTAAACAACTAAAAAAAATAGGTGACGACACATAATTAAGGTCTCTTCCGTGACCACTGGGTGAGGTCATGAGAACGGACCTTTTAGGGTACCTACCTCCTTGGACCATCCGACGTCAGGTACCCCAGCGATTCTCAGCCTGTGTTGATTCACTGAAGTGAAAGTGAAAAGTGAAAGTACGTAACCTCTTCCATTACCGTTGGGTGAGGTCGCAAAAACGGACCTCTGAGGGTTCCTGCCCCCTCGGACCACCCGACGGTAGATACCCCAACGTGTCTCAGCCTGTTCTGACTGAGTTGAATCGTTGTCGTCGTCGTCACATAATTAAATCCGGATAACTTAAAAAAAACAATGACTTTGACCGGACACTAAAAGGAAAGATTATATTTGGACTACGACCGTAGTTCCAACAAAACTGAAGTTTTCTCCTTAACCTTTCACAAAAAAGGAGAACTTGATAAATTTTTGTACATATATTCTAGTTTTGTAAACCATAGAACTTACAAAACACTTTGATGATTACCGGGTACAAATAATATACGTATAAAATTGATGACTAAGTTACTAATCGTATATAAATCTAATAAAGAGAAAAAAGTTTAGTCAAAATATTCACAATAAAAAGAGTCCTAGACGAGTAAAATCTATATAAAAGTTATTATAACAAAAAGAACCATAAAGAATGTCATAAAATTAGAAACGCCATGAGATCAGAAAAATTAAGGATACTAACCAACAAACACAAAAGAAAGGAAAAAGAAAAGAAAAAAATTCAGAATAAGTTTCTTTCATCTAAAATAATTTTTTACCAATCAGTTTATAAGGGTAATACGATAGTTATAGTGGGAGGAGGGTTGTGTTTTAACGAAAGTTTTCGTCTGTCTTTTATTTTCCATGTATAATAATTCTTATTTAGGTAGATATACGTCTTGTGAAAAGAAATAGTATTATCGTAGGAAAGTTCCAAACAGGAGCAATAAAATGTTAGAAGTCCTTTAAGGACACTTGTTACTTTTAGATCAAAAATAATCTGCAAAAGAGGGACTCCGATAAAGAGATCCAGATATTATCTTGTCGTCCATTCCTTTAGAGTTTAAGGTACTAAGTCATGTTGAGAAAATGACAGACAAGTTGTACTAACCCTTTTGCATGTGTGGGGACAACTACCTAAATTTGAATTTAAATACTGACGATTGAAGACACTAGGTCCTCACGAGGTAAGTCAAAATAATATAAATAGGTCAGAAAACTTTACGAGGGTATGAAAAAAACGGGAATTAATCTAGTAAAGATAGTAATAATTTCATACGACACCGACGTAAAATTTATGGGAGAGTAATGGTATCTTCTACACCTTTGTCACCCTTGTCACAGTCTGAAATAAAACCCCCCGAGGTTTTAGTGACGTCTACCATTAATGTCGGTACTTTAATTTTCTGCGAATGAGGAACCTTCTTTTCAATACTGGTTGGATCTATCGTTTAAGTTTTCGTCTCTGTAATGAAACGCTTGTTTCTACGCAGATCAGTTCCGATACCAAAAAGGACACCAGTACATACCTATACTCTCAACCTGACACTTCTTTCGACTCGTGACTTCTTAACTACGAAAACTTGACACCACAACCTCTTATGAGAACTCTCAGGGAACCTGACGTTCCTCTACTTTAGTCAGGTAAGATTTCCTCTAGTCAGGACCCGCAAATAACCTTCCTGACTACGATTTCGACTTTGAGGTTATGAAACCGGTGGAATACGTTTCTCAACTGAGTGACCTTTTCTGAGACTACGACCCTCCCTAACCCCCGTCCTCCTCTTCCCCTACTGTCTCCTACTCTACCGACCTACCGTAGTGACTGAGCTACCTACACTCAGACTCACTTGAGGCCCTCAACCACTACCTGTCCCTCCGGACCGCAGGACGTTAAGTACCCCAGTGTTTCTCAACCTGTGCTGACTCGCTGACTTGACTTTACTTGGTATCTTCTGAATAGAACAACAAGTTAGTGGGTCAACACAGGACTGGGACACCTGAGGTCGTGTGGTCCGGAGGGAGAGAGTCGTAGAGGGATTTAAACCGTTCAAGTTCAGGTTACGTATGTTAGGTCGGTAGAGTAGGAACCTGTGGGAGAAGAATTACGGGAGTTAGAAAGGTTCGTAGTCCCTAAAAAGGTTACTCAGTCGACAAACGTATTATAATAGTTTTATAACTTCGAAGTCGAAGTCGTAGTCAGGAAGGTTGCTCATAAGATAATGGTGTCTGAAAAGATCCGTAACGAATTATAGTGATAAGAAAAATGTCGTTTTGGATAATATTCTTAACAGTTACAAACAGAAGTAAAATAAAGAAAGATATAAGATTGGTTTACGTTGTTTTAAATGAGAGACAATTAAGAGAGAAGATCCAGTGAGTAAAACTGACACTTTTGGTTTCCATTAAAAATCGGAGGAATGAGATAGTCGTAAACTATCTCAAGTAATACGGAACAATCTACCAAAGAAGAGTACCGGAGGCCTCAGTGAGAGAGGATTAGGAGAAGAATGTAACGACCGGAGTGAGTGGACTTAAAGTATCCAGTTTCTTCTGGTCCCGAGTCAGGACCTAAGGATAGGATCAGTTGAGTGACATTTGTTGGAGATACAGAGTACTAAAATATAAGGTAGATAAAGACTCCTACTTTTTAATTGTCTAACTCAAAACTGAATTTTGAATTGTATGTTTGTAGAAGTTTCTGGTAACCCAAAGATTCGTCATAAGTTTTTAAGTGTACATTTTACGTGTTTTCGTTGATGAACCAAACCTAAGGGTGACTAGGTCTTTCATCGACGAAACAAACAGAAGGGGTAGAGGTATTTGTCTTTGAAACAAGACGGTAAACGGAACTGTTTTAACAAATGTTACGGGACTAAGAATAAAAAAAATTAAAAACAACCAGACGTCAACTAAATTTTACAACATAATCTCAGACGATATGTCGTTTCACTTAGTCAATATGTATATGTATGTATTTAAGAGAAATTTTAAGAAAAGATTATATCCAATACTCTCTCATAACTCTTGTCTAGGGACACGATTTGTCATCTATGAATAATCGATACATAAAATAGATATCATCACACAAATAAAGTTGGGGTCAGAGGGTTAAATAAAGAAGGGTTGTAAGTTGGGACCATTGGTATTCAAATACAAGATGTAGACACTGAGATAAAGACAAAACATTTATTATATGATACAAAAATCTAAGGTGTATATTCACTATAGTACATAAAAGAAAGACTGATGAAATGGGCATACTATTAGAGATCCAGGTAGTCACAACGACGTTTACTGTAATAAAGTATTAAAAAAATTTATGACTTATTATAGGGGAACATATATACACGGTGAAGAAATAGGTAAGGAGACAACTAACTGTAAATGCAATGAATACAAAGGATCGATAATATTTATCACGACGTTACTTGTAACCCCACGTCTTACAAAAAAAAGTTTTATACCAAAAGAGACCTATCTACGGGTTCTTACCCTAACGTCCTAGTATATTGTGGAGATACAAATCAAAAAGTCTCCTTGGAGGTATGACAAGAGGTATCACCGACATAGTTAAATGTAAGGGTGATTGTAACATTCCCAAAGGTAAAAGAGGTGTGAGAGAGATCGTAAATAAGAAACATCCAAAAAACTACTACCTATAAGATTAGTCACACTCCATTATGGATTAACATAAAGACTAAAAGTAAAGAGACTATTAAATACTACAACTCTTAGAAAAGTACATAAAAAACCAGTAGACATACAGAAGAAACTTCTTTACAGATAAATACAAACGGGTAAAAAATAACTAAAAATAAAAACAATAACTTTACTTGACAAACATATAAGACTTCTAATTAGGGAACAACCAGCGAAGTAAACGGTTATAAAAGAGGTTAAGATACCTAACAGAAAAACAAAACAAAGACCGAAGATAATAACATGTTTTTCGGAAACTCAGAGATCTTTCACCTAGTTTTTTCTAGAAGGTGATAAATATCGTCTCTGACTAGACAAATATGAAGGGGGATTCTTAAAATCACAGATTGAAACATACATCGTTAAATTAGGTAAAAATTTCAAAATAAAATTAGATAAAAAGTCAAATAAAAAAACATACCACAATCTCTTACAAGATTAATCTCTTACAAGATTAATATAAAAAAAATGTTCATCGACTTCTCAAATGGGTCTTGGTGAATAATTTCTCTGACAGAAAAGAGGTAACAGTCAAAAACGGATGAAACAGTATCTAATTCACTGTCATCCACGAACCTAAATAGAGACCTAAAAGATTGGACAACGNATTATGAGGTAACACATATACATGGTGTCGAAAGAATAGGTAAGTAGACGACTACCTGTAGATCCAACAAAGGTACAGGACCGATAACATTTGTCACGACGCTACTTGTAACCCCATGTACACAGAGAAAGTTAAGACCAAAGGAGCCACACATACGGGTCTTCACCCTAACGACCCAGTATAAAAAAATGTTCATCGACTTCTCAAATGGGTCTTGGTGAATAATTTCTCTGACAGAAAAGAGGTAACAGTCAAAAACGGATGAAACAGTATCTAATTCACTGTCATCCACGAACCTAAATAGAGACCTAAAAGATTGGACAACGTAAATAGACACAACGACAAAGACACGAACATGGTGGGACAAAACTTCTAATATCTAAAGATCGTATCAGACTTCAATCTCTTAGACTGAGGAAGTCAAGTAAAAGAAAAGAGTTCTAGTGAAGTCTATAAACCCTAAAAACACACTTAAGTTTAATATTTAAAAAACAAGAGTAACACACTTTTTTAAGGAAACCAATAAACTATCCCTTACGTAATTTAGACATCTAACGAACCTCATCATATCGGTAAAAGTATCAAAACTAAGAGTGTTAGGTTCTTGTACCATATAGAGAGGTAGACAAAACAGTAGTAACTAAAGAAAGAAACCATAGAATGTAAAAAACTTCATTTCGAGAAAAAGGAGAAATCCATCCAAATAGGGATATATTAAAATACCATTTACCCCAATAAAGGAATTAAAGACAAAGACTAGAAAGTAACAATCACATGTCCTTACGTTGTCTAAAGATACATTATTAAAACGTAGGACGTTGAAATGGTTTTAATACTATTTAAGATCATTGAAATACCATTGTACAAATCCTAAAAGATACATATGTATAATACAGTAGACGTTTTTTTTTCACTGTTGAAATGGAGAAAAGGTTAGATTTAAGAAAAATAAAGTATAAGAAGAGACTAACAGTACCGTTCAGTATCAAAAACTGAAGTTTTTGGTACAACTTATTTTCACCACTCTCACCTGTGGGAACACAAGGACCAGAATCTTCTTTACAAAAGTCTAAAAGTGGTCACTCTCACTACAAACGATACCTAAACAGTATATACCGGAAATTATACTACTCCAAAGGAGATATAGGTGAAAGAACTCTAAAAAAAAATAAAAATAGTATTTACGTACAACTTAAAACAGTTCTCAAAAAAGACGTCTCTACTAGTAAACGAAAATAAGAAGTCAAAAAGTTATACCACATATTGTAGTTAACTAAACGTAAATGACTTCTTAGAAACGTAGGGATCTTATTTAGGAAGAAAGAGTCCCATATATTAGGAAAATTACACCGCAACCTAAGACAAATGATCAAAACAAGTATAAAAAACATACAGACAAGTAAGGACTATAAACAGACATTAAAACAAAAAAAGACACACTAGAGAAACAGACCAAAACCATAGTCCCACTATCACCGGAACATGTTACTTGAATCCTTACAAAGAAGGAAACGTTAATAAACCTTCTCAAAGTCTTCGTCGTGACAATTGAGATACTTACAAACTATCTTAAACAGAAACTTTGGTAGACCAGGACTTGAAAACGAACGAACCGAAAAAAGTTTAGTGTCAAAGTTAGAGTAATGAACACTAAACAGACAAGTATAAAAGAAAAAGAAGGACCAAGTCAGAAATTTTCAACATCGAATTTTTTTTAAAACTAGGAAACATAAAGACATTAAATTCAACATTGACGAAGAAAAATTAAATATTAAAATAACTGTACTCAAAAGAGACAAAAAAGGAACTACTCAGATCGATTTCCTAATTGTTAAAACAAATATAAGAGTCTCTTAATCGAAAAACAAAGTAACAAGAAACGATAACAGAAAAAGTCGAGATAAAATAAATAAAAAAAGAGACTAAAAATATTAAAGTAAGGAAAATAACTGAAACCCAAAAGGAACAAGAAGAAAAATATCAGAAAGAGACCAACGAAATCTACATGCCAATCCAACCAATAAACTCTAAAAAGAACACAGGACTCTATTCTAATATTACGATATTTCAAGGGAGAATCTTGATAAAAACGACATAGGGTATAAAAACAACAGTAAATAAAGGTCTATAAAAAACCAAAGGAGAAACTAAGGAAGACATTAGGTAACTAACAAATCATTGTAACAAATCAGAAGTACACAGACAAAAAATTAAAAAAAAAATAAAAATGAAATAAAATGAAATGTTATGACATAACTAAAACGGTATGTAACTGTACTTAGGTGGTACCCACATATGTTCGAGGGTTAGGACTTAGGGGGAGGGTGGAGGGTGGGGTATAGTAGAGAGACCTAGTAGGGGTACGTCGTCGGGGTTCGTAGGACATAGGACATCGTTTGGATCTGACCGTGAAGCAAAGAATGTACTATCATATGTACAAAGTTACAGTAAGAGGGTTTAGTAGGGTGAGAGAGGGAGAGGGAGACTCAGGTTTTCAGGCGATATGTGTAGACACAGAAAAAACGACAGAACGTATGTCCCAGCAGTAACGGTAGAAAGATTTAAGGTATATATACACAATCATATGACATAACCACAAAAAGAAAGACCGAATGAAGTGAGACATATTAGCCGAGGTCAAAGTAGGTAGAGTAATCTTGACTAAGTTTACATAAGAAAAATTACCGACTCATTATGAGGTAACACATATACATGGTGTCGAAAGAATAGGTAAGTAGACGACTACCTGTAGATCCAACGAAGGCACAGGACCGATAATATTTGTCACGACGATACTTGTAACCCCATGTACACAGAGAAAATTAAGACCAAAGGAGCCACACATAAGGGTCGTCACCCTAAGGACCCAGTATTCCGTCGAGATAAACGTTAAAAAAATTCCTTAGAGGTGTGACAAAAGGTATCACCGACATGATCAAACGTAAGGGTGGTTATGACATTTTCCCAAGGGAAAAGAGGTGTAGGAGAGGTCGTAAATAATGAACGTCTGAAAACCTAGCGTCGGTAAGACTGACCACACTTTACCATGGAGTAACACCAGAACTAAACGTAAATAAACTATTACTCACTACAACTCGTAGAAAAGTACACAAACAATCGGTAGATATACAGAAGAAACCTCTTTACAGACAAATCAAGAAACCGGGTAAAAAACTAACCCAGCAAATAAAAAGACCTCAACTCGACGTATTCAACGAACATATAAAAACTCTAATCAACAAACAGCCAACGAAGTAAACGATAACAAAAGAGGGTAAGTCTCCGACAGAAAAGTGGAATGAATATCAAAGGAAACAACACGTCTTCAAAAATTAAAATTAATCTAGGGTAATTTTGAGGATCTCCTCTTGTATCCGTTTTGTGAGAGGCTGTATTTAGTGTCGTCCTAGGAGATACTAGGTGGAGGGTCTTATGACCTTTATTTTCGTTTTTATTTGTTTACTCTAGATTAAAAAATTTATGAAAAAAGAAGTATTAACTAAAGATTAGAGTGTCGGAACACCAACCCTTTTACGAACTATACTAAAGTTAAAAGAAATTGAATGGTTCCGAACTAACACCGTTATACACTAGATAGGAGATTTTACAAGAAACATGTGAACTCTTCTTATACACAAGACAACAAAACTCTACTTTATAAAAATTTCACACTTAATACTGATACCCAAGAGAACACAGTGAATTTCAAACACAAAGGAATAATTAAAAGACAGATCTAGTAGACGGGGAACCACATTTATCTCAAAATTCTAGACGGTGATAATAACACAATTACAAGTAAAGGGAAAAAATACCGATAATTGTAAATCGAATATATAATTTCGTAAGGATAAAACCATCGTATATATAAATGTTAACAAAATAGAAGAACCTCAGTAGGACAGTAATAATACACAACAGGAAGAAACAGATAATATTCAGAGATGAAATTTCAAATAAACAGACTATACTCATAACGATCGGGTCAAAAGGAAACTAAGAGTAAAATTACCTTATTAAAAAAGGTAGGGGAATACAAGTCAGACATACAAAGGGATATAGACTTCATCCAGAGATACCGGACGTATACACGTCTAGAACCAAAACATAGATAAGTCCATCAGATACTGAAAACCAACCTCGTAAATTAGGTAAATGTAAATTCCATTAATAATTGAAAAAAAAAGAATAACATTAAAAGAATTAACAGAACACAAATGAAAAGATCCAGAAAAAAAAACAAAGGAACGAGAAAGACAAAAAAGAAAAAAGGACACCAAACTGATAGTAAAGATCACAAAAGTAAAAAATAAACATAGATAATATCAAAAAAAAAAAACATAAAGGATACTCTAAACTATATCGTCAGATCCATATATATATTCTAAAATGTTTTCTAAACCAGAAAATTAAAATTCGTGTTAAAGGTAATGAATGTAAACATGAGAGGAGAAGAGTTCCAACGACCAAAACTATAGTATAACCACCACTTTTTAAAGGATGTAATTGAGAAAAAAAAAAGAAAAAAAAACGGAAATTTTCACTCCAAAAGGTAAACAATTAAAGAACAAAGATCAACACCGGAGAAAAAATGGAACCTTATCTCTTAAAGAAAATGTAAACAATATTTCGACCAAACAAACATTACTTAATAGAAAAGAACAGACATTTCGAAAAGTAAAGTAGTTTATACTTACTCTCAGAAAGACCCATTTCGTCTGTACCAACATCTACAAAGTGAAAGTAATGAAATTTATATGACACGGTGAGGGAAGACCGGACGTATTAAAGACGACTTTTTAGTCAACTATTGGAATACCCATAAGGGAACATACAAGAAAACGAAATGGGAACAACAAAAATAATAAAAAAGAAACATAAATTAAACACAATAATTATACACAGAGAACACAAGGAGGAAGTCAAGTGAAGTCAAGGAATCAGGACAAGTTTAAAAACGTTGGACAACTGACGTCGTGTAGTCTGAAGGACCAAGTAGTGTTTGAGGGTCTCGAACGAGTTTGAGTACAGGTAACTCAACCATTACGGTAGGTTGGTAGATTAGGAGAGATCGGGGGAAGAGGAGGACGGAAGTTAGAAAGTGTCGTAGTCCCAGAAAAGGTTACTCAATCGAGAAACGTACTCTCCCGGTTTCATAACCTCGAAGTCGAAGTCGTAGTCAGGAAGGTCACTTATAAGTCCTGACTAAAGGAAAACCTACCTGACCAATCTAGAGGAAGGTCAGGTTCCCTGAGAGTTTTCAGTAGAGGTTGTGGTGTCAAGTTTTCGTAGTTAAGAAGTCACGAGTCAAAAGAAATATCAGGTTGAGAGTGCAGGTATGTACTGATAACCTTTTTGACTTCGAAACTGATCTGCCTGGAAACAACCGTTTCATTGTAGAGACGAAAAATTATACGAGAGATCCAAACAGTATCGAAAAGAAGGTCCCTCCTTTACACAAAATTAAGGTACTGATTTGAGTGGTAGACGTCACTAAAACCTCGGGGGGTTTTATTTTAGAGTGACAAAGACAACAAAAGGGTAGATAAATAGTACTTCACTATCCTGGCCTACGGTACTAGAATCAAAAAACTTACGATTCAAAATTCGGTCGAAAAAGTGAGAGGAGAAAGCGAAAAATTTCTCCGACAAGTCAAGGAGAAACGAAAGAAGGTATTTCCACCACAGTAAACGTACAGACTCC
This sequence comes from Capra ibex, assembly GCA_006410555.1. NCBI lineage: Eukaryota > Metazoa > Chordata > Mammalia > Artiodactyla > Bovidae > Capra > Capra ibex. The sequence continues at coordinate 1,135,211 of SJYO01015557.1, forward strand.
AATAACTATAAAGAGGGTCCTTAAAACTAAAGTCGAACACGAAGTAGGAAGGTCCGAATAGGGTACTACATGAAACGTATATTAAATTAATTCGTCCTACTGTTATGTGTCGGAATTACGTGAGGAAAGGGTTAAAATTTGACAACAAGACACAAGCCAAGAATAACAACGAAGAACTGGATGTATGTCTAAAGAGTCCTCCGTCTATTCCACTAGACCATAAGGGTAGAGAACTTCTTCAAAGGTGTCAAACACAACTACGTGTGTCGGTTTTCGAAGTCTCATCCGTTGTTTCGTCTTCATCTACAAAAAGACCTTAAGAACACGAAAAAACTACTAAGTTGGTTACAACGGTTAAAGTAGAGACTAAGGAGTCAAGTCAAGTCAAGTCAGTGAGTAAGTACAGACTGAAAAAACGTTGGGGAACCTGACGTCATGCGGTCTGGAGGTTAAGGAGACGGAAAAGATTTATGTCGAACACCTTCTCCCTCTCCCACCCTATTAAACCCTCTTACCGTAACTTTGTACATATTGTAGTATATTCTTTACTTAGCGGTCAGGTCCAAACTACGTCCTATATCCTAAGAACCCGACCATGTGACCCCACTGGGTCTCCCTACCATACCCCTCCGTCCACCTTCCCCTAAAGTCCTAACCCTTGTGCACATGTGGGCACCGTCTAAGTACAACTACATACCGTTTTGGTTATGTTATAACATTTCATTTATTATTATTATTATTATTTTAAATTTTTTTATTTATGTCGAACTTGTAGAGCTTCAAGAGCCAAGTACATGATGACTTCGGACCGAACTTCTTAAAACTCGTAATGAAACGATCGGATACTCTAATGATGTTTGCACACCATCAAACTTGTAACAAACCGTAATGGAAAGAAACCCTAACCTCACTTTTATCTGAAAAATGTCAGGACACCTTTGACGACTCAAAAGGTTTAAACGACCATACAACTCACGTCGTGAAAGTCTTGTAGTAGACTTAAACTCAGCCTTTAACCTAAACTTTATCGAGTTGACCTTAAGGTAGTGGAGGTGATCGAAACAAACATGACTACGAAGGATTCCGGGTGAACTGAAGATTGAGACAGACCCAGTAATTCTAAAAAAAAAAAAAAAAACGTATCAAGAAGACACATAAGACGGTTGAGAAGAATTATAGAAGACGAAGACAATCCGGGTATGACAAAGACAAGAAATAACACGGGTAGAAACGTACTTTACAAGGGAACCATAGAGATTAAAAGAACTTCTTTAGAGATCAGAAGGGGTAAAATAACAAGACATACAGAGAAACGTAACTAGTGACTCCTTCCGAAAGAATAGAGAGGAACGATAAGAAACACTGAGAGGTAGTTTAACCAAATAGAAACGAAAAGAGGAAACGGAAAGTGAAGAGAAGAATTTATAATGTTTTACTAGTGGTGTTATTCAGATTAATGGATGACAGTGGTATGTTTCGATAAAATATTTACAAACATGGAGAATTATATGGAGTGGTTAAAGTAATTAAGGACCGAGGGAAGGGAGACCGTTCGTGGTCAAACAAGAGACATAGAAAGAGACAACACACAGTACAAATAAGTAAACGAAACGTAAAATCTAAGGTGTATATTCACTTTAGTACCTTGTAAACAGAAAGAGACGAACTTAACGAAGTAAATCATATCATAAAAGTTCCAGTAGGTACAACGACGTTTACCGTTATAAAGTAGAAAACACCGATTCATTATAAGGTAGTTACACATAGAAATAAGTACATAAATGACTACGAATCCAACGAAGACATAGAACCGATAACGTTTATTATGACGTTACTTGACTTCCAAGTATATGGAGAATTTTAATCATAAAAACAAAAGGAACCTGTTTATGGTTTTTTTATATTCATTACCTAAAATGACATCAAGATAAAAATTAAAAAACTCCTTAGAGTTACAACAAAAGTGATAACTTATATAGATAAATGTTAAGGTGAGTGTTCCGTGCTCCTAAGGAAAAAGAAGTCGGGAGGATTATTAAAAACAACAACAACAGAAAAAACTATTATCGGTAAGACTGTCCACTATCCACTATAGAGTGACACCCAACTAAACGTAAAGGGACTGCTAATCCTTACAACTCCCAGAAAAGTCCATAAACAAACGGTAGACATACAGAAGAAACCTTTTGACAGAAAAGTCCTGAAGAGACAATTAATTGGTCCAACAAACACCCCAAAAAAAATAACCAAGAACAAACAAAACCCACAACTTAACATACTCAAGAAATATATATAATTAGGTAATAACCTACATGTTAAACATTTATAGAAAATAAGTCATCCGACGGAAAAACAAAACAACTATCAAAGGAAGTGAGACACTTTCGAAAAATCAAGTTACATCAGGGTAAACAAATAAAAACGATAACAAAAGAATCGAACTCTTCTAAAAATTTTTCACGAATCTTACAGTCTCTTGTACAGATACAAAAGAAGATCCTCAAAAGACCAAAGCACAAAATATAAATCCAGAAATTAGATAAACTGTAAACAAAAACGTGTATGACATTTTTCTATAAGATTTAACTAAGAAAACGAAAGGGTTATGGTAAACGACTTCTCTACTGAGGAAACAGGATCCACTTGACTGGTGTATTTACGTTCAAATAAAGACCTAGAAGAAATGATAACGTAACAAGATACAGAGACACTACTGGAATTCGACTACTAGAGAATTCAACTTGAGTAAGATTGTCGGGACGTTAAAGTGAAGGGTAACGGCGTATATCAAAAACTACACAAAATGTAGAAAAACATAGAGAATTAATGGATAACAACCATATCTATTAAGATGATGGAAACAGAAAATTTAAAGAAATGATCAAAATGTTCCCCAACTAGTAGATGGAAATAATACACGAACGGCAATGGTAAACTCTGTAAAAGAGAACATTAAATGTATAAAGATCAGTCCTAGAAAAGATGAATCTCTTCAAGGCAATAACAAAGAATATTCCAGTCCTATCACCACGACTTGAGAACGGTGAGAATGAACACACAGTCAAGTCAAGACAGTGAGGCAGTACAGGTTGGGAAACACTGGAATACCCGACATCGTGTGGTCCGAAGGGACAGGTAGTGGTTGAAGGTTCCGAACGAGTCTGAGTACAGGTAGTTCAGTCACTACGGTAGGTCGGTAGAGTAGGAGACAACAGGGGAAGAAGAGGACGGAAGTTTGAAAGGGTCGTAGTGCCAGAAAAGGTTACTACTAAAAACGTAGTTCCGGATTCATAACCTTAAAGTTGAAGTCGTAGTCGGAAAGGTTACTTATAAGTCCTGACTAATAGAAATCCTAAGGATCAAACTAAAGAAACGGTAGGTTCCTTGAGAGTTCTCAGAAGAAGTTGTGGTATCAAGTTTTCGTAGTTAGGAAACCACGAGACGAAAAAAATATGAGGTTGAAAGTGTACGTATGTACTGATGACCTTTTTGGTATCGAAACTGATTTACCTGGAAACAACCTCGTTACAGAGACGAAAAATTATATGAACACATATTTTGATAAATAAGAAGTTTACACTCACTCTTGAAGTACCCATTTCATAAGGAAAAAAAAATTACCATACAAAATAAATAAAGAATTAAACTCATGTTATAAATCGGAGATAAAAAGTACCAAGTTCATCAGAAGTAAACATCCAAAAATGAAAGTAGTGAATTTTACACAATACATTCAGGGAAGTCTGGATATTTCAGAGACGATTTTTCAGCCGACTATTAGAATCCTCTAAAGGTAACGTATATGGACAACGAAAAAAGATTGACGAAATTTTTCAGAAGGAAATATAAATTAAATTAAAATAAAAAACAATGTTATACAGAAACACACCTGGAGACACGTAAGTTGTACAAACCTTTAAAGAAAAGAAAGACTTGAACCTATAGACAGAGGAAAGGGTTAAAAATCCCTCTTAAAGTTGATAAAACAGAAGTTCATTCAAGAGACGGAGAAAAGATAGACTGAGGAGGAGGACCATAGGGATATTACACTTACGGACAACACTAAGTCTCAAAAGAATTTGTACGAAAAAAAAAAAGTAATAATAAAGATAAAAGACGAGTCGAACTCATAAAAGGTGTTGTAACAGAAGGTTAAACACCTAAGTAAGGACATATATTCGATCAGATGAGAACTAAGGAAGATTACATACATATATATAAAAAGTCGATAACATAAGAAGTTAAGACAAACCAAGAAGAAATACACAAGATTGAGAAACGATTTTAAGAGGGATACAAGTGGGTAAGAAAAGGGTTCAAACAACTCGTAGAAATACTAGTAAAAAACATGAGGAATAGTTCATCTAGCGAATAGAGGTGAAGCAAAACAAGAAGATTTCAAGACAGAATAAGAACACAAATCTTGTATAAGGAAATACAGGTGTAAAAGGGATTAAGAGACACAAATAAAGTTACGCAACCCATCAAACTAATATAGTAAGTTGGAACCTCTTCTCTATAACATATAATCCTCTATCAGATACCCCGGGTCGTCGTGTGGTGGGAGAACAGTCGTCCTAATTTACGAAATCCGTACGGGGGATATACCCGACACACCCATGAAGACAATACTGTCCCGACTATTCACGACACTCAGACCGGGGACCGGAACATTCGTACACTCCAAAGACGTACTTGGGGAATCCTCGTCATAGAGACGAAGCGTATCACAATACCGAAGAGTATTTGTTGGGGAGATCGGAAATTTCGGTCTACAAGACATCCGGGTAGAAGGAGCGTGTCCTGGGGTACCGACCTCTCGAGTAACGTCCAGGGTGTGGGGAGTGAGGAATACTGATAGGAGACGAACACCTAACGGGTGTACCCTATCACCCGTAGAGGTGGGAAGGATAAGTAAAAGAAAATAAAGGAGGAAGTGTGGAAATTCAACACCTTTAAAAAGAGAGGATGATAAATAGAATATAGAAGAGATAAGAATCTGTATCAACAAAAGATTTATCAAAATTAAAACCATACGAATACCGTCCTCCACTCGAGTCCCAGAAGGATGAGAAGATAGATATCTCATAGTTTCCAATGTGAACAGAAAACTTCGGTCCGTAATCAGAGAGAAGAGATCGATACTTTTAGTATCCACCGTAGAAGATTGTATTTTTTTTTTTTTACAAAATAGATATAGTTTTTAAACAAAACACATCGGTGGAAGTAAACATAGACTTTATCCAGACCTATCGTCTAGATAACGTCAAAGATATAGTCGTTAACGAAGAAGTAGAACATGAAGAAACAAAATTTCCACCAAAGAAAGGAATTCGGAGGACTCAGTTTAAGATGTTCCAAGTAAAGAACCCCCCGTCCTCCCACCAGCTTTAAAGCAGTGGAGTGATTTGGAAGTACCTTGACTTCCGTCAATCCCGTAACAAAACCTAAGCTGAAATTGAATTCTCTTACAACACGGACCAAAGTAGAAGATGAGTCTCGTGAGTTTGAAATATAGTCGTTATTCCACAAAACGAAAGAATAGTAAGTACATCATCATGAAAATTAAAGGTAGTTCTTGAAAATAAAACGTAAGTACTGAACTGATTGACTGTATTCTCCAGATCGAAAATCGGATAATTCAGACAATTCAGTGGAGTCAACAGAGGCTGAGACACGTCAGGGTATCTACCGTCGGGTGGTCCGAGGGGGCGGGGACCCTAAGAGGTCCGTTCTTGTGACCTCACCCAACGGTAAAGGAAGAGGTTACGTTCTTTCACTTTTCACTTTCCCTTCAGTGAATCAACACAGGCTGGGAGTCGCTGGGGTACCTGACGTCGGAAGGTCCGAGGAGGTAGGAACCCTAAAAGGTCCGTTCTCATGACCTCACCCCACGGTAACGGAAGAGGCTCGAAAATTGGATCGAGTCGAAATTTGTACAGAAGGAGTGGTGTGAATGGGAAAAGATCAAAAACGTAATTTCATTTTTCTACACGNCTACCGTCGGGTGGTCCGAGGGGGCGGGGACCCTAAGAGGTCCGTTCTTGTGACCTCACCCAACGGTAAAGGAAGAGGTTACGTTCTTTCACTTTTCACTTTCCCTTCAGTGAATCAACACAGGCTGGGAGTCGCTGGGGTACCTGACGTCGGAAGGTCCGAGGAGGTAAGAACCCTAAAAGGTCCGTTCTCATGACCTCACCCCACGGTAACGGAAGAGGCTCGAAAATTGGATCGAGTCGAAATTTGTACGGAAGGAGTGGTGTGAATGGGAAAAGATCAAAAACGCAATTTCATTTTTCTACACGATGAGAAAGAAAGTGAAATATTTCCGATAATATCAAAAATTAACCCGAATAAAGTTATAACAACACAGGGTGTTTTATCTCACCGGACTCGTCTTCCTCTCTCTGTCCCTTGTTGACTAACCACCTTGTCAGTCTTACGTGTGTTGTAAATGACTAATTTAAGTAGAATAATATACCCGTATATTATCGAGTCAACCATTTCTTAGGCGGACTTTACACCCTCTAGACCCAAGTCAGGGACCCAACCCTTCTAAGAGGTCTCTTCCCTTTGTAATCGATGAGGTCATAAAACCGGACCTCTGAAGGTACCTGACATATCAGGTACCCCAGAGTTTCTCAGTCTGTGTCTGTACTGACTTACTGAAAGTGCGAGTGAAGTAATATACCCGTCCCAAGAACCGTTGGGTTTTGTCAAGGTAGTACGTACGATTAACGTACGAGTCAGTACAGACTGACATCTGGTGGTCCTAGAAGACAGGTATCCTAAAAAAGTCCGTTCTTACGACCTCACCCAACGATAAAAGAAGAGGTCTCCTAGAAGGACTAAGTCTCTATCACGAGTGTAGAGGACACGGAGGACGTAAAGTCTGTCTAACAAATGGTCGACTCGGTAGTCTCTTCGGGGATTTTTTAATGTCGTCACTGTAGTTTCTAGTGAATAATGTCTAGTGGTATATCATTGACCTTGTAAATTTTATAACCCTTTAATAGTTTACACCGTGTCTCTGTATTTAACTCGTTTTCGACAACCTTTTACTGGGATGAAGGAGTTAAAACCAAAAGGTGTTTTGAAGTTAAACATTTTTTACTTTATAGATGTTTTGTACTATTTCATTTCATACCGACATAAATCCTTACACACAAACCTAACGTTCGTATGTAAAAACAACAACGAAAATTTAGTACAAAATCAAAGTCACAGATCTCATGTACCAGAGTATTTTACTAAAAATTTTAAAGGAACACGCCACCACCAAATCAGTGATTCAATACAGTCCGACAACGTTGGGGTACCTGACATCGGGCGGTCCGAGGAGACAGGTACCCTAAAAGGTCCGTTATTATAATCGCACCCAACAGTAAAGGAAGAGGTCCCACAGAAGGACTGGGTCCTTGGCTTCGGTGTAAAGGACGTGACGTCCGTCTAAGAAATGGTGACTCGGAGGTCCCTTCTGGTTTTAATGAAATCTGACCTGAAAACGAATTATATACGAATCAAGAGAGAAGATTTGAAACAATTTTATAAAAGTTCTATTAAAGTAACAAATTACTTTAGTAACTTCGTTTTGATCTGAAACGACGTCATTTGGTCTTTATCCAAAAAGTGTACTCAGACCAATTAAGAATATTTTAGAAATACATATGTAATCTATTACTCATAAGAGATTAACAACGTGTGTCTTTGTTTGGAGGTAACGACAGGACATTTATTTAAGAAGTCATAGTAAAAAGATCTAAGGTATATATACATAATCTTATGTTATAAAGAGAAAGAGAAAGACTGAATGAAGTCAGACATATTATCAGAGATCCAAGTGAGTAGAGTAATCTTGACTGAGTTTACACAAGGAAAAATACCAACTCATTATAAGGGAGTACATATACATGGTGTTGAAGAAATAAGTAAGTAGACAGTTACCTGTAGATACAACAAAGGTATAAAATCGATAACATTTACCACGATGTTACTTGTCACTCTATTTACACAGAAAAAGTTAAAACCAAAGGAGTTTTATATACGGATCCTCACCCTAACGATCCAGAATATTACCAAAATAATGAAAAAAATTCCTTAGAGGTATGTCAGAAGTTATCACCGACATAGTTAAATCTGAGGGTGGTTGTAACGTTCTCACAAGAGAAAAGAGGTGTGGGAGAGGTCACAAATAACAAACATCTGAAAAACTACTACCGGTAAGACTGACTACACTCCACTGTAGAGTAACATCAAAAGTAGACGTAAAGAGATTATTCCTCATTAGGACTCGTAGAAAAGTGTACAAACGATCGGTAAACATACAGAAGAAAACTCTTTACAGATAAATCCAGAAAAGGGTGCAAAACTAACCCAACAAACGAAAAGATCATAACTCATCATACTCGATGAATATATAAAACCTTTAATTAGGAAACAGCCAACAAAGTAAAAGATAATATAAGAGGGTAAGACTTCCAACAGAAAAGTGGAACGAATATCAAAGGAAATGACACGTTTTTGAAAATTCAAATTAGTCCAGGGTGAACAAATGAAAACAAAAATAAAGACAAGGAGGGTCTCCACCTAGTATCTCCTAGAACGAAACTAAATACAGTGACTCACAAGACGGATACAAAAGGAGATTCTCAAAATATCAAAGGTTAGAATGTAAATACAGAAATTAGGTAAAACTCAAATAGAAACACATACCACCATCCTTCACAAGATTAAAGTAAGAAAATATATCGACAGGTCAAAAGGGTCGTGGTAAATAAATTCTTCGACGGAAACGGGGGTAACATATAAGAACAGAGGAAACAGTTTTTATTCCATGGGTATCCTCGTACCCAAATAAAGACCCGAAAGATAGAACAAGGTAACCAGATATAAAGACAAAAACACGGTCATGGTATGACCATGACGGAACTACTTACATCGAAACATCATATTAGACTTCAGTCCCTTCCAACTAAGGAGGTCGAGGTAAGAAGAAAGAGTTCTGACGAAACCGACAACTCCCAGAAGACACAAAGGTGTACTTGACACTTTAAAAAACAAGATCAAGACACTTTTTACTGTAATCATTAAACTATCCCTAGTGTAACTTAGCAATGTAAAGTGAACCATCATATCAGTAAAAGTGTTATAACTGAGAAGGTTGAGTCCTTGTACCTTATCGAGAGGTAGACAAATACAGTAGAAACTAAAGAAAGTAACCACAGAATATTAAAAGACACATGTCAAGAAAACAGAGGATCCATTCAAATAAGGATCTATAAATAAGAAAAACAACGTTACCACTTACCTTAACTAAGGAATTAAAGAGAAAGACTACAAAGTAACAATCATATATCTTACCGTTCACTAAAGACACACAATTAGAACATAGGACATTGAAACGATTTAAGTGACTAATCGACATCGTTAAAAGACTACGAGAGAAATCCCGAAAGATACATGTCATAGTACAGTAGACGTTTGTCACTCTCGAAATTAAGAAGAAAAGACTAGACTAAAGGAAAATAAAGAAGAAGAAAAGACTAACGACATCGATCCTGAAGGTTTTAATACACCTCATTATCACCACTTTCACCTGTGGGACCAGAACAAGGACTATAATCTCCCTTACGAAAATCAAAAAGTGGTGACTCTTATTACAAACGACATCCGAATAGTATATACCGGAAATGATACATCTAAGGAAAATATGGGTAAAAGACTGCAAAAGTAGTATTTACCCACGACTTAAAACAGTTTCCGAAAAAGACGTAGATAACTCTAATAGTATACGAAAAATAGAAAGTTAAACAATCATACCACATAGTGTAATTAACTAAACACACATAACTTCTTAGGAACGTAGGGACCTTATTTGGGTTGAATTAGTACCACATACTCGAAAAACTACACAACAACTTAAGACAAACGAATTTAAAACAACTCCTAAAAACGTAGACACAAGTAGTCACTATAACCGGACATCAAAAGAAAAAGTCACGAAAGAAAGAGACCTAAACCATAATCCAACTACCACCGGAGTATCTTACGTAAACCTTCACAAGGAAGGAGACTTTAATAAACTTTTTCAAAATCTTCCCGTCCGTAATCGAGAAGAGATTTGCAAACTATATTTAGAAGACACCTCGGTAGACCAGGACCCGAAAACAAAAAATCTAAAAAAAAAAATTAGTCTCAAAGTTAAAGTCACGAAGATTAACCCAACAAGTATTAAAGATAAAGAAGGACCAAGTCAGAGTCTTCTAACTTGAAAAGATACTTAGACGGGTCAGGAAGGTCCAATAGGTAAAATAATGGTATGTGATGATGATGATTCAGCGAAGTCAGTACAGACTGAGACACGCTGAGGTATTTGCCGTCGGGTGGTCCGAGGGGGCAGGGACCCTAAGAGGTCCGTTCTTGTGACCTCACCCAACGGTAAAGGAAGAGGTCAAATAATGGTATATCAACAAGTATTATCAGTATTAGGAAACCTAAAGAAGTCAGACAACATTGGAGAGGAAAAAGTAAAAATTAAAACAAATAAACTAAGAAGAGAGAAAAGAAGAGCTACTCAGAGTGATTTCTAAACAGTTAAAATAGAAGAGTTTCTTGGTCGAAAATCAAAATTATTAAAAATGACAACGAAGAAAGTAAATAAAAAGTAAATGAAGACTAGTCTAGAAATACTAAAGAAAGGAAGATTAAAGAAAACAACAACAACAACAATAACAACAAGAAGAATAAAGAAAAGGTCGACAAAATCCACATTCCGATTCAACAGATAAACTACAAAAGGAACAAACAACTCCATCCTAAAATAACGATATTTGAAGGGAGAATCTTGACGAAAACGACGTAGGGTATCAAAAACTCAACAGTACAAAAGTAACAGTAAACAAAGATCTTTTAAAAAATAAAGGGAAAACTAAAAAAGTCATTGAACAACCAATAAATATTTTGCATAACAAATTAGAAGTACAGAAACACAAAAAATGTCCTAAAAAGGGGGAACATTAACCATAGATCAGAGTGTCACAACACCATTCTCTTTTACGAACTATCCTAAAGTTAAAAGAATTTAAATGAATCCAAACTAAACACCGTATTCTACCCTAGAGAGGACCACTTACAAGGAACACGTAAACTCTTCCAAATAAGAAGACGTAAACCTACCTTATAGGACTTCCTTAGTTACTCTAGGTAGAGTAGGTTACATAGTAAATTCTAAACACAAAAGAATAATTAAAAGATAAAACTACTAGACAGATAACCAACACTCTCCACAATTGTAGAGGATGATAATAACACAATTATGGTTAAAAAGGAAGAAAACAGACAATCACAACCAGAATACATAACTCAGGATAGAACCCATGTATCTATAAATGTTAACAATACATAAGAAGAACCTAACTAGGGAACTAGTAATACATCACAAGAAGAAATAGAGAACATAAGAGAAATAAAATTCCAGATAAAACAGACTATACTTCTAACGATGAGGTCGAAAGAAAACGAAAGGTAAACGTACCTTATATAAAAAGGTAGGAGAGTGTCAGTCAGATATACGCAGAAATCCAGACTTCACCCAAAGAACATCTGTTACGTATATATACCCACAACAAAAACATAGGTAAGTCGGTCAGATACAGGAAAACCAAAGACGGGAAATTCCAACCAGGTCCCCAAACACATTCGAAACATATCCCACTTTAAACACGACTCAAAAAACAACAACAACAACAACAAACTAACAAAGACAAAAAGAAAAAAGAAAAAAAACCAGACAAAAATAAAAATAAACAACAAAAATTTATAAATGTACAACACAACCAAAGACGGTATGTTATTATCTTTAGTCGGTATTAATACGTATGTAACACAGGGAGGACTCGGAGGGGGTAGGGTAGGGGGGTCCAGTGGTGTCTCGTGTTCTGACCTGAGGGACACGATTTGTCGGTGAAGAGTGGTCGAGAGGTAGAATGTGTACTATCCCATATATACGACTACGATGAAAGAGGTATACAGGGTGAGAGAGGGATGAGCTGACACAGAAATTCAGGTAAGAGATGTAGACACAGAGGTGAGGAAGAGACGTTTATCCAAGTAGTTATAGTACCACAGAAAACTACTAATAGAAATTACCTCACATTTAATAGACAACGAACGAGGTATCAAACACATAAACCACGAGACAAAGTTTCAGAAACGAAACTTTTTTTTTCTTTTTGTTTTTGTTAGTTTGTTGTTGTTGTTGTTGTTTTGAGTCGTGTTTAAAGTGGGATATGTTTCGAATGTGTTTGGAGGCGTTCATTGGTCTATTGAAGGAGATAATAGAAGTCTTCGAAACAACAAATCTAATTTAGACATTAGTAAGAGTTTTCATACAAACACTCCGTGTCACGTATAACATAATAGATAGACATATCCACTCTCAGATGATACACTTAGAGATAAGATGACACATAAACACATAGGAACATTTTTACAATCGTACGAATTAAAAATAACGTAACATTTTACAGAACTACAGACCTTATCAGAAAGACGAAACTATAAAATTTTATAATTAATTACAAACTCATGTGAGCTAGAAACAACTACCCGAAAGAGATCAACGTCACTCGTCCCCGCTGAGAGACAACACCACAAAAACAAAAAGAAGACTATCCGTTCCGACTCACTCTACCATTAGGACAGACAACTACTAACCCAAACATAAAAACAAAACAAATAACAAATCTACCCCGTAGGACGTGTCACACGATGACCACCAACCTACTAAGACCGAGAACATAAGTTCACCAAAGGAAACAAACTTTAGAGTGGTAAACTATGAGGGACCCAATCAAGAAACTAGCAGATCCCAGAACCTTAGTCACGAGAATGAGGGTTCCGAGTCCCGAACTAGAGACCAGTCCTTGTTTCTAAGGTGTTCACCAAAAATTGTCGTAATTCACTCTAATTTTGTTTATGGGGGTTTGTTCTTTGGTTTCTACGTGGGGGTCTGTTTACCGTCAATGTTTTAGTCCGTTTATAATTGATTTTATTACCTTATATGTGTATATGTATATGTGGGTATTCGTTCTAGTTTTGTCAGGTTGTTTTTAATTCATGTCATCTAACTGTTCCACCTACTTCCTTTATTTTTTAATATAGATGGTCATTTCTTGTTTTGATTGATTTTGTATTTGATTTTGGGTTTCAAAACAAAACTAGTGTCGTGACAAATATTATCGGTCCTGTACCTTCGTTGGATCGACAGGTAGTCGTCTACTTTCCTATTCTTTAGACACCATGTATATGTGTTACCTCTTAATGAGTCGGTAATTTTTCTTATGTAGACTTAGTCAAGATTATTCCATCTACTTTGATCTTTCTTAATATGTCTCACTTCATTCGGTCTTTCTTTTTGTGGTCATATCATATGATTGTGTATATATACCTTAAATCTTTCTACCATTACTATTGGGACTTACGCTCTGTCGTTTTCTCTGTGTCTACATATCTTGTCTGAAAACCTGAGACACCCTCTCCCTCTCCCATCTTACTAAACCCTCTTACCGTAACTTTGTATATATTATAGTCCATCTTTGCTTAGCGGTCAGATCCAAGTTACATCCTATGTCCTACGAACCCCGACCACGTGACCTTACTGGGTCTACCATACCCCTCCCTCCACCCTACCCCCAAGTCCTACCCCTTGAGTACATATGGACACCACCTAAGTACAACTACATACCGTTTTGGTTATGTCATAATATTTCATTTTATTTCATTTTCTTTTTTTATTTTTTTTATTTTGTTCCACAGTTCACCCCTAATTTCGTTACTTTTATTTTGGTTGATTATACAAGTCTCCTTTTCTTTCTTTCTTATCTATACGTTTCAATTTATCTCCATCTATTTCTTCTAAATATACGTCATTTCTAATTGACGATCCCCTTTTCTTGTCATCCTTTTGGTTTGTTTACTTATTTCCATCTTTTTATTATTATTCGGAAATTTTAATTTTAAATTTTTCTCTTTTCTTTTTTCTTTCTTCCTTCTTCTTTCTCTTTTTATTTTCCTTTTGAGGTGTCTTAACGTTTTCGAGTTGTAGACCACTACCTGTAGGTCCAACGAAGGTACAGGACCGATAATATTTGTCAAGACGTTAGTTTTGTTTTGAAACCCAAAATCAAACACGAAATCAATCAAAACAAGAAATGACCATCTATATTAAAAAATAAAGGAAACAGGTGGAACAGTTAGATGACATGAATTAAAAACAACCTGACAAAACTAGAACGAATACCCACATATACATATACACGTATGTATATGTATCTTCGTCCCCAAATATTTAACACTGTCTTTATGTGTATATGTATATGTGGGTATTCGTTTTAGTTTTGTCAGGTTGTTTTTATTTCATATTATCTGACTGGACCGTTTGTTTCGTTCGGTTTTTAATATAGATGGTCAATTCTTGTTTTGATTGATTTCGTGTTTGACCTTTTGTTTTGATTTCGTTCCACCCTTCACCCTTTATTTTGTTATTTTTGTTTTGATTCTTTATAAAATTCTCCTTTCCTTTCTTTCTTACCTATATGTTTCAATTTATCTCCATCTATTTCTCCTAAATATATGTAATTTTTAATTGACGTTCCCTTTTATTGTCATCCTTTCCGTTTGTTTCCTTTTTTACATCTTTTTTATTATCCAAATTTTTTTAATCTTTAATTTCGTAAAATTTTTCTCTTATTTTAATTCTTCCTTTTTTTTCCTTTTAAGGTGTCTTGACGTTTTCGGGTTGTGTCTCCGTCTCTAAATANTTCCTTTCTTTCTTACCTATATGTTTCAATTTATCTCCATCTATTTCTTCTAAATATATGTAATTTTTAATTGACGTTCCCTTTTATTGTCATCCTTTCCGTTTGTTTCCTTTTTTACATCTTTTTTATTATCCAATTTTTTTTAATCTTTAATTTCGTAAAATTTTTCTCTTATTTTAATTCTTCCCTTTTTTTCCTTTTAAGGTGTCTTGACGTTTTCGGGTTGTGTCTCCGTCTCTAAATATTGTTATTTTTTACACTGTCTTTTTTTTATTATTTCGAGTTTTCGAATTAATTTAAAGTATCACGGTTATTTTAGTTCTTGATGTTACCCCACAACCCCCACCCCTCTCCTTATTTCTTTCTTAATTTTTTTTTTTTTGTAGGTTTTATTAGATGTCTTGTTCAGTTTCATATTCTTATTGTTTACAAAAAGAACTCAGTGACGACAGTCTCAGGAAAGGGAACAACTCTCAGTGTCAGGTAGAGTGGAGGGATCCTACGGGAGGTTGTGACACGACCAGAGACCTGGACGACACTCCCGTCGAGTCTAAGATTAGACCAGGATGAGGACACACAGGAACGGAGGTTACAGGTGTCGATAGTCGTGATCACACAAAAGAAAACACCCTCGAGAGTTACAGAAGGATCAACTATCACTCCTAAATTAGACGTCGAACATGTCGACCATCCTCCCAAAATTCAGAAGAAGGAATCGGTAGACGGGAACCCCAAGTTAACACCAAAATAAAGGTGGAGACGTACACCCAGCAAGTGACCCCAAACGACGACTCCGACGGAACCTCCTAAACCCAGACGGGGTCACTCCCGGTCCACATCTCTACCACGTTGACGAACCCAGCGTCGACAAGACCTCCATGGTCCATGCGTTCCCTCAAACACCGATCCCGTCGTCCTTTATATCACGAGATCTTCCCATACCATTCGTCATAACCAGTTATGTGAGGTCATAAGAACGGACCTCTTAAGGGGAGGGACTGTCTCTTCGGACCGTCCGATTTCAGGTGTACCAGCGTTTTTCAACCTGTACTGGTCTCGTTGGGACACACGTACCCATGTTCTGTAAAAACAGACACCGTCGAGACGGGGTCACTGCTAACACACACTTTCACAGTATCGACGAACCGAACGCCCCTGAAACCACCGGGGTTCACACGTCCCTGTACCTGACGGAGGTGACGTCCTCAATACCGGGAGAGTCTCCAAACAAAAAACCAAATAAACAAACAAAATCGGAGAACATGGACCACTAACCTTCCGGAGAAACCGGTTAAAAGAGACAACCCTTTGGGTAAGTCCATAAATCTCCCGAGGTAACGGACCTCTGGAAAAGACAACAAACCGTGTAGTTCGTGTATCTCCCAGGAGGGACCGACCCCAGGATGAGAAAAATTAATCCTTCAAATAACTAAATGATACTAATAATAAATATGGTAAACCAAAAATTTTTTAATAGGGTGAAAAATTACGAGGAAAAGAAAAAGGAGGTAAAATTTATTAACCGATTCAAAAAAGAATAAAGTAAAAAGAAAGATATCACAAGTCAAGTCAAGTCCGTGAGCCAACACAGACTGAAAAACGATGGGGTACTTAACGTCGTGCGGTCCGGAGGGACAGATAGTGGTTTAGGGCCTCAAGTGATTCTGAGTGCAGGTAGCTTAGTCACTACGGTAGGTCGGTAGAGTAGGAGACAGTAGGGGAAGAGGAGGACGGGGGTTACAGGGGGTCATAGTCTCATAAAAGGTCACTCAGTTGAGAAGTGTACTCCACCGGTTCATGACCTCAAAGTGGAAATCGTAGTAAGGACAGTTTCTTTAGGGGACCGACTAGAGGAAGTCTTACCTGGCCAACCTAGAGGAACGTCAGATTCCCTGAGAGTTCTCAGAAGAGGTCGTGGTGTCAAGTTTTCGTAGTCAAGAAGTCGCGAGTCGAAAGAAGTGTCAGGTTGAGAGTGTAGGTATGTACTGGTGACCTTTTTGGTATCGGAACTGATCTACCTGGAATCAGCTGTTTCATTACAGAGACGAAAACTTATACGAGAGATCCAACCAGTATTGAAAAGAAGGTTCCTCATTCGCAGAAAATTAAAGTACCGACGTTAGTGGTAGACGTCACTAAAACCTCGGGGTTTTTTATTTCAGATTGTACAAAGGTGACAAAGGGGTAGATAAAGGGTACTTCACTACCTTGGTCTACGGTACTAGAAGCAAAAGCCTTACAACTCGAAATTCGGTTGAAAAAGTGAGAGGAGAAAGTGAAAGTGTTCTGTGAAAAATCGAAGAGAAGTCAAAGACGGTATTCCCACCACAGTAGACGTATAGACTCCAATAACTATAAAGAGGACCGTTAGAACTAAGGTCGAACTCGAAGAAGGTAGGGTCGCAAAGGTACTACATGAGACGTATCTTAAATTTGTCCGTCCCACTGTTATATGTCGGAACTGTATGAGAAAAGGGTTAAACCTTGGTCAGACAACTAGGTACAGGTCAAGATTGACAACGAAGGACTGGACGTATGTCTAAAGAGTTCTTCGTCCAATCCACCAGACCATAAGGGTAGAGAAAGTCTTATAAGGTGTCAACTAACACTAGGTACGTCAGTTTTCGAAACCGTATCAGTTATTTCGTCTTTATCCACAAAAAGACCTTGAGAGAACGAAAAAGGTACTAGGTCGCCTACAACCGTTTAACTAGAGGCCAAGGAGAAGGATAAGATTTTGGTCGAACTTGTAGTCCCTCAAGTACTAAGTGCATAACGACTTCGGACCGAACCTCTTAAAACTCATAATGAAATGATCGTACACTCTACTCTCGTTAACACACCATCAAACTCGTAAGAAACTGTAACGGAAAGAAACCTAACCTTACTTTTCTCTGGAAAAGGTCAGGACACCGGTGACGACTCAAAAAGTTTAAACGACCGTATAACTCCCGTCGTGAAAGTGTCGTAGTAGAAAGTCCTAAACTTTGTCGAGTTGACCTTAAGGTAGTGGAGGTGATCGAAACAAGCGTCACTACGAAAGATTCCGGGTGAACTGAAGTGTAAGGTTCTACTGACCGAGATCTAATCACAAGTGTAGTAGTACTAATAGACCCAGTACTTCTAGAAAAAACATGTCAAGAAGACACATAAGAACGGTGGAGAAGAATTATAGAAGACGAAGACAATCCAGGTCTTTTAAAGACAGGAATTAACTCGGGTAGAAACGTATTTTACAAGGGAACCATAGAGATTAAAAGAACTTCTCTAGAGATCAGAAAGGGTAATACAACAAAAGGAGATAAAGAAACGTAACTAGTGACTTCTTCCGAAAGAATAAAAAAGAACGATAAGAGACCTTGAGACGTAAGTCTACGAATATAGAAAGGAAAAGAGGAAACGAAAAGTGGAGAGAAGAAAAGTGTCGATAAACATTCCGGAAGGGTCTGTCGGTAAAACGAAAGAACGTAAAGAAAAGGTACCCCTACCAGACCTAGGGACAGAGGACATGTTACAGTACTTGGAGTAAGGTATCAAGTAGTCCGTGAGATAGATAATCTAGATCCGGGAATTTAGATAAAGAGTGAAGGTGACATATTAGTATTTCCTAAACTAAATCCAGTATGGACTTACCAGATCACCAAAAGGGATGAAAGAAGTTAAACTCAGACTTAAACCATTATTCCTCAAGTACTAGACCCGGTGCCAGTCGAGGACCAGAACAAAAACAAATGACGTATTTCGAAGAGGTAGAAACTGACGTTTCTTATATTAGTTAGACTAAAACCACAACTGGTAGACCACTACAGGTACACATCTCAGAAGAGAACACAACAACCTTTTCTCACAAACGATACTGGTCACGTAGAAGAACCGTTTTGATACTCAGAAACGGGACGAAGTAACGTGTAAGGTTCCGGTTTATACGGACAATGCGGTCCATAAAGAACTGAAGGATGAAAACGTAAGGTCAGGGTATCTTACTTTTCTTGTAGAAAAAACCCACAATCAAGATTTTCCAGAACATCCAGAAGTATTTTGGCAAGTTGAAGTCGAAGAAGTCACAATGACCAACCCCGTATCTGAACCTATTGACACTATAACTTACCAAACGGAACCTCTACTTGTCTCTAGTAAGACAGCAAAAACTCTAACGTAGGTTCATGACGTAAAACCTGAGAAAACAACTGGTACTACCGATGAGGTAAAGAAGACTCCCTAAGGACGGGCGTCATCATCTATATAACCAGTATACTCAATTTAAGTGGGTAAGGTCAGGTAAAATCAAGTGACTAAGGATCTTACAGCTGCAAGTGGGAACGGTAGAGAACAAACTGGCGAAGGTTAAACGGAACTAAGTACCTGGGCTGTAAGGTCCAAGGGTACGTTATAACGAGAAATGTCGTAGTCTAGAACGAATATAGTGGTCAGTGTAGGTGTCGACCTATAACAAAAACGAAACCGAAATGGGAAAGTAAGAAAGACCTCAATAAAGAGGTGACTAGAGGTCATCGTATAACCCGTGGATTACTGAACCCCTCAAGGAGAAAACCATAGGACAGTGAAACGGAAAAGTATGACAAGTACGCCAAGAGTTCCGTTCTTATAACTTCACCGAACGGTAAGGGAAGAGGTCACCTATGAACCTACGTCAGAGTGTTTGCTGTCATACTAGAGACAAGCAAAGGTTTCGTTTAGTAAGTTATAGTGTTATTAGATTCAGATACGGGTTTGGTCATCAAGACTTCTTCGATTTCAACTTGTCAAGATACTTCTGGACTTTCAGCACGATCTTACTTGTTAGGATTTTTAACAGGCAGAGTAATATTACCCTGATCTTATGTTTTCATTCTTCACTTCTTTATGGACGTCATTAGTCCTTAAACCGGAACCCCATGTCTTACTTCGTCGCTTTTCCGAGTATGTCAAAACGGTTCTCTTGCACGACCAGTATTGTTTGTGGGAGACGGTTATTGTGTCCTCTTCTGAGATGTGAACCTATAGTGGTATACCAGTTATGGTTTTTGTCCAATTGGTACAAAAAACGTCGGTTTCTACCTCTTCGAGAGACGTCGGTCGTTTTTGTTCTGATCCATAACTGACAACTGAGTCTAGCACTTGAAGAATAACGTTTTAAGTCTGAATTTAACTTCTTTAAACCCTTTTGGTGATCTGATAAGTCCATACTGGATTTAGTTTAGGGAATACTAATATATCACCTTAACTCTTTATCTAAGTTCCCTAATCTAGACTATCTGTCTCAGTGACTTCTTTGATACTTACCTCTAAATACTGTAACATGTCCTCCGTCCCTAGTTCTACTAGGGGTTCTTTTTCTTTACGTTTTTCCGTTTTGTCAACAGACTCCTCTGGAATGTTTATCGACACTTTTCTTCTCTACGTTTCCGTTTCCTCATTTACTTTCTATATACGTGAACTTACGTCTCAAGGTTGCTTATCGTTCCTCTCTGTTCTTACGAAAGGAGTCACTAGTTACGTTTCTTTCTCTCCTGTTGTTTTCTTACCCTTTCTGATCTCTAGAGAAGTTCTTTTGATCTCTATGGTTCCCTTATAAAGTCCGTTTCTACTCGTGTTATTTCCCTTTTTTTACCATGCCTGGATTGTCTTCGTCTTCTATAATTCTTCTCCACCGTTCTTATGTGTCTTCTTGACATGTCTTTTCTAGAAGTACTGGGTCTATTAGTACTACCATACTAGTGAGTGAATCTCGGTCTATAGGGTCTTTCGTTTCAATTTACCCGGAATCCTTCGTAGTGATACTTGTTTCTATCACCTCTAATATCTTAAGGTCAACTCGATAAAGTTTAGGAATTTCTACTACGATACTTTCACGGTGTGAGTTATACGGTCCTTTAAATCTTTTGAGTCACCACCGATGTCCTGACCTTTTCCAGTCAAAAGTAACGTTAGGGTTTCTTCCCGTTACGGTTTCTTACAAGTTTGATGACGTTAACGGGAGTAGAGTGTGTGATAGTTTCATTATGAGTTTTAAGAGGTTCGGTCCGAAATTGTCATACAATTGGTACTTGAAGATCTACAAGTTCGACCTAAATCTTTTCCGTCTCCTTGGTCTCTAGTTTATCGGTTGAGGTAATTTAGTAGTTTTTTCGTTCTCTCAAGGTCTTTTTTTGTAGATGAAGACAAAATAACTGATACGGCTTAGGAAACTGACACACGTAGTGTTGTTGGACACCTTTTAAGAATTTCTCTACCCTTATGTTCTGGTGGACTGGACGGAGAACTCTTTAGACATACGTCCAGTCCTTCGTTGTCAATTTTGACCTGTACCTTGTTGTCTGACCGAAGTTTAACCTTTCTCATGTAGTTCCGACATATAACAATAGACGAACAAATTGAAGATACGTCTCATGTGTAGTACTCTCTGTGACCCGATCTACTTTGTGTTCGGTTTTAATTTTAACGACCCTCTTTATAGTAATTGGAGTCTATACGTACGTCTACTGTAGTGGGAATACCGTCTTTCACTTCTTCTTGACTTCTCGGAGAACTACTTTTACTTTCTCCTCTCACTTTTTAAACTGAATTTCGAGTTGTAAGTCTTTTGATTCTAGTACCGTAAACCAGGATAGTGAAGTACCGTTTATCTACCCCTTTCTCACCTTTGACACTTTCTGAAATAAAACCCCTGAGGTTTTAGTGACGTATACCACTGACGTCGGTACTTTAATTTTCTACGAATGAGGAACCTTCTTTTCAATACTGGTTGGATCTGTAGTATAACTTTTCGTCTCTGTAATAAAACGGTTGACTCCAGACTTATCAGTTTCGATACCAAAGAGATATCAGTATATACCTACACTCTCAACCTGATATTTCTTTCGACTCGTAATTTCTCAACTACCAAAACTTGACACCACAACCTCTTCTGAGAACTCTCAGGGAACCGGATGTTCCTTTAGGTTGGTCAGGTAGGATTTTCTTTAGTTAGGACTTATGAGAAACCTTCCTGACTACGACTGTAACTTTGAGGTTATAAAACCGGTGGACTACACTTCTTGACTGAGTAATCTTTTCTTGGACCACAACCCTTTGAATTCCGTCCTTCTCTTCCCCTACTGTCTCCTACCCTACCAACCTACCGTAGTGACTGAGTTACCTGTACTCAAATTTATTTGAGACCCCCAAACACTACCTGTCCCTCAGGACCTCAGTGTTTCTCAACCTGTGCTGACTCTCTGACTTGATTTGACTTGTCCCCTTTCACCTTAAATTTTACGTCTACGTCAATTTTAACGATCAGTCGTCTATCCCTTTAATAGGACTAATACACTCGAGTTATAATAGTGTTCCTAGTGGTTTACACCCTTTCTCTCCGTCCTTTTTTACAGTCTCTTTCTCTACACTGTTATTTTCGTCCTAGTCTCTGGACACTGTACTAACTTTCTGCTAGTACTAGATTCCTTAAATTGACCAGAGATCTTCGACCTTTCCTTTGTACATCTAAGTGAAGAAATTCAGGGTCTTTCCTTCTCGGAACGGTTGTGGGATTAAAATACTGTGGATCTGAGAGCCTCAAACACAACAAAGTTCTATGATCAAAACACCAATAAACAATACCGTCGTAATCTTTTGATTGTGTATTGATAAATAATTATATAAGGTATAGACTGATAAAGTTAGTAACTTCAGGGATTTTTACTCTGTTAACAAAAGGTATATACTGGAATAAGAACTACTATGAATATAAAAGTTAATGTAAAATTTATAATTAAACGTACTTAAGAGACCTAGAGTTACTTTTACAAAAGGAGATGAAGATGGTCTCTAGATCCCCGTTATTTCAGGTCCTTTATTTAAATTAAAAAGTCCTATTCACTAAAAAAATACATGTCTACGTCAATAGTTTATAAATAAATTTCCTTTTTGTCATATAATATGTACATGTAGTAAATTTTTTTAAAAAAAAAAAATTGAGGGACAAGGTCAAAGGTATAATTTTCCCAGTCCCCATTTTAACTTTTGTTTTTTTATAAAAAAAGAGAAGTTAACATTACATATACGTTCGTTCTAATTCCTGACATTATAAATAGATATTGTACAAATGTATACGGTTTTCCTTTTGAACTAACTTAACTTTTAGTCTCATTTAACTGGGACATATATAATAAATAAAGTTCCGAAAAAACACACGAATATAAAGAAAGAATCAATCCTGAATTAAGACATTCTGAACCAACATATTTGATATCTATGGTTAAATAAGTTGAAATCGGTTAACAAAAGTAAATATGAAGGTACTCTAAATCTCTCATCTTTCATTTTGAACTTTTCGTTATACTTATCTATTCAAAACGGTACTGTCAGTTTTGGTAGGCGTTCTTTTTTTACTTTTTTCCGGTTTGCCAACAGACACCTCCGGAATGTTTGTCGACTCTTTTCTTTTCGTTTTCCGTTTCCTTTTTTTCTTTCTATATGGGTAGACTTACCTCTCCAGATTTCTTATCGTTCCTCTCTACTCTTTCGGAAGGATTCACTAGTTACGTTTCTTTATCTCCTTTCGTTATCTTACCCTTTTTGATTTCTAGAGAAGTTCTTTAGTCTCTTTGGTTTCCCTCTAAAGTACGTTTCTACCCGTGTTATTTCCTGTCTTTACCATACCTGGATTGTCTTCGTCTTCTATAATTCTTCTCAACAGTTCTTATGTGTTTTCTTGATATGTTTTGTAGAATTACTGGGTCTAATGGTGTTACCACACTAGTGAGTGGATTGCGGTCTATAGGACCTCACACTTCAGTCATCCAGAACCTTTACAGTGATACTTATTTCGATCACCTCCACTACCTTAAGGTCAACTCAATAAAGTTTAGGATTTTCCACTACGACACTTTTGCGAAGTCAGTTATGCGGTCGTTTCAACCTTTTGAGTCGTTACCGGTGTCCTGACCTTTTCCACTCAAAAGTAAAGTTAGGGTTACTTTCCGTTATGGTTTCTTACAATTTTGATGGTGTGTTAACGTGAGTCAAGTGTTTGATCGTTTCATTAAGAGTTTTAAGAGGTTCGATCTTAAGTTGTCATGTTCTGTACTCTTGAAGGTCTACAAGTTCGACATAAATCTTTTCCGTCTCCTTGGTCTCTAGTTTAACAGTTGTAAGTAACCTAGTATCTTTTTCGTTCGATTAAGGTCTCTTTGTCGATGAAGACGAAGAAACTAAAACGGAAACTGACACACTTAGTGTTGTTCGACACGTTTTAAGAAGTTCTCTACCTTTATCGTCTGGTGGGGTGGTCGGAGGACTCTTTGGATATACGTACAGTTCTTCATTGTCTTGGTCTGAACCTTGACACCTAACCAAGGTTTAAGTCTTTCCTCATGTACTTCCGACATACGACTTGACTTGACTTGGCATTTGAACCTATTTTGTGGACTTTCCTTCTTAAAATTAAAGTTACTACATGTAGTCTAATATAATAGAGACCAAAAGTGGTTAGGTTCAATAAGTACATGGAAAAGAAGTGTTTATTCATCTTTATAAACGTAAAGTATAGTTGACTAGAAGATTGAGACAAATTAACGGGGTTCCCTTTGTGTAATTTTAACAGTTCTGATAGAGAAAACAAATCTGGTACTAAATGATACTCAAGTTTAACACCCTTAGAGAGTCTTTATTAAACGTTCACGCATTCTATCCTGAATAAATAAAATTTCATGTACTTAACTAAGATAATATTCCAGCTGTAATCAGAGGAGTGGTCACTGATTAAGTCATTACCGGTCAAATTGAGATAGAACGGTTATTCTGTCCTTCCGAATCCTCTTTCAGTGTGCTTTTCGGTAAGGAGACTGTAAAAGGAAAAGTCGTCTCTATGAACTTTAACGACTTCCGGGAAAAGGTCTTGTAATACCACTTCGATTCTCAGTTCTATAGTCTTGGTTCTTAACTTTTTCGACACTAGAAACTACTGGAAACAACAACGAGTCATTGATTCAGTACAAGTTGAGAAATGTCGGTTGAAGTAGAAGAACCAAAAAGAATCGAGAACTGATTCTACACGTAGGGACAGAAAGGACTTTGAAAGGAAACCAGACAAGTACCCCGTCACACTAAAAAAAAAAAAAAAGAAGTGAGGAATGTGACGACTCTAACGAGTAAAGACAAGTCAACCTTAAAGGACTAGAAAGGAAGAGGATGTCTGTACCTACGGGATTCAGGAGAGAAATAGGGAGATAACAGAATTAAAAGACTGTTATAGAAGAAACAGTGTGTGTAAGAAAATAAAGTCTCTACATATCTCTTTGTTCGTTATGTAGACACTCAGAAACTAAATAAAGGACCCTTTATCACCGTTACCGATAACTATGTACTTAGGAAGTCTTCTGACATAATGTAGGGACTCCGATCGTATATTAATGTGATCTCCTCAATTTGAATAGATTTAAGTAATCACTTGTGATAAGACTACCTACCTTAAAAGATTTTTGGATTTGACAGTGTACTATCAGAATTTTAGATTAAAATAAAAGACCCTGTAAAAGACCATACTACGTACTGGGTCAGTCAAGTCAGTGAGTCAGTACAGACTGAGAAACACTGGTTACCTGACGTCGTACGGTCCAAAGGGACAGGTAGTGGTTGAGGACCTGGTATGAGTTTGAGTAGAGATAGTTAATTCACTACAGTAGGTTGGTAGAGTAGGAGACAGTAGGGGAAGAGGAGGACGGAAGTTAGAAAGGGTCGTAGTTCCAGAAAAGGTTACGTAGTCGACAATTGTAGTCCACCGGTTTCATAACCTCAAAGTCAAAGTCGTAGTTAGGAAGGTTACTTATAAGTCCTGACTAAAGGAAATCCTAACTGACCAAACTAGAGGAACGTCAGGTTCCCTGATAGTTCTTAGAAGAGGTTACGGTGTCAAGTTTTCGTGGTTAAAACCCCCAGAGTCGAAAGAAATATCAGGTTGAGAGTGTACGTATGTACTGATGACCTTTTATTGTATCGAAACTGATCTACCTGGAAACAACCGTTTCATTACAGAGAAGAAAAATTACACGATAGATCCAACCAGTATCTAAAAGAAGGTTCCTCGTTCGTAGAAAATTAAAGGATCAAAGTCAGTGGTAGAAGTCACTAAAAACTCGGATGTTTTTATTTCAGAGAGTGACAAAGTTGACAAAGGTGTATATAAACGGTAGTTCACTACCCTGGTCTACGGTACTAGAATCAAAAGTAACTTACAACTCAAAACTCGGTTGAAAAAATGATAGGAGAAAGTAAAAGTAGTTCTCCTAGGAATCAAGAAGAAACGAAAGACGGTATTCCCACCACAGTGGACACACAGGCTCCAATAACTATAAAGAGGGTTGTTAGAACAACCGAAGGGAACATGGAGTCAACCATTTTTTAGAGGGACGTTACGTTCTTTGGGTCCAAACTAAGGACCCAACTCTTCTAGGGGACCTCTTCTTTTACCGTTGTGCGAGGTCATAAGAACGTACCTCTTAGGGTACCCGTCTCTTCGTATCGTCCGATATCAACTACCCCAGCGTTCTCAGTCTGTGCTAAATCGCTGTTTTGGTGGTGTTGGTGACTGAGTGAACTAAAGTCGAACACGAAATAGGTCAGGTCGTAAAGCGTACTATAAGATATGTATGTTGAATTTATTCGTCCCACTGTTATACATAGGAACTGTAAGAGGAAAGGGTTAAACCTTGGTCAGACAATACGGCACAGGTCAAGATACACAACTAAGAACTGGACATATATCTAAAGAGTCCTCCGTCTATTCCACCAGACCATAAGAGTAGAGTTCTTCTTTGATGGTGTCAAACAACACTAGGTGTGTCAGTTTCCGAAACTGTATCTGTTATTTAGTCTTTATCTACAAAAAGACTTCGAGAACAGGAAAAAACTACTAGGTTATCTACAACCATTAAACTAGAGACCAAGGAGACGGAAAAGATTTGGGTTGAACTTGTAGACCTTCAAGTACCAATTGTATGACAACTTCGGACCGAACCTCTTTAAACTCGTAATGAAACTATCACACACTCTACTCACGTTAACACACCATCAAACTTGTAAGAAACCGTTACGGACAGAAACCCTAGCCTTACTTTTGACTAGAAAAGGTCAGGACACCGGTGACGACTGAAAAGGTTCAAAGGACCGTATGACTCACACCGTGAGAGTGTCGTTGCAGAAAATCCTAAACTTTAT
The DNA here is from genome assembly GCA_006410555.1 of Capra ibex. Taxonomy (NCBI): domain Eukaryota; kingdom Metazoa; phylum Chordata; class Mammalia; order Artiodactyla; family Bovidae; genus Capra; species Capra ibex. The sequence goes on from SJYO01015557.1 coordinate 1,162,225, forward strand.
CGAGTTGACCTTAAGGTATTAGAGGTGATCGAAACAAGCATCTCTGCGAAGGATTCCGGGTGAACTAAAGCGAAAGGTCCTACAGACCGAGATCCTCCCACTAGTGTGGTAGCACCAATAGACCCAGTACTTCTAGAAAAAACATATCCAGAAGACAAATAAAAACGGTGGAGAAGAATCATAGGAGACGAAGACAATACAGGTGTGGTAAAGAAAAGGAAATAACACGGGTAGAAACGTACTTTACAAGGGAACCATAGAGATCAAAAGAACTTCTCTAGAGATCAGAAAGGGTAAGACAAGAAAAGGAAACAAAGAAACGGGACAAGTGACTCCTTTGTAAAGAACAGAGAGGAACGATAAGAAACCTTGAGACGTAAGTTTACCCATATAGAAAGTAAGTAAGGAAACGGAAAACGAAAAGAAGGAAAGGGTCGACAAACATTCCAGAGAAGTCTGTTAGCAAAACGGAAAAACGTAAAGAAAAAGAACCCTCACTAGAACTAGGGACGGAGGACTTGTTACAGTGCTTGGAGGCGGGTTTCCAGAAGTCCCTGAGACAGTCTAGATTAGGGAACTTAGATAAAAGTAAAGGTGAGATGTTAGTATTCCCTAAATATAAATCCAGTATTGACTTAACAGATAACCGAAAGGGATGAAAGAAATTCAGACTTAAAACGTTATTCATCGAGTACTAGACTAGGTGTCAGTCGAGGACCAGAACAAAAACGAATGACATGTCTCGAAGAGGTAAAAAAAAACGTTTCTTATATTAGTTAGACTAAAACTATAACTAGTAGACTACTACAGGTACACATCTCAGAAGAGAACACAACAACCTTCGCCGAGAACCGATACTGGTCACGTAAGAGAACCGTTTAAGATAATCGGAAACGGGACGAAGTAAAACATGAGGTTCCAGTATAAACGGACAATGAGGTCCATAGAGAACTGAAGAATGAAAACGTAAGGTCAGGGGACATTACTTTACCTATAGAAAAAACCCACAATCAAGATCTTCCAGAATATCCAGAAGTACCTTGACAAGTTGAAGTCGAAGAAGTTGAAATGACAAGTTTCGTATCTGAACCTATCTGAATCTAATAACAGTATAACTTACTAAACGAAGTCTTTACTTGTCTCTAGTATGACAGAAAAAACTCTAACGTAGGTTCATATATAAAGTCTGAGAAAAAGATTGATACTCCCGATGAGGTAAAGAAGATTCCCTAAGAACGGGTGTCATCATATATTATCAGAAGACTCAATTTAAGTGGTAAGATCAGGTAAAATCGAGTGACTAATGATTTTATAACTATAAATGAGAACGGTACCGGACAAATTGGTGAAGATTAAGCGGAAATAAGTACCTGGATTGTAAGATCCAAGGATACGTCATAAAAAGAAATGTCGTAGTCTGAAGTGAAGGTAGTGGTCAGTGTAGTTGTTGACTCACAACAAAAACGAAACCGAGACAGAGTAGTAAGAAAGACCTCAATAAAGAGTTGAACCCCTCAAGTAGAAAGTCACGGTATAGAAAAACGGAAAAGTATGACAAGTACCCGAAGAGTTCCGTTCTTGTGACTTCACCAAACGGTAAGGGAAGACGTCACCTGGTGTAACACAGTCTTGAGAGGTGGTACTGGGGGCAGGTAGAACCAACCGGGATACACCGTATCGAGTATCAAAGGACTCAATCTGTTCCGACACCAGTACACTAGTCAAAGTAATCAAAATACACTAACACTAAAATAGGGAGACTACCTATACCTATTCTCCGAATACCTTCGAAGGACTACCCTTTCTGAAAGACACCTCTTTGCCAGAAAAAAATGAAGAGACCATCGAAACAACCACACTATGTACTAATCATTAAAAATATTTGTAATATAAGTTGTCATTCTTTATCATAACTATAACCGTTTTAAATTATACATGATAAAATCATGAAACTCTAGATTTGTATGACAATATACAAACTCTAATCTATACTTAGGTCCCTGATAATCCAAATCCATCTTTTCCTTGGTTTTAGATTCAATTGTTAAAATATCACGAACGTCGTTGTTGTACGTAGGACCCTCTGTTACTTTCGAAGATATTTTGAAACGAACAAAAGACAAAGAGATAACCTTAGGTTAATTGTAAAAAATTTTTTATAATTCATAAAATCTACTTTATTTTAGGATGAGTACCTTGTAAAAGATAAAAAACTTTAGTGAATAACACTAAGTGGTATAAGTGTGTGTGTGACAGGTCTGTTCTACTAGAAAATTTCTCGGGGATCTCTTTTTACGAAATCTTGAATGAAAACCACTGAATAAGGGGTGTCCTTTATTAAAGAGTAGATTAGACTTGTAAAGTATGATCCGAATTTGCAAGATAAAGTGAGACAGAAGTGACTGTTATAGATATTTCCTTGTACGTTTTGGTAAAAGAATTTTAATAAGGAACTGTTCAAATAAATAAGATTGAGTAGAAATTTTTTAATTAGTATTTAGTAAGGACTCTATGACTTTACAAAAGGTTAAATCCAAGTGAAAGTAGATTTAAAAATTTTAATATAATATACCTTAAGTGAAAATGATTATATGTCAAGTCTTGTAGGATATAACATAAATAAATTTATATGTACTAATACTTTATATACGTAAATCAATGTGATTGTTTTTCATGAAAAACTCGTATGGGAGGTAGTTTAAATGAGATCATTGTTGTTGTTTTTTTCTAACAGATGTAAAAAAAGAAAGTCAAAAAAAAAATCAAGAAAAGTTGAAGGACTGAAAACACCGACAACGTTGAGAATTCGTTCTAATAGTGTCACATTGTATTTATTCTCTAATTGAAATGTTAGTGGGAGGTAAGTGGTATTTTGAGGAACCGGATGAATTCAGGTCATCCCAGTCGCAAAAGAAACCTGTCGAACTCAGAAACCGACATCATTGTACCCCGAGTGCGGTACTTTATGACAGTCGTGTTCCCTATAGGAAACCTTTTGTTCCGTTTGATTGGGAGGAAAAACGTATGTTTTCATCCCTTTGATAGTAAGGAATTAAATAATCACAGTTTCTCAGATTTCTTAAACATTCCTGGGTCGATTAATTGGTAACACAACATTAGTATTAGTTCTAAAGGTTTCATGAAAAACACGGTCCATCATGTATCTAACGTGTTTTCTGTTAAAGACGACTGTTTAAAAGAAGGTCGGGACACAGAGTCCAGAGTTGTCAACTAGAGAAACACGGTTTCTGAAGACTAATTAATCCTTTTAAGTTGTTCGGCAATACTTTTATTGAGAGGTTCAGTAAATCGATGTTCCATCACAAAAGGACAATATAAAGTTCATTTGTTTTCCTATAACCAACTAACAACCTTCCCTCAACTAATATTGGAAAACCGAAATTTATTACTCGGACATAGAATTAAGGTAAATCACCAAACCTTAAGGTTTTGATATCTCAAGTAATCCCTTCGTCTCCTTCATTTGTGTACTTTTTATCCCTTCCTCCGGGTGACTTAGAGATAGGTGAAGGAAAGGGATTGTAATTGAACGTCCACCTGATTTAGGTATCGGTGAAGATTTATCGTGTTTGATTTAAAATCTACAGGGGTACGATAAAAAGTCGTTTCTTCGACCGATACGTACACGAATTTATTTAACTGTTCCCCTCGTCACGACTCTCTAAAACCTGATGGGTACTCATCTTAATGGTTCTTCAACTATCTCTACCTACAAAAGTCAATGTCAAAATTGACCTGTATTACCGAGGGGGTGTCCTTTCGAGTACCTAGGTATTTGGATCAGGAAGAGGGAATGTCCTTTTCTTAACAAATAATGACGTCGAGTACGGTGGACGAGTCAGTAGTTTACATGTAAACAAGAGAACCCTTGTCGTCCCACCCCATCAATGATCTTTGTCCCGATTCTCGGTCGTCATAGGGTGAAGGTTTAAGACCGACTGAGGAGATCGCTTGAGACAGACCAGGGGAGTTATTTCTTTGACGACGAATAAATTTTGGTCTCGGTCTATACGACACGGAATCCTTCATCGGTGTGGAGTGACCCTAAAGAAACCGAGTCCTACGTAAGTTTTAACGGGGTAGTGGTCGTTGATAAATAACCTGCAAAAGATAATTTCGTATTATTTACTCAGTTTCTCGAATCTCATGTGGACCGAAATATACTACACGAAGACTTTCGGTTCACACATTATTTTCCATAATAAAATATGTACCAAAATATTTCGTGACTTAATTTTTTATATCTTAAGAATACAAATAGGTAGATTCTAAAGATAGTTAACTTAGTCGAGACGTCGTCGACTAACAATCTACAATAGGATTGATGTATTTTAATTAAAATTTCTATTGGTACACATTGTTTTGTCTTGTATTTAAAGGGGTGTGTTTTTAAGTCTTATGATTATATGTCTTATTTAATAAAATAACAAAAATCAAATCTTATTTTTCTTGAACGAGAGGAACCCTGATACGTAAACATGTTGTTCTTATATATATTACTGTTTTATAAGAAAGACGGGAGATTGCATCCACTGTTGAGGACTATGGGGTATTTGTCGGGTTCACTGTCTTATAGACATCGTCATCTTAAGTGACCGTCGACTGGTTGAACTTTCAAAAACATGATAGGAACTGACGATATTACTGTTTCTCTCTTCTTTTTCAAGGTCTTTAAACCCTACAACTTTCCTATAAATCTTTACCTTCTACTCCCTTCTCTTTATGAAGAGATTGTTAGATGATTCGTAACCTTTGTTAAATCACTAATGAGGTGTCTAGGGTTTACAAAGTCTTGATGTTTTCGATCGTTTTAGAGAACCACAAAATTTTACGTCTGGTGAAACGTATCAGAGAAAAACTCTTGAAACCACAATGAAATGTCATAATCTTTTTGTTTACCGTTAACAGTGTCACTTTATGTGAATGTTAAAGTACTTTTCCAGTGAGTACTTTTCTTGGACCCAGGACGATTCCATCGAGACCTGTCATCGTGTGTCGGTTCGTAGATGGATGACGATAACTTCAAGAAAAAAAGGGGGGTTTAAAAATACTTTAATAAATCGACCTTAGCTTCCACTTTCTTTTGTTTCTTCATCTTCGTGTTCTGTAATCCTAGAACCGAAGACTCGCAGATCAAAAAGACATTGAGTTATTGGGAAAACTCTTATTCTGGTGGTACATATATGTAAATGTCATGTAAACACAATATATATACATTATAAAATATAATATAAATATGTAATATTTGTAAATATATAATATGTTTATAAATATATAATATATATTCGTTTTACAATTCGTTAAATATATGTATATATATAGCACATATATACGAAGGGACCACCGAGTCTACCATTTCTTAGGGGACGTCACACCCTCTGGACCCAAGCTAGGGACCTAACCCTTCTAGGGGACCTCCTCCCGTACCGAGGGGTGAGGTCATAAGAACGGACCTCTTAGGGGTACCTGGCTCCTCGGACCACCTGATGTCGGGTACCCCAGAATTTCTCAGTGTGTGTTGGATCAGTGATTCGTGTGTTATGTGTCTATATATACACATACAGTTAAGTCAAGTTATGTATATATATTTATGTGTGATAAATAAATAGTGTCTATTGAACGATAACTATAAGGACCGGAAGAAAAGGTTAAACCCAATGAACAAACAAACAAACAAACAAAAAAGAATAGTCCATAGGTACCCATCCTAAAGGTTTCAACACAACTTATTTTCTACGTTCCCACTTGTAGGAACCGAACAAGAACTAGAATCTCCTTTACGAAAGGAAAAAAAATGGTAACTCTTATTATAAACAACACCCCAAACAGTATATACCGTAAATAATATAACTCCAACCAAGGGATATTCGAGTTAAAGACCATCCGAATTGAAACCTCTCAAAAATGGTATTTACTTACAACTTAAAACACGTAGACAACTCTACTAGTATATCAAACAAAAAGACAAAGAATTACATAATATAGTGTAACCAACTAAATACGTATAACTTCTCAAGAACGTAGGGACCCAATTTAGAGTGAACTAGTACCATATACTAATAAAATTACTCAACAACCTAACAAACAATCGTAAAACAACTCCTAAAAACACAGATACAAGTAGTCTTTATAATCGGACATTAAAACACACACACACTATTGAGATAGACTAAAACCATAGTCCCACTACCTCCGGAGTGTCTTACTCAAACTCTCATGAGGGAGGAGACTTTCAAAAACCTTATCAAAGTTTTCTGGGTCTCCCTACCATTTCCCTCCCTCCTCCCTCCCCCCAAGTCCTACCCCTTGTGTACATATGGACACCGTCTAAGTACAACTACATACCGTTTTGGTTATGTTGTAATATTTTATTAATTGGAGGTTAATTTTATTTATTTAAATATTAAATTTTTTTCGTATCGATAGTTGAGAAGAGATTTACAGACGAATTAGAATTTCAGGTAGAACAGGACCTGAAATGAAACAGTCTTCTACAAATTATTCTCAAAGTCAGAAGGATGAACACTAACCAGACAGTTATGAAAGATAAAGAAGAATCAAGTCATATCCTTCAAACATAGATTCTTGAAAAGGTATAAAAACATCCAACAGGCAAAATAACCGTATATCAAAGAACATCGTCAAAAAATTCTAAGAAAGATATAGACACCACAGGGAAACATTGAATGGATAAAAGTAAAGATTAAAATAATAAATTTAAATTAGGGAGAAAAGAACTACTCAGACTGATTTACAAATAGTTAAGATAGAAGAGTTCCTGTTCGAAACTAAAGTGAGTATAAACGATAACAAAAGATGTAAAAATAAAATAAATAAGGATGAGAATAGAAATACTAAAGAAAGGAAGAATATTGAAACCCAAAACGAATAGGAAGAAAGAGATCGACGAAATCCAATTCCTATCCAACAAATAAACTCTAAAAAGAACAAAGAACTCCATCTTAATATGACGACATTTGAAAGGAGAATCGTCACAAAACGACACAGGGTATCCAAAACCTAGTAGTACGAAGACAACAGTAAAAAGAGATACGTATAAAATAAAGGAGAAACTAAAGTAGTCACTAGGTAACTAATAAATCACCGTGTAACAAATGTCTCAAACACAAAAAATGTGTAAAAAAACGACGTTAACTAAAAATTAGAGTATCTACAAACTATCATAAAGTTAAAAAATTTTAATTGTTAGGAATTAAACACTGTGTTCTACACCCGGTAGGACATTTTACAAGAGATACGTGAACTCTCTTCTTCCTTTACCGTTGGGTGAGGTCATAAGAACGGACCTTAAGTCATAAGAACGGAACAGGGGATACAACAACAACAAATCAACGATTTTGCACAGGTTGAGAAAATGTTTAGGTACATGATATCGGACGGTCTGAAGAGACAGGTACCCTAAAAGGTCCGTTCTTATAACCTCACTCAACGGTAAAGGAAAAAGTCCCCTAGAAGAACTGGATCCTTAATTCGGTACAAAGGACGTAACGTGTTCCCGAAGGGAACATCGAGTCAACCGTTTCTTAGACGGACGTCACGTCCTCTGGACCCAGGATAGGAACCCAACGCTTCTAGGGGACCTCTTCCTTTATCGTTGGGTAATGTCATAGGAACGGACCTTTTAGAGTACCTGTCTCCTCGGACCACCCGACGTCAGGTACCCCAGTGTTTCTCAGTCCGTGTTGACTTACTGATTGTGAATGAATGGATGAAGAACGTAACGTCCACCTAAGAAATGGTGACTCGGTGCGGTGAACCTTTTGGGTACTTACAGGATATTTATGGTTAATTGAGATAGACCAAATTACACAGTAAATTCCGAACACAAAGGAATAATTAAAAGACAAACCGACTAGATAGGAAACCATATTGACTCACAATTTCAGGGGGTGATAATAATACCATGACAACTAAAGGGGAAAATTTTGGTAATTGTAAACAGAGTATGTAACTTCACGTGGATGCAACTCACGTATATATAAGTCGAAATGGATAAGAAGAACCTAACTAGGTGACCAGTAATACATTCACAAGAAGGAACGGAGAAGATCGTCAAAAATAAAATTTGAGATATTTGAGACAAAACAAACTATACTTACGACGATGATGTCGAAAATAAAAAGAAAGAATTATATTTAAATAAATAAAATTAACCCCCAATTAATGGAATTTTATAACATAACCAAAACGGTATGTAGTTGTACTTAGACGGTGTCCATATTAATTAAATAAATAACATTAACCTTTGATCAGTGAAATGTTATAACATCACCAAAAACGGTATGCAATTGTACTTACCGCTACGTGTACACAGGGGAACAGGGGTTCGGAGGGGCGGCGGTTGGAGGGAGGAGCAAGGTAGAAAGACCCAACAAGGTCACGTGGTCGAAACTCACGGGGCAAAGTACGAAACTTGGACCTGACCAGTAGATAAAGTAAATACCATTATATGTATAAAGTCACGATAAGAGAGTTTAGTGGGTGGGAGCGGGAGAGAATGTCTCAAGTTTTCAGAGATAGATAAAACGACAGAGTGTATATCCTAGTAACAATGGTAGAAAGATTTAAGGTATATGTACGCAATTATATGACATAACCGTTAAGAAGAAAGACTGAACGGAGTGAGACATATTATCCTAGGTCAAAGTAGGTAGAATAATCTTGACTAAGTTTACGTCTAAAGACAACCGTACCTTATACAAAAAGGAAGAGAACAAAAGTCAGACAAACACAGAAATCTAGACTTCACCCATAGAACATCTGTCGTATAGGTATCCAGAATAAAAACATAGGTAAGTCGGTTAAACGCAGAAAACAAACCTCGTAAATTAGACAAATGTAAATTCCATTAATAGGTATACATACAAAGGACAACGGTAAAATAATTGAAGAAACCCAAACAAAGACATCCGGAAAACAAAAAACAAGAACACGAAAAGGGGATCTCTTCAAGGAGATCGTACACAATATTACGATCAAACTACCACGACTTAAGAAGTTCAAAAAAGAACAGTCAGTTCGAAAAGTAAATAGACTGTTTAGACTTTCTCTAGGAACGACTTATCTCATTAGAAGTAACATCTAAAAAAAAAGGGGGAAAGTAGCGAAATTTATATAGGACTGTAAGGAAAGACCGTACGACTGAAAAACGACTTTTTATTCGATTATTGAAGGGAACACACGATAAACAATGAAAGGGAAACGACGAAAATTGTGAAACATAAATTAAAAACAATCGAACTAATTATACACAGAACCATAAAAAGAGAAATCTAAATAGGACATACCCTGAAAAACACGAAGGACTTGAAACCACCAACAAAAGAAAGGGTACAATTACTTCAAAAGTAGTTATTAGACAAGTTTATAAAGAGTCCGGGAAAGAAAAGAAGAGTCTGATGATATAAAGTTTACAACGACATAAACTGCAAAAGGGTTTTCAGACTCTGACAAGAGTAAAAGAAAAGTAAGAATAAAAGGAAAGACAAGGTATCGTGAATGAAGGTGGAACTTAGAAGGTCGAGTGAATGGGTAAGAAGACGTAGTCAATAAGACAAAAAATAAGAAAGATCTCATTTTTTATTAAATTTATGGAATAAAAATCATAAAATATAAGTGATAAAAGAAAGTTAGTAAAATAAAAAATAGTGATAAACGAAACAAATCAAGAAATTCAGAAACAATTTGTAAAGAACATAGAAGAGACAAATTCGGAGGAAAGGTAAAGGTCATAGAACCTAGCGTAAATAACAGTAATGAGACTTAACAAATAGTCTATCTAACGGACAAACAGTCACCCGTCGTATCTCGATCGTTAACTACGTTACGACTATGACAACGGTTTTTAGTGTACATTTTAGTGTACAAATCCAACTATGTAACGGAATCACAAACGAACGTTCACATTCACTAAAAGTCTTTATTTAGATAAAAACCAGTGTAACTGAAATCTCATAGTGTTTAGAATATTCGTTTCGTCATCTTCTAAATAACACTAATAAAAATTCAATGATAAGGGGGATGTCGAAAACTGTAAATATTCTTTGAGTTAAGAAAGGATTTGTACTAAAAGATCCAAACTGTAACGTGATGAAGAACCGTGTCGTAGTACAGTGATAAAAAATTTTACTTGTACTATTCCATCTATACCTATACCGTCGAATCTTGGTTTAGTTTTAAGTCTTAGTTGACCTCTTGGTTATCCGACTGTCCCTTCGAACCGTACGACGTCAGGTCTCCCAGCGTTTCTCAACCTGTATTTATTCGTTGACTTGACTTGACTTGTCCGACCGTAAGTTTATAATTACCTAGGGAATAAGTGTAAAAGAGTAACGTTATAAATGAAAATTTTAGATTCAATGACAGTGTAATTCGTTATAGTCAAATTAAAGGTAAGTCCTTTGTAAGTATTTATGAATGTAAAATTAAAATGAATGGAAGATTATTGAAATAGGAACTTATATAGGAAATTTTACAATAAGTTTATGAATAGAGGTGAGTAGGAAGGAGAAGTATTTTTTTAAATTCTGGTCCTCTCTGACATGTTGACAATCCATAGTAATGTATTTCAATTGTTTTTATAAAATTAAAGATTCAACGAGAAAGTAAATATAGAAATTAGGTAAAACTCGAATAAAAACACATACCACAATCTTTCACAAGATCAAAGTAAGAAAATGTTTACCAACTGGTCAAAAGGGTCGTGATGACCAATTTCTCTAACAGAAAAGAGGTAACATATAAGAACGGAGGAAACAGTTTCTATTCCACAGGTATCCACGTACCTCAAAAGAGACCCGAAAGATGAGACAAAGTCACTAGATACAAAGACAAAAACACGGTCATGGTATGACAGAACTACTGACAACGAAACATTATATCGGTCTTAAGTCCGTCCAACTAAGGAGGTCAAGGTAAGAAGAAAGAGTTCTGACGAAACCAATAAGTTCCAAAAAACATAAAGGTATGTTTAACACTTTCACAAACGAGATCGAGACACTTTTTATGGTAACCATCGAACTATCGATGGTAACTTAGATGTTTAACGAAAACCATCATATGAGTAAAAGTGATATAATTAAGAAGGTTAGGTACTTGTACCACATAAAAAGGTAGATAAACACAGTAGAAAGAAAGTAGCCACAAAATATCCAAAGATACATATCCAGAAATCAGATCCATCTAAATAAGGATTCATAAAATAAAAACGAAGTTACCACTTACCTTAACAAAGGAATTGAAGAGAAAGAGGATCTCCTTTTGTATCTGTTTTGTCAGGGACTGTACTTAGTATCGTCCTAGGAGATACTGGGTGGAGGGTCTGATTACCTTTATTTTTGTTTTTATTTGTTTACCCTGGATCAATTTGAATTTTCGAAAAAGTGTTACTTCCTTTGATATTCGTTCCATTTTTCTATCGGAAGTCTTACCCTCTTTTATTATCGTTTACTTCGTTGACGGTTTCTTAATTAGAGTTTTTATATGTTCGTTAAGGACGTCGAGTTAAGGTCTTTTTATTTACTGGGTCAGTTTTTACTCGGTTTCTTGATTTGTCCGTAAAGAGGTTTCTTCTGTATGTCTACCGATTGTTTGTGTACTTTTCTACGAGTTGTAGTGAGTAATAGTCTCTTTACGTTTAGTTTTGGTGTTACTCCATGGTAGAGTGCGGTCAGTCTTACCGACGATAGTTTTTCAGATGTTCGTTATTTACGACCTCTACCACGTCTCTTTTTCCTTGAGAGAATGTGATAACCACCCTTACGTTTGATCATGTCGGTGATACCTCTTGTCACAGCTCTAAGGAATTTTTAGACCTTTATTTTGATGGTATGATGGGTCGTTGGGGTAACGACCCGTATGTGTGTTTCTTTTGGTCTTAACTTTCTCTGTACACATGGAGTTACAAGTAGTGTCGTGACAAATGTTATCGGTCCTGTACCTTCGTTGGTTTTACAGGTGGACGTCTCCTTACCTATTCTTTCGACACCATGTATATGTGTTACCTTGTAATGAGTCGATAACCTTTCTTACGTAAACTTAGTCAAGATCACTCCACTTACTTTGGCCTCGGATAATATGTCTCGCTTCATTCAGTCTTTGCTTTTGTGGTTATGTCATATAATTGCGTATATTTACCTTAAATCTCCCGAAGGGACCACCGAGTCTACCATTTCGTAGACGGACGTTATACCCTCTGGGTCCAAACTGGGGACCCAGCCCTTCTAGGGGACCTCTTCCTTTACCGTTAGGTGAGGTCGTGAGAACGGACCTTTTAGGGTACCTATCCCTTCGGACTATCCGATGTCAGGTACCCCAGCCTTTCTCAGCCTGTGCTGACTCGCTGAAGTGAAAGTGAAAGTACCTTAAATCTTACTACCATTACTACTGGGGTATACGTTCTGTCGTTTTCTTTGTTTCTACATTTCTTTTCTGAAAACCTGAGACACCATCTTCTGCTCCCACCCTACTAAACTCTCTTATTGTAAATTTATACATATAATAGTATACACTTTGTCTAACCGTCAGATCCAAACTAAGTACTCTGTCCCACGGGTCCCGATCACGTGACCCTACTGGGTCTCCCTCCCCTACCCCTTCCTCCACCTTTCCTCTCATTTCTACCCCTTGTGTACATGTGGGTACTGGCTAAGTACACTCACATACCGTTTTTGGTGGTGTTATAACATTTCATTAATCGGAGGTTAATTTTAATTTCCTTATTTTTTTTTTAAGATTCAACGATAATGTCAGATCTATAGGTATAAACTAAAAAGAGTTCGATTTGATGAATAAGGTAGATTCACCTTGTCAATAAAATTGTACGTTGACCTTTTGGCAAGACTAGTCCAAACGTCCTTTTCTGTACTTGAGTCTGTTCAATTTAGCTAGGGTTAACAATCGATTAGATCCTGAGAAAAGTAACGTAGTATCATGTAGAAAGGACTTTGTCCAATGAATTTTAAAGTCCAACTGTTTCTAGCAGTTGTTATACACCTATAAATATAAACAAAGAATGTGGATCGGAAAACACAACACTGTGATTATTAACTTTTGTGTTCAATGAGGAGTGTTTAGGTCTCTAAAATCAAAAATTCTTCCCTAATAAAACATTTCCTTCTGTAAACCAAAAGGAATTGTGGGTCTCCCTCCGGATCTAAACTTCTTAGTCCATGGTAGGGGTATGAGTGTGACCTTTATTCCTTTCGTGTACGACTCAGGACAAAGTAAGTCAAGTACGTACCGTTCCTCCTACTGTACCCTTGTTAGTGGAGATGTGTCTTCTGTGTGTCAAAAAGTTCATTAAAAAGTACTTTTCACACTATTAAGTAAAATAAGTGATAAAATCTCAAAGTCGTTAAATTGTTGGGTACTGGCAAAAGTAGGTCTTTAACTCATTTAACGGGATATAGTATGTTACTAACTTCTATCCTTAGTCTTTAATTTTGGGTTCTACCAGTGAAAGACTCGTGTTCACAAACTTAGAATGAGATGAAAAACAGAGGATGAGGTCTTAACCACTATAGTTTCCAGTACAAGAGTCACTGAAACAAATTATAGAAAATACAAAATTGTAGAGATATATAAAAGATATATAAATATAGTATTAATACTGTTGTATAAAATTTTATTTGGTAAAGAAAATATTTAAATACCTTAAATCCGTTTATTTAATTAACGTTAGAAGGTAATTATTGTGTAATCTTAATAACCAACTACAAAAGCAATAAGTCAGTAAGAAAGTCCAGGTTGAGAAACACTGGGATACCAGATGTCGTCCGGTCCAAGGGGACAAGAGGTAATATAGACCCGTAGCGAGTTTAAGTACAAGTAACTCAGTCACTACAAAGGATTGATAAAGTAGGAGAAGGTGGAGTAAGGGGAAAAGGGAAGTTAGAAAGGGACGTAGTCACAGAAAAGGTTACTCAACCGAGAAACACAATACACCGATTTCATAGCTTCGAAGTCGTAGTCGTAGTCAGAAAGGTTTATTATAAGTCCCAACTAAATGAAATCCTAACTAACTAAAATAGAGGAACGGTAGGTTCGTTGAGAGTTCTCAGAAGAAGTCGTGGTATTAAGTTTTCGTGGTCAAGAAGGCACGAGTCGGAATAACTACCATATTGAGAGTGTAGCCATGTATTGATGGCCTTTTTTGTATGTAAACTGATATTCCTGGAAACAGTCCTTTCACTACAGAGACGAAACTTTATGAGACAGATCCAAAAAGTCTCAAAATAACAGTAGTGACGTCGGTAGTAGACGTCATTAAAACTTCGGGTTCTTTTATTTTAGACGAAGAGGAGGGAGATATGCGTTACTTCACTACCTTGGTCTACGGTAATAGAAGTCAAAAATCACAACTCAAAGTTCTATCGAGAAAGTGAGAGGAGAAAGTGATAGTAATTCTCCGAAAAATCAAGGAGAAGTGAAAGAAGGCAATCTCAACACAGTGGACGTATAGACTCCAACGACTATAAAGAGGACCTTCAGAACTAAGATTGAACACTAAGTAAGTAGGGACGTACAGTGTATTTACTTTATTCGTCCACGACGATTCAGTGAAGTCAGTACAGACTGAGACACACTGGGGTATCTACCGTCGGGTGGTCCGAGGGGACAGGGACCCTAAGAGGTCCGTTCTTGTGACCTCACCCAACGGTAAAGGTAGAGGTTACGTATTTTCACCTTTCACTTTTAACTTTCGTCCCACTGTCAGAATAACATACGGAAAGGGTTAAAACTCGGTCAGTCAACAAGGTACAGACAAAGATTGACAACGAAGAACTGGACGTATGTCCAAAGAGTCCTCTGTCCATTCCACCAGACCATAAGGGTAGAGAAATTCTTAACAGGTGTCAAACAACACTAAGTGTAACAGTTTCCAAAATCGAATCAGCTACTTCGTCTTCATCCACAAAAAAAGGACCTTAAGAGAACGAAAGAGACACTGGGGTACCTACGACTGTTAAACTAGTGACTAAGGAGACGGAAAAGATTTGGGTCGAACATGTAGACATTCAATAACCAAAGATATGACGACTTCCGACCGAACTTCTTAAAAACTCGTATTTGAATGATCGTACACTTTACTCGTGTTAACATATCATCGACCTTGTACGAAACCGTAACGGGAAGAAACCCTAACCTTACTTTTGAATGAAAAAGGTTAAGATACCGGTGACGACTCGAAGGTTTAGACGACTGTGTAACTCACGTCGTGAAAGTGTCATAGTAGAAAATCCTAAATTTATCGAGTCTATCTTAAAGTAGTGGAGGAGATCCAAACAAGTATATTACGAAGGAGTCCGGGTGAACTGAAGAGTGAGGTCTTTATAGACTGAGATCCACTTACTGGTGTGTAACACCAATAGATCCAGTGATTCGGGAAAGAAACATATTAAGAGTCATAAGAACAGTGGAGAAAATTAGAGAAGACGAAACAATCTAGTAATGGTGAGACAGGAAATAACACGGGTAAAAACGTACTTTATAAGGTAACTACAGAGGTTGAAAAACTTCTATAGAGATCAGAAAGGGTAAGATAGTAACAGGAGATCAAGAAACATTACAAACAAATTCTTCTCGAAGAATAGGGAGGAACGATAAGAGACCTTGAGACGTAAAAGAACCCATATAGAAAGGGAAAGAGTGAACGAAAAACGAAGAAAAGAAAGGAGTTGATAAATATTTCGGTTGAGTTTGTCGGTGAACGGAAGAAACCGCATCCCGAGAAAAAACGTGTACCATACATCATTGTTTAACAAAAAGAAGTGTTATTTTATTATACATAACTTATACGATTAGAACACTCTTTAGAAATATCTAAAAGATTTTAAATTGATTGAAAAGTAAGATCCATATAATTAAACACAATACAATATACGTCAATATATTTAGATCCAAATAATAGAGGGAAGGGGGAACGACCAAAACCTAATGATAATAAAAGGATTCGAAAAAAGTTTGTTAAAAACACTCATTTTACCCGAACGTTTAAAGGAAAAATAAAGAATGGGATAGTTTACGTATCTTTTCATAAGGATCAAACGAGAAATCTGTCAAATGTATTCTAATCCTATTAAACAAGGAACTTTCCGATTATTTTAGTAGAATATTTCATAAAACTAGGAACAGGAAAAAAATATATAGTCAGTCAAGTCAAGTCACCGAGTCAGCACAGGCTGAGAGACGCTGGGGTACTTAGTGTCGTGTGGTCCGGAGGGACAGGTAGTGGTTGAGGACCTCGAGTGAGTCTGAGTACAGGTAACTCAGTCACTACGGTAGGTCGGTAGAGTAGGAGACAGCAGGGGAAGAAGAGGACGGGGGTTAGGGAGGGTAGTAGTCTCCGAGAAGGTTACTCAGTTGAGAAGTGTACTCCACCGGTTTTATAACCTCAAAGTCGAAATCGTAGTAAGGAAGGTTTCTTTGGGGTCCCGACTAGAGGAAGTCTTACCTAACCTACCTAGAGGAACGTCAGGTTCCCTAAGAGTTCTCAGTAGAGGTTGTGGTGTCAAGTTTTCGTAGTTAAGAAGCCACGAGTCGGAAGAAGTGTCAGGTTATCTTTCCAAAATTAATGACGGTGTTCAAGTAATTATTAATATCGTTATAAGTTTAAAGAATAGAAAATAACAGTTAAAAACAAAAAAAAAAGACATTTAAATGAGTAAATCAGATTCGAAAGTTTGAATAAACGGTTCAATAACTGATATAGGATTATAACAGAAAAATAAGAGAACATAGACATACGGGGAGAAAATTGACATTAGAATGAGTAAACATGAAAACCAGATCTCGAATCGATTCGATAAGGTACCATGAGTAAAACACACCAGTTCATCTGATGTCCCAGGAATTTGACTATGGTCGGGGAGTACGTTTACTTCGTGTACAGGACCTATCGTTACGTTAAAGTGTTCGTTTACCTTTAAGAACTGTACTGAGGGGTTGACAGGAACAGTAGTTGCCAGAGGGACGGAGGGCCCCGAACGAATGGAATACGTGAAGAATCTATACTGGGGAACCCTGAATTGTTTTGGTCCGAGAAAAAAGTTGACTAGTTTAGTATTATTTCCGTACGTGGGATCCAGGACAGAAAGACAGACACAGGACAAATTGAAGGGATATGCAGGGGAAGTCCCTACAGACCTGAAGGAGGTTCTGGGTAATTATTATCTGAAGACAAAACCTAGAAGAGTACTAGATAACAACTTGGGACCGAAGGGTAGGTAGTGTGACACGAGGTGAATTGTCCACAAGTCAATTTTTTCAGGATTGAGGAACAATTTTAAAGAGGAAGGATCAGAATGTTTCTAAATTAAAAAAATTTTATTTATGTAAGTAGAAAACAACTAGATACATGAGGACAAAAAAAGAAGATAATTAAAGTATATTATATAGATAAAGTAAGGAAGTTTAAGGTAACCTAAAAAAGGTACCGAAAAGAGGGGATTGAATTTAACCTGTGAAATAATTAAAAGTCAGAAAAAAATTTAAATTCATGAATTGTGATATTAAAAGGAAATATAGTATTTAAAGTGACGGGAGGTTTGTAAACGTATAAAAACGTCAATATTCATGCAAATAGATAATATAAAAGAAATTGTCCACCCAATTTGTATAAAAAAATTAAAAATTTAAAAATCCTTAAAACTCCATTTGTTCTATAAAATAAATAAATAAATAAAAAATAAACAAGAAAGTTGTTACATAATGTTAAAAGACATATGTTAAGAAAACAGACAAATACATCCGAATGTCGATAAATAAAATTAGAAAAACAACGTAACCACTTACTCTAAAAAAGGAATTAAAGAGAAGACTAAAAAGTAATAATTACATATCTTTACGACTCCTAAAGGTACATAATTAAAATATAGGAGACTGAAATGACATAAGTAACTAATGGAGATCCTTAAAAGACCACCGTAGAGATCCCAAAAGTTACGTGCAACAGACGTTTGTCACTCTCGAAATGAAGAAAAGATTAGATCTAAGGAAAGTAAAGAAAAACAGGAGATTAATAATGACGATCCTGAAGTTTTTGATGACTTATTATCACCGTTCTTACCTGTGTGAACAGAACAAGGACTAGAATCTCCTCTAAGAAAGTCAAAAAGTGACGACAGTTATTACAAACAACACCTAAACAGTATATACCGGAAATAATACAATTGTATACAAAAAGATACGAATGAAGGACCTCTCAAAAATGGTATTTACCCATAGTCTAAAACAGTTTTAGAAAAAGAGATGGATAAGTCTACTAAAATACAAAAATACAAAGTTAACGATCGTAGGACACAGTGTGACTAACTAATGTATAAAACTTATTTGCACCTTAGGGATACTATTCGGAGTAAACTATTACCACGTACTAGGAAATTTACACAACGACCTAAGACAAACGATCTTCAAACAACTTCTTAAACACAGATAAAAGTAGTCTCTGTAACCGGACATGAAAAGAAAAACACACTATATAAGTACACCAAAACCATAGTCTCACTATCACCGGAGTACTTTAGTCAAATCCTTAAAAGGAAGGTAACACTAAAAGACTTTCAAACTCGTTCTATCCACGATAAAGAAGACATTTGTAAACAATCATAAGTGGACATTTCGGTAAACTGGGACCCTAAAACAAAAGACTTTCTTAAAACCAGTGTCAAAGATTAAATTAAAACCAGGTTAACTTTCCGATATGAAAAAGTTTCTTAAACAGATAAAGAAGGTCCAACAGGTAAAAAATTTCGACGAAAATCGTCAGAGAAAATAAAGACACAGTAGATAACATTGAAGAGGTAAGAGTAAAGATTAAGAAGACTAAACTCAGAAGAGGGAAAACAAAAACTACTCGACTGTATACAGTTAAAACGCATAGAAGAGTTTATTGGTCGAAAATCAAAATAAATAGAAACAAGAAGAGAGGAAGCCTCTTTCGTTACCGTGGGGTGAGGTCATGAGAACGGACCTTTTAGGATACCTGTCTCCTCGGACCATCCGACGTCAGGTACCCCAACCATTCTCAGCCTGTGATGACTCGCTGAAGTGAAAGTAAAAAGTGAAAGTACGTAACCTCTTCTTTTACCGTTGGGTGAGGTCACAAGAGCGGACCTCTTAGGGTCCCTGTCCCCTCGGACCACCCGACGGTAGATACCCCAGCGTGTCTCAGCACGTGCTGACTTCACTGAATCGTCGTCATCGTCGAAGAGAGGAAGTAAGGAAAACGTGAATAAAGACGAGACTAAGAATACTAAAGAAGATGATTACAGCTTATAAAAAATTAGAAAAATTAACAAAATCTACATCCAAATCCAACGAAAAAACTACAAGAGGAACAAAAAACTTCATCCTAAAATAACGATATTTGAATCAAGAACGAAAATACCGTAGAGTATACAAAACTCAACAGTACAAAAGTAACAGTAAACAAAAATCCACGAAAAACTAAAGGAGAAGTTAAAGAAGTCACTAAAGAACTAATAAGACTTCGTATAACCACTCGGAGGTACACAAACACAAAAAATGTCCAAAAAAAAAAGAAGATATTTTTACGAATTATGTTAAAGTTAAATATTTTAGACGGTTCAAAACTAAACACTGGGTTATACAGTAGATAAGAGTTCTTATAGAGTACACGTAAACTTTTTTTTTTTTTGACCTAAGGTAACAAAAACCTACTTTACAAGACGCATATAAGTAATCCACTTAACCCAGGTTAAATTCCGGACACAAAGGAATAATTAAAAGACAGACCTACTAGACACTAGATAGGTAACCCCACTTCACTCACCTTACAAATGTAAAGAGTGATAATAATACGATGACAGTTAAAGAGGAAAATATCTAAAATCGTAAACCGAATACATAAATCCACGAAAATACAATCCATGTATGTATAAATATTAACAATACAGAAGAAGAACCTAACTAAGGAACTAGTAATATCTCACAGGAAGGAACAGAGAACATTGATAGAAATACAATTTGAGATAAAATAGACTATACTTATAACAAAGAGGACGAAAGAAAACTAAAAGTTAACGTACCTTATAGAAATGTATCGGAGAATGAGAGTCAGACATACATAGGGATGTAAACTTTACCCAGAGAACATCTGTCGTATATCTCCCCATACAAAAACATAGGTAAAATGGTCGGAGAGAGAAAACCCACCTCTAAAATTAGACAAGTGTAAACGACGTTAACATACTAAGATGATGTTAAATGATATAACTAGACCTGAACAAAAACATCCAAAAGAGAACGTTCAAAAGTCAAGTCAAGTCAGCGAGTCAACACAGACTAAGAAACGCTGGGGTACTTAACGTCGTGTGGTCCGGAGGGACCGGTAGTGGTTACGGACCTCAAGTGAGTTTGAGTTCAGGTAGCTCAACCACTACGGTTGGTCGGTAGAGTAGGAGACAGCAGGGGAAGAGGAGGACGGGGGTCAGGGAGGGTCGTAGTCTCAGAAAAGGTTACTCAGTTGAGAACCGTGCTCCACCGGTTTCATGACCTCAAAGTGGAAATTGTAATAGGGAAGGTTTTTTGTGGGTCCTGACTAGAGGAAATCTTACCTGACCAACCTAGAGGAACGTCAGGTTCCCTGAGAGTTCTCAGAAGAGGTTGTGGTGCCAAGTTTACGTAGTTAAGAAGTCGTGAGTCGAAAGAAGTATCAGGTTGAGAGCGTAGGTATGTACTGGTGACCTTTTTGGTTTCGGAACTGATCTGCCTGGAATCAGTCGTTTCATTACAGAGACGAAAACTTATACGATAGATCCAACCAGTATTGAAAAGAAGGTTCCTCATTCGCAGAAAATTAAAGTACCGACGTCAGTGGTAGACGTCACTAAAACGTCGGGGGGTTTTATTTCAGACTGTGAAAAAGGTCAAAGGAGTAGGGAAACGGTACTTCACTACCCTGGTCTACGGTACTAGAAGCGAAAGACTTACAACTCGAAATTCGGTTTAAAAAGTGAGAGGAGAAAGTATAAGTAGTTCTCCGAAAAATCAAGGAGAAGTGAAAGACGGTATTCCCACTACAGTAGACGTATAGACTCCAATAACTATAAAGAGGGCCGTTAGAACTGAGATCGAACACGAAGAAGGTCGGGTCGCAAAGAGTAAATTTACTATATAAAAATTAAAAATAACTCCATATCAACTATTATACAAAGTCTATATGTTGTACCACTAAGTGTTAAAAATTTTACATAAGGTAAATATTAATAATATTTTATAACCGACGTAAAGACACACAATAGGAACATAAGTAAAATATGTATCATCAAATATGGAGAATCAGTAGATAGTGATATAAAGGGGAGAAGAGGGGGAGGGGTAACTATTGGTGATCAAACAAGAGGTATAGACACTTAGACAAAGGAAAAACGATGTAAGTAATCGAACACAATAAAAATCTAAGGTATAATTCACTGTAATATGAATTTAAAGGGGGACTGAATAAAGTGACTCGTATCATGGGAGGTTTAGCTAGGTATAACAACGTTTACCGGATTAGAGTAAAAAAATACCAAATCATCATAAGATAACATATAGATGTGGTGTAAAAGTAATAGGTAAGTAGTCGACTTTCTGTGAAGACAAGTCAAGTCAAGTCAGTGAGTCAGTACAGGTTGAGAAACGCTGGGGTACTTAGCGTCGTGTGGTCCGGAGGGACAGGTAGTGGTTGAGAACCTCAAATGAGTTTGAGTACAGGTAGCTCAACCACTACGGTAGGTCGGTAGAGTAGGTGACAGCAGGGGAAGAGGAGGACGGGGTTTAGGGAGGGTCGTAGTCTCAGAAAAGGTTACTCAGTTGAGAAGAGTACTCCACCGGTCTGAATTCAACGAAGATATAGAATCGTTAACATTTATAACGACGATACTTGTAACATCACGTCCATAGAAAACTTAACGACAAAAGAAACCCCTCCCATATATATAGGTCGTCACCTTAACAAGTCAGTATACCATCAGGATAAAAATTGAGAAACTCTTTGGAGGTACGACAAAGTTTTCATTACATATTCCCAAAGGAGAAAAGGTGCATAACTGTAGTGAAAGTAAACACCAGAAAAATTACTATCGACAAGACTGTCCATACTATACTATAGAGTAACACCCAAACTAAACACAAAGACACTACCAATCAATAGATTGATAGAAAAGTACACAGATAACTAGTAGATATACAGAAACGTCTTTACAGACAAGTCGAAGAGACGGAGAGACGGATAAAAAATTAACTCATTAAACCAAAAATACAACAAAATATTCAGGAAACCTATAAATTTTATAATTCGGGAATAACGGATATAAAAACGTTTATAGAAGAGGAATAAGTGACTCACCGGAAAGACAAAACAACTTCCTGAGGGAACGACAGGGTTTCGTAAAATCAAACCAGATCGAGAGAAACAAATAAAAACGAAAACAATGGGTGAAGAACTTCTCTTCTATGTCTTTGTAAAAACGACTCTATTTAGTAGAGGAGTTACTTGAATAGTATAAACAAAAGAATACTAAAGTCCTTAATAAAAATTCGTAAATTAGGTGAACCTGAAACAAAGACATGTACCACACTCTTTCATCAGATCAAACTAAAAAAAAAAAACCGTACACCGATAGGTCAAAAGGTTTACGGTAAAGAACTTTTCGACAGAACAGGTGTCACATATAAGAACGGAAGATACAACATCTACTTGACTATTGTATTGACACTCGCATAAGGACCAAAGAGAAGTAACTAGGTAACAAGACACACAGACTAACACGGTCATAGTATGACAAAACTAATAACATCCAAACTAAGGAACTTTGGTTCCTTACGGTATTTATGTCGAAACAAGAAAGGGTACTAACAAACTAATAAGTCTAAGAAAACACAACGATTCGTTTAAAATTTACTAAACAAGATTAAGACACTTTTTACGGTAACATTAAAAATAACTTTAACGTAACTTAAACACCTAACGGAACTTATGATACCAAAAATTGGTATTTTAAAAAGTTCCAATCGAAATAAAGATCTATAAAATAAGAAAAACTACGTTGAAATCCACCTTAAAAATGGATGAAAGAGAAAGACTATCAATGAAAACTCACATATTTTGAAGTGTCTAAAAACATACGATTAAAACATAGGTCGTTGAAATGATCAAAGTAAAAAATGATGCTGTCATAAAAACACCAAATCCTAAAAGACATATATAATACAGTAGACGTTTGTCAAAATGAAGAAGGAAAGATTAAACTTACACAAAGTAAACTGAACAGACCGATCCTACGGGGTATGATACGACTTATTGTTCCCGTTCTTTCCCGTAAGCGTACAACAAGGACTGAAGTCTTCTTCACGAATTACACCAAACCCGACATTCTAACAGTGAATCCTGTAATAATATAACTCTATACAAGGAAGTTATGGATATAAAACCCTCAAAATAGTTATTTTCCTACGACTTAAAATGGATTTCGAAAAGGGTGTCACAAAAGAATAACTTAAAGACAGACCTACTAGGTAGGTGACAACATTAACCCCTCAAATTCAGGGGACGATAATAATGTAATGACAGTTAAAGAAGATAATTCAAACAATTATGAAAATAAACTTAAATCCAACGTAGATATAATGTCACAATATTGAAAAAGATTCTAAGTAGGAAAATAGTAATACAACAGAGAACAATGTCAGGTAAAAAATTTAAATAAAACAGATTATAATTTTCTTTAGACCCCATTTTTATGGGGTCTAAAGGTAAAAGTACTTGATGCAAAAGGGGAGGAGAACGAAAATTAGAGACACACAGAAATCTAATTCTAACCTTCAGACAATATCTGTTGTATATCTACCTAATACAGAAAAATAGTAAGTAGATGATAAACAGAAAACTGACCTCGTAAATTCTGAAATGTAAAAAATAATTCAAAAATAATTATCCATACATAACAGTAAAAAAGTATTAAAATTCTAACAAATATATCAACAGAAGTAAAATTCAACTACTAGAGAACAAACTTGTGTCAGATTTTAGGGATATATAAATGGTTGAAGGTACTGTAAATTATAAAAACTATAGTATAAAACGTATAAAACCAATCACATAGAGAAATGAATAACACTTATATCTACTAAAAAATGAAGTAAACGGAAAACTAGAAGGAAAATCAAAATATTCACGAACTATCAATGAAAAGACACATGAAAGGAAGGGTTACCCTAAAAAAGAAAACACCAAAAGTATAAAGATTAACACCAGGAAAGAAAAAGAGAGTCTCTTCAAATAAATTGTAAAGAACTTTCCGACAAAATCACCATGACTTAAGAAAATGGAAATGAATAGATATTTTGATAGAAAGTTTAGACTTACTACGTAAACACTCAACCCGTAAGAACTAACAGAACCAAGATTCCAAAAAAAAGGGGAGATTAGTGAAATTTATATAACACGATGAGGGAAGACCAGACGTTAAAAACGACTCTTCAGTCCATTATCATAATACCATGAGGTAACGTGTGTTGACAGTGAAAAGAGAATGACGGAAATTCTAGTACGAAAATACAAATTAAAAATGAAAAATTATGTCACACAGAAACGTACCTGGAGAAACACAAATCGAACAAACCTTTGAGATACGAAGGACCTGAACTTACAGACAGAGGAAATGGTTAAAAATCCCTTCAAAAGTCGATAATTAAGAAGTTTATTCAAGAGACGAGGAGACAGAAGAAGAAAACCCTGAGAATGTTACGTTTACAACCATTCGAACAACAATAGATTCTCTAGAGAATTTAATATCAGTAAAAAAATTCAAAAAAAAAAAAAGAAAGTGCAGGTCGAACCCATTAGAGATTATGGAACAGAAGGTCAATTGATTAGGTAAAGAGAGATAGTAGATTAGATGATAACTAGGACAGATCACATATCAAATCAATAACTAAAGAACTTATAAAAAACCACGAGGAAATATAAAAGATTGAGACGATTTTACAAGGTATACTTAAGAAAAGCAAACAAGTAACTCGTAGAAATACTAGTAATAGAACTTGAGAAATGGTTGATCTAACGAATAGAGGTAAAGTAAATCAAGAAAAAAGACTCCAAAACGGAACAAGGTACGAAATTTTATACAAGAAGAACGGAGGAGTAAAACGAATTAAGAGACTAATAAAGATACATAACCTATCCAGTCAATACCAAGGACTAGAACCTTTTCATTGGAATAATACCTCCCAGAGAGACCCTACGAGAGGTTGCAGTCTTTCACCCAGACTGGATCCGAGTAAAGTTTAATGACGGAGACTTGACCCAGAGTCTCGTACACTCTAAAAAAACACACGGGGAATTCTCACCTCAAAGACAAAGTATGTCTGGAGACCAGACGTATTGTTATTATTACGTTCGGGGAGACCAAAAGTTTCGGTCCACAGGACCCCCGAACAGAAGGATCACATTCTGGGGTCCGACCCCTCAAGTTCCAATCCGAACATAGGAAGTGAGAAACCCCTTTTGGAGACGTGAACATTAATAACAGGGTAAACTTCTAGTGTATGGACCCCCACACCCAGAACTGATATGACAGAGGTGGGCAGAAGGGACAGAACGATACTAAGGGAAAAAGGGAAAATATAGAAAGTCAAGTCAACGAGTCAGTACAGATTGAGAAACGCTGGGGTACCTGACATCGTACTGTCCGGAGGGATAGGTAGTGGTTACGGCCCTCAAATGAGTTTGAGTTCAGGTCACTCAACCACTACGGTAGATTGGAAGAGTAGGAGACGACAGAGGAAGAGGAGAACGGAAGTTAGAAAGGGTTTTTGTCCCAGAAAAGTTTATTCAGTCAAGGAGGGTAGTCTACCGGTTTCAAAACCTCAAAGTCGAAGTACTAGTCAGGAAGGTTACTTATAAGTCCTGACTAAAGGAAATCCTACCTGACCAACCTAGAGGAACATCAGGTTCCCTGAGAGTTGTCACCAGAAGTTGTGATGTCAAGTTTTCGAGTCAAGAAGCCGTGAGTGGAAAGAAATATCAGGTCGAGAGTGTAGGTATGTACTAATGACTTTTTCGGTATCGGAACTGATCTACATGGAAACAACCGTTTCATTACAGTATAAAAGGCTCCGGTTTTTTTAATTTCAGACAGTAACAAAGGGGTAGATAAACCGTACTTCACTACCCTGGTCTACGATACTAGTCTCAAGAACTTTATGTGTAAAGAGTTCTCCGTTCAGTCCACCAGACCATAAGGGTAGAGAAATTCTTAAAAGGTGTCAAACACCACTAGGTGTCAGTTTTCTAAACCGTACGAGTTATTTCGTTTTTATCTACGAAAAGACCTTGAGAGAAGGAAAAAGTTATTAGGTTGTCTACAAATGTTAAACTAGAGACCAAGGAGACGAAAAAGATTTAGGTCGAACTTGTAGTACTTCAAGTGTCAAGTATATGTCAACTTCGGACCGAACCTCTTAAAACTCGCAATGAAATGATCACACACTCTACTCACGTTAACACACCATCAAACTCGTAAGAAACCGTAACGAAAAGAAACTGTAACCTTACTTTTGACTGGAAAAGGTCAGGACACCGGTGACGACTCAAAAAGTAAGGACCGTATAACTCCCGTCGTGAAATTGTCGTAGTAGAAATTCCTAAACTTTATCGAGTTCACCTTAAGGTAGTGGAAGTAATCGAAACAAACATCACTACGAAGGATTCCGGGTGAACTGAAGTGTAAGGTCCTACAAACCGAGATCCACTCACTAGGGAGGTAGTACTAGTAGACCCTAATAGACACTTCTAGAAAAAACATATCAATAAGACACATAAGAACGTTGGAGAAGGATTATAGAAGACGCAGACAATCCAGGTATGGTAAAGACAGTAAATAACTCGGGTAGAAACGTACTTTACTAGGGAATCATAGAGACTAAAAGAACTTCTCTAGAGATCAGAAAGGATAAGACAAAAAAAAGGAGATAAAGAAACGTGACTAGTGATTCCTTCCGAAAGAATTGAGAGGAACGATAAACAACCTTGAGACGTAAGTTAACCCATATAGAAAGTTAAAGAAAAGTGTCGATAAATATTCAGGAGGAGACTGTCGGTAAAAAGAAAAAACGTAATGAAAGAGAACTCCAATCAGAACTAAAGACAGAGGACATGTTACAGGACTTGGAGGTAGGTATCAAGTAGTCCGTGAGACTATAAGTCTCACGAGTTTGTTTGCAGCACGGGTGGTCATGGGTCCCTGGGGTGTCTCTGATCTGTCATGACACAAACTCGTAGAGGACACCTTCATACCCAGTCGTCGTCTCACAGTGTCCCTATCTGAGACCCACGTCGTCTGAAGCAATACCGTATTCCAGAAGACCTCCTCCAGCGGTAATTGGGGTGGTTTCTCGACGGTCTTGAATGTCTCCCGATCCTTAATCTGACAACCCCCCGTGTTTGTCTTGGATCATGTGTGGTCCTGGGTCTTATTTCCTCGTTACTGGGGTGTTCTCTGACTAGGTCTGAACGGGCCAACACAGGTCTCAGAGGTCACCTCCGTACCCAACCACCACCGGACGACGTCCCAACTCCCGTCAGTCACATCGTCATGTAAGTACCCTAGAAAACTTCCTCCAGCGGTAATAGAAGTAATAGAGGTGGTATCAAATCGGGGGCCATTTATCACCCCTCTCTTGTATCGAGGGGGGCAGTTGTCTTTTAACTAAATTTCTAAATTACTTGTCCCGGGACGGGTAGTCTTGTTCTGGGTCAAAGGGGGAGTCAGTCAGAGAGGGTAGTCCTTCGAAGGTATTCGGAGAATAGGAAGAGGTAGTCTCCCGTCTGTGTGACCTTTGATGTTAGTGTCTTTTGATTGGTTAGACTAATGTACATGGTGTCGGAACAGATTGAGTTACTTTACTACTCGGTACGACACATCCCGGTGGGTTCCACTTACACAGTACCACCTCTGCAGACTGTTTTACACCAGGTGACCTCTTCCCTTACCGTTTGGTGAAGTCATAAGAACAGAACTCTTGGGGTACTTGTCATACTTTTTCGTTTTTTCTATCGTGTAACTTTCTACTTGAGGGGTCCAAACATTCACGGGTTATACGATTACCTCTAGTCACCTCTTGATTGAGGTCTTTCTTACTTCTCTACCTCGGTACGTCTTTGTTGTGTGTCAACAACTACACTGACCACTACCTTCATTTCAGACTACGACATTTCTCTTTATAAAGTGTCCTTGGACCTTACAATTCAGGTACCTAGTTCCGTTTAACCTTCACCAGTTTGTTCTCTACCGTTCTTACTTAGAGCTGTAAAATCTTTAGTCGTTTCATTTTACCTGTCCTTACTCACTTAAATTGAGTCCACTGGTAATATAGATGATCATACCCCTTCTTAGGGAATCTTCTTTACCTCATCGGTAGTATCAGTTGTTCTCAGGCTTTACGTCATGTACCTATGTTAGAGTTTTTGCTGTCTTACTAGAGACAAGGAAAGATTCGTTTGGTAAGTGTATAGTGCCATTAGGTTCAGATTGGGGGGATGGTCATTACGACTTCTTCGACTTCAACTTACCAAGATATTTCTGGATGTTCTTGAAGATCTTGATTGTGGGTCTTATCTACAAGAAAAGTAATATCCCTTGACCTTACATTTTCATTCTGCAGTTCTTTGTGGACCTCATTACCCGTTTAAACCGGAACCTTATGTCTTACTTTGTCCCGTTTCCGATTATCTCAAAAGGGTTCTCTTGAGTGATCAGTATCCTTTGTGGGAGAAGGTTTTTGTGTTCTCTTCTGAGATGTGTACCTGTAATGGTCTACCAGTTATGGTTTTAGTCTAACTAGTATAAGAAATGTAGGTTTCCACTTCTTCGAGATATGTCAGTCGTTTTTTTTTTTTTTTTTCTGATCCTCGACTGACACCGAGTCTAGTACTTGAGGAATAACAGTTTAAGTCTGAATTTAACTTCTTTCATCCCTTTTAGTGATCTGGTAAGTTCATACTGGATTTAGTTTAGGAAATACTAATATGTCACCTTCACTGTTTATCTAAGTACCCTAAGTGAGACTATCTGTCGATGACGACGACGATTCAGCAAAGTCAGCACAGGCTGAGACACGCTGGGGTATCTGTCGTCGGGTGGTCCTAGGGGCAGGGACCCTAAGAGGTCCGTTCTTGTGACCTCACCCAACGGTAAAGGAAGAGGTTACGTACTTTCACTTTTCAGTTTCACTTCAGCGAGTCAGCACAGACTGAGAATCACTGGGGTACCTGACGTCGGATGGGCCGAGGAGGTAGGTACCCTAAAAGGTCCGTTCTCATGACCTCACCCAACGGTAAAGGAAGAGGTTACTTGACACCCCGGTACGAGTTATTTAGAAATCAGGTTAAAAGACAACTAACCGTCCCGACACAAGGGAGAGACAACAAACTGGACTCCGGTTTGAGACCACCTCCACTACTTCTATTACCACTGGAGGAAGTCGTCACGTACTTGATGACGTGAGTCACAGTGGGTTAGGACTTCGTTCGGTGGAGGAGGGGTACACAGGTGATCTCTGAGGTTCTGTCAGTACCCGTTCAGACCCAGTCAGAGGACACCCTAGTGACGAGGAAAGAGGACCCAGGACCACGTGTGTTCCAGGACAGACACGGAAGAGTCTCAGACAAAGGGGTCAGGACACATTCAAGACCACCGAGATACCACCCAATTACCACTGGAGGAAGTCCTCCCGAATACGGTATAGGTTCAGATGACGTGGGTCTCGGGGACGAGGGCGTCGTCAGGTGACGACTGGACATGGAGGAATCCTCTGTGGGTTTGTGTCAATACAGAGTCAGAGACACCACAGAGACCCAGGACCATAGTTCCCACCACAATTCTATACCAACTTGGGAGACTCGTAGTGACCTCCCATACCCTAAACTAAGATTTACACTAAAGAGGGGAGGATGGTACAAAGACCCCGAAGAAGAAACGGGAACCTACACCCTATAGAGGAGTTTTAGTGAGGTCGTGACACATCGGTGGTGAGGTTGTGGTACGTCGGCGGTGAAGTCCCGGATAACAGAACGACCTCCCGAAGAGACGGGAACCCGTACCCCATAGAGGAGTGTCAGTGAGTTCGTGACGTGTAGATATAAAGAAATCTATGAGAAATATAGTATTCCTATAATCGGAATACACAGATAATATTAAACGTTTGTAAAGACACATAGTAAACAGTAAAATAAAACGAATAAAAAACGGTACGTGTCCAAAATTCTTCAGAAGATCCATTAGTTTAATGTGTAGAGAAGAAATAACGAAGATCTAAACCCCAGATCTTCAGTCCTTTTAAGCTGAGTGAGACTCTACTAACACCTCGTATTGGTACGAAGGAGACCCTAAACACACGGAAAAGGAAAGAGTAAATAACGAGACTAACTGAACCTTAAGTAAGACCACATAAGAAATTTCTTAAACAGTAAAAGGAGTACCAATAGACAAATCAAATTATCAAAGTGTACAGTATAAATCATCCAGTAGAAGGTAAATGAAGGTAATTTTTATCAAAGGACTTTATGAAAGAGAAACATTACGGGTAGACTATCCGAAATTAAACGAAAATGACAGATAAAATGAATGTTAAGAAACAGTGGAAAGGTGAAAGACAAAAGAAAAGTAGGATATTAGAAAAGGGAAAAAAAAAAAAAACCAGTATAGTCGGAAAGGAGTAGAAAATAATAAGAGGATAGAGTTCTGACGTAGAACAACGTAACAGACTTAAACGGATTGTCAACTGATTTTAAAAACTACATATTTTCAATAAAAGTATATATACAAAAAATAAACTCAAAGTATTTCGTTAAAGAAAAGGAAGAAAACCGACAAAGAGTCATGGTAAAGTATCCAACATTCCTCAAAGTAACCACTACCTGTCCCTTCGGACCGTACGTCAGGTACCCCAGTGTTTCTCAGTCTGTGGTGACTTGACTTAACTTTCTCAAAGTACAAAAATAGACATAAGATTCCAATTAAAATATGTCAAATTTATAAGTAATCGTCAGTCTCTACACTTAATACTAATCAAAAATACTGTAGGTTTAAGGGAGGAGTTTAGAAATTGACCTCTTCCCGGGATACACGTATCAAGAGTCACATCTGTAATCAGTAACGATACATGTTAGACGATACAAAACGACCAGAGTAATATAACGTTATACAAGGAGACTGACAAGTTTGTTTCGATATACATTTGGTGACCCTGGGGGTCGTACGTAAAGGTCCCAAGAAAGATAGATGACACACACACATGAATCAGTGAGTTAGTACAGGTTGAGAGACACTGGGAAACCTAGTATTGGGTGATCCGATGAGAGAGGTACCCTAAAAAGTCGGTTCTTATGATACGACGACGACGATTCAACGAAGTCAGCACAGGCTGAGACACGCTGGGGTATCTGCCGTCGGGTGGTCCGAGGGAGTAGGGACCCTAAGAGGTCCGTTCTTATGACCTCACCCAACGGTAAAGGAAGAGGTTACGTACTTTCACTTTTAAGTTTCACTTCAGCGAGTCAGCACAGGTTGAGAAACACTGGGGTACCTGACGTCGGATGGTCCGAAGAGACAGGTACCCTAAAAGGTCCGTTCTAATGACCTCACCCCACGGTATCACCCAATGATAAAGGAGGAAGTCCCCTGGAAGGTCTGGGTCCCTAGTTTGACCGTAGAGGATATAGAGGTCGTGACGTCCGTCTAAGAAAGGGACGACTCGTTAGTTCCTTCGGAATAGAGGATGGAGTGTCTTTAATAGAGGGATGATTATGGTATGAAGAGGTCTTCATTTCGCAGGTTTTACCTGACAAGACAAGTCTTGGAAATGACCTCAACAAGTGTAACACATGTTCACGTTTTGACTTCGTCTCTTCACCTTTATTTTATCCATCCAATACTCTGTTAAAAGATCGACGGAGTCTTAAATCAAGAATGTCTCATCTCTTTGTCTGTACCATAAGACACTACCTTCTACACAGTATAAAAGTACTTAATTTTACATCCACTAGATTCTCCATTTTAGACCCTTTATAAAAGAATTAAGTTGAGATAAATGACATAATAACCCAACCAGTTTTTCAAACAAACCCAAAAAGGTCAACTACAACTTTTTGGACTTGGTTGAGAAACCGGTTGGGTAATCTAATACTTAGATTAAAACTTACAACGAGATTTAAGGAAAAAGGGAGATGAAACGAACTGTAAATACCATGATCATAAAGGTCGATCTATGTTGACTTTTACTTTTGGAGGAAAAAACCTTTCTACACATTTCGTTACAAGTGAAAAAAGAGGATTTTAACCGGTTCTGATATATCGGTTCGATACTGTACAAAGGGGTTCACGTTTTTAGTCCACTTTACGACATGCTCGAAAACGTCAAAACTAACTTTCGTCAATTGAATTCGGTTATACAGACTCTTTTAAGGATAAACCTCGCTCATCGTTGTGTAAGTACAATTAAACATGGTTCTCCTGTAACCTTACACATTCAAAGATGTATCTGAGTAAGTTTGTTAGCAATGAGTTAAGATCCACATTACAACTTTTCTTAAGTATCCGTAAAAATTTAAAGTAATACGTATCGAAAGTAACATGTAAACTTAATTAATACCGAAATATTAGATTATTTGTAGGAGAATAAGAATTTGGAAATAAGTTTATGATACAACAAAACAACAACTACGATTACAATAATGAAGAAACAGACTTGGAAGTTACACCTCTTTTGTAGTTACATTTAGTTTACCATTTATTTACACGAACCGGAGTAAACTCTCCGGTACAAAAGACTTCTAGTCTATAATACTTTTTCCGTCGACCTTCTATCATCTCAAAACACTTTCTCTCCTGTGTCAATTGAAGGTTGAGACGATGATCGACGTACTGAATTGGAATTAAAAGGAGTAAACGTTTCGTGAAACTCACAACAGAACTGTTAGTACCCTCTTTTAAGTATCTTTTACTAATTGTGAAATGGTCTTGTATCATTCATTAGTTGTTTCGTGGAGATATATTGACTCTCTACCTCCATCGAATCTTAATCATAATGGAATTTCTTGTTTGTAGTCAGTTTGGAACGGAGAGTATTTAATTGTTAAAAGACTTTATTAATACTTTTCATGACATCCAGAAGAGACAAGTATGTAATAGATAAAACCTTATTAATCCGTAAATCAAGATCTCTACTCCACGTCTTCTTTCTTTTCTTTCTTCATTCTCAGACTTTATCGGACTCTCCATTTAATATAACCCCCTCTTGTCATGGATCGTATCATACTTAGTGTCAATACTTCACTGAGTCCTCTGTTATTCAACTGAGACACTCTATTGGTCTGTATACCGTGGGTGTCACATTGTCGACGGTTGAATAACAGACTTAGTAAAGTTCCACTGGTCCGATATACTGTAGATTACACTAAACCCACAAAAGTTTATAAAAAGAATAGTACATTAAATATCTCTAATGACAATAATACGACGTCAATTAAGATAGGGTGTTATAAAGTAGTCAAGGAGTACGGTGGTTTTGAAATAGTAGAGATGACGTCTGACGGGTACTCTGTTCGTAGTCTCACTAAACAGATCTCAAGATTTATCTTCACTAGACAACGAAAGAAGATTTCACAAACCTAGTAACCTTGTCTCGGGTTATTTGGTTCGGTGTCTCCAATCTGAAACTCCAGTTTTAAATCGTACATAAATGATCTGGAGTTCAAGAAAGCCGTAAATTCCTATGTTATTAAATTAATTATTATATGTTTTACCAACATTCTATACACTCAAGTTTCACCAGTCAATTAACTTCTACGTTTCAAAAATAATTTTCATCTTCAAATTATTCCAATATTTTGTACGAGTACTTTAGACTTTCGGTTGAAAGTAATAGAGTTATGATAAGTACAATTAAAGACTCTATACCCTATAAATTACAAACCCTATACCTTTAAATTTACCGTTTATAGACGGACCGCACGACGATAAGTACCCCAGTTCCTCTCAGTCTGTGCTGACTCGCTGACTTGACTTGACTTGACTATATAATCAAATTTTAAACCTTAAAAATTACAATGATTAGTTGTGTTGTCACATAAGTATTTTGAATCTTATTGTCTTAAAATCTTTAGTAAATGTCGTGACTAAGGGTTTTATGCAGAGAATCCTGAAATTGTCTATGTTACAAAGTGTCAGTTTATTTTAAGTCTTTATGACTCAATACACCAAAGAAATGACAACCTAGAGATTTTCAGAAGGTTTACGTTTAAAGAAGTGCTTAACGACTTACACTGTCTTAATGTTATAAATACAAAGAACTTGAATATACTAGTACTTTGAGAAGTGATACCTAGAACTTCACGATCCTTTATATGTAACTTGAGAAATAAAATACACTGTCTTGATTTTAGGTACCATTAATACACCGATCCATTACCGTCTCTGTCATAATCTTTATCATCTAAAGAACAGGTCACTGAAAAAGAAAATAAAAAATTTTTTTGATTATAAAATATATTATCTTACTGTTTGTTCAAAAGAAGATTAAAACAGTGGTGTGAAAAGATTGAGTGTTTAATAATCACCGTATCCATCTTCTAATAATTGAGAATACGATAAACCTCATTTCAGAAGGGATGGGGGTTGTGTATCCTCTCGTTTTATATTGAACTAAAGTAAATAAATCGTAATTAATCGAATAGGATTTCTTCCTTTTACCCTAAAGAGACTACTAGGTTTTTAAGTTCTTGTGTTGAGTAACGTAGTGTAAAATAAAAATTTATATGAACTTTAACGACGACTTTTCAGGTCTTACAGGTAACTGTACCTTTATCTAATGTGTACTGTTACGTGTACTGGTAGACGGGTCCGTTTCAACGGGAAAAACAACTCAACTCACCTTTCCAATTAAAGTTGAATCGAGACACACACCAACCCGTCAAGGGTTCACTTTTGGTTTTGTGTAAAAATTTTACAAATAAATTTTTCTTTCTCATGAGTCAATCACACACTCACATTCACACACACCGGTCACACACGACTTCATTCAAGGGTATTCTCACTTAAGAGGTGTACCTATCCGAGTCCACCGACCCTCTATTCACCCTGAGGGAGAATCCAAATATCCCCCTGGGAATTATTCTTTATTAAGTAACAAATGTGTGATCCCTTTCAATTGTTTCCTTATCACTTGTCAAACGTTACTTTTTGTTACTCTGTAAAGTAGGCGATACCTTCAATTAGATTTGACTTTAGGTTGACTCTATTGACTCTTCTCAGTCAGATATATGAACTCGCAAAGTAGAGATTCCATTTAATTGTTCTATTAGAATTTCTCTCTACAGTTTATCTTGTCACATTGTTAAAGTTGATATGTATTTCTTTTGGTTAGACCTATGACTGTCGTAGTCTTTAATCATACAGGAATTTATCAAATAAAAACAGTCACCTTTGTGTCCGGTACCGTAATTTACAGATGTCTTTTAAGTATACCGTAAACGATCGGACGATCATTTTTTGTAGTAAATTTTGGTTTCGATTTGAAGATTGTCAAGAATCTTTCTTTACTCTTAAAGTGTCAGACCAACATCTATATCTTGTACCTTAATACCGTAGACAAGTTCATTGTTTTAAGTGATAAACAAATAAAAATCAAATTCTTTTGCGTATGTTACGTATACAGAGACCCGTGTACAAGTTATTATTTTTACAAAACGTTACTTAATCCTTTCTATACTCGAAACGTACTCAACTACACTTTTGAACTAATTGTATTTGTGAAAAGTTACGTGGGATTCATGTATTAAGTGTATGATATTTCCTTTTATTTTTTACGTAAAAAGATTCTTACGAATTGAAGGTACAGTCTTCTCACTTTCTTTGGAAAAAGATTTTTTACAAACTAAAAAGTCGAATGTTTGTCTAGTCTGTTGTGTTTAAAAATGAATTACAAGTGTTAAGACCCACGACTAACTGTCAGTCTGTCGATCAGTCATCATGTTCCTATATTTCTTATCATTGTTGTTTCTGTATCTGTTTCATTTTACTCTACATGTACAAAACAAAAAATGTATGTCGGAATATCAAAGGTAGTGTAGTAAGATTTACGTTTTATTAACGTTAATGGACATTGTTCTCTATACATTGATATTGAAAATGACTAAATTCTTTCTGATTTCTATATATACTTTCCTTCTCTTTCTAGACTCCCGAGCCACGACACCTTTTATGGGATCTAATCACCAAAGTCACCGACCAGACCATTCTAAAGTTCTTATAAACTGCTGGAGGTAATAGAACATGGAACATACCTCATGTAGAACTATAACATATTCAGTTGACATTTTGAAGATTGTCCACATCTCTTACAAAAAAAAAAAAAATTACATCGACTTCTTTCATTTCTTTTTGTCACTTTATTATATCACAAATTTCCTCTGAAGTCCTAAAAGTCTATATCATGTTTATGTCTCATCGTGGAAATACATAGAAAGAGATCTTTTCGTTCAATTATGTCCTACCATAATGACACTGATAGTTTACTTTATCATATTCTTATACGGATTTATATCAATATATTGTATTATATCGTATTTATTATTATATGTTATATGTATTAATTATATACATATATAACATTTGAGATATATATACATGATAAAACATATATTATCATATTGTAAATATATATGTTATATACATATTGTATATATAGTATATATTACACAAATATAAAATACATATGACATATCATATAGACACATTATACATATTGAATAAGTTCGACTGTCACTTAATTACGTATAAAAATGAAATGTAATTAAAAAATCACGAATTCGTTTATAATTTTATTTAATAGTTGTACCCAAGTAATGTAACAAAGTAGATGTATCGTCTGAATAATTTATTTTGGATTTTAGTTTATTTTTCCGGATACCTTAAGAGACTCACACACACGATTCAGTGAAGTCAGTACAGGTTGAGAAACGCTGGGGTACCTGACATCGGGTGTTCCGAGGAAACAGGTACCCTAAGAGGTACGTTCTTATGACTTCATCCATCAGTAAAGAAAGAGGTCCCCAAGAAAGGTTGAGTCCCTAACTTGGGTCCAGAGAGCGTAACGTCCGTCTAATAAATGGTCGACTCGGCGGACCCTACGGGACCATAATAGATGACCTAGAATCATATAAGTTATTTAAAAAGTAATAAAAGTAAGAAAGTAAATTGTTATAAAATTCATGGATGAAAAACGGTTCAAACACAACCAATGTGGGATAAAGTCCCTTTAATTTACGTCATATGTTTTTCCACTAAAACATTTATAACTTCGGAACAAAATTCAACGGTTACCTTTCCTCATGATGTGTTTCAATCTTCTCCTAATATAATGATCTAAAGAATCAAAAGAAGATGATTACTATTAAGTCGGAAGGTTTTACTAAAAAATTTATTATTCCTTTGTGAAGTACAATCTGTGGTAATCTTTGTTGATTTTGTAACATCTAGAACTCAAAATGTTTACCAAATTTTATGATAAACAAATTGTTTCCACTATAAGAAAATCTCTTACTTTTTTATGTGTTTGTAATACTTTACCCAATAGGTTGAAGAACTTGTAGTATGTTAAGAATCAATCTTTTTTGAAATAACTCAATTAACATTTACTCAGTCTTTGTATACCTAATCTAAAAGAAACTTGACATATACCCAGATTTTAAATTTATCTTTTTCAGGAACTGTTTACGTAAAATCTACAATGAAATGATCTTTACCAACTTATTACAAATTTCTACAAATTATTTTAGTTTTGTGTCGACCCAAGGAGATAGTAATCATTGATATATTAATGACCCGCACTCTACTTTGGTATAGGAATCGTTCGTAAGTGGTTTATAGGTTACTTTTATGTTTATGAGTCTATTATCGATCTAATTATTTTAAAATCACTTTTGACGTAATGAAAGTACAAATTTCATTGTACTTTAGTTTAATTAAAGTTTTCTAGTTACTGTTTTATAAACCCTTTGAATCAATTCCATAATGTAAAATAAAAATACGTTATTACATAAGTTTAACTGGGTTACAAATATTTTGAATATTGTTAATTTGAAAATAATTCAAGATAATTAAAATCACTTTTGAAACTCTTTTACTTCGGTGATACCGGAGAAAAGGTACTTTAGGACAAGTACGAAGTTTTGTTTGTAAAGTCAAAGACCCCTTTTCTAAGAGACAATAACTATATGAACTGTGATCAAAACAAACTTTGTATAGGTGAAAAGATTTTCAAAAGTACAATAATAGGAATTAATAAGGATTTAATCATAATATTTCAGTGTCTTTTGTTCTAAAACCGATCCTAATGAATAGAAAGTAATTCATAGGTTTATGGGTCACCTGTATTTAAGGGAATGAAAACATAGGAAGTGTATGAATTCGTGTCTCTTTAACGAATCTAATATATTAACGAATCTGTTGTGAAAGGTCATCTTTATATTATATTAAATTTTCAAGGATGATAATCGTAAATTTTATCGTAAGTTTTAGTCTACTTTAATCCCAAATGTTCTACCGTTTATACTTTTGAGTCTCTAGTGAAAATTGGTCGTATGGTTTTAGTGTTGATAAATGTCACATTAATAGATACTCTTGTTTGACTTATAACCCTCTTTTATAAAAGTGTTGATTTCTAAAATGAGGCACCTAACGGTGTTTAACACCTTTTAAGAATTTCTCCACCCTTATGGTCTGGTGGACTGGACGGAGAACTCTTTAGACATACGTCCAGTCTTTCGTTGTCAATCTTGATCTGTACCTTTTTGTCTGTCCAAAGTTTATCCCTTTTCTTATACTGTTCCGACGTATAACAGTGGGATGAACAAATTGAAGATACTTCTCATGTAGTATTCTTTACGACCCAACCTACTTCGTGTTCGACCTTAATTCCAACGGTCCACTTTATAGTTATTGGAGTCTATTCGTCTACTGTGGTGGTAACACCGTCTTTCACTTCTTGATTTCTCGGAGAACTACTTTCACTTTCTTCTTTCACTTTTTCAACCGAATTTCGAGTTTTAAGTCTTTTGATTCTAGTACCGTAGACCAGGGTAGTGAAGTACCGTTTATCTACCCTTTATCACTGTCTGAAATTAAAACCCCGAGGTTTTAGTGACGTCTACTACTGACGGTGGTACTTTATCAAATGATAATATAAAGATAAAATGATTTGTTTTTTTACGAATGAGGAACTTTCTTTTCAATACTTGTTGGATCCGTTGTATAATTTTACGTCTCTGTAATGAAACGGTTGTTTCCAGGTAGATCAGTTCCGATACCAAAAAGGTCATCAGTACGTACCCATACTCTCATCCTGATGTTCTGTCAACTCACGACTTCTTAACAACGAAAACTTGACACCACAACCTCTACTGAGATCTCTCAGAACTCTCAGGGAACCTGAAGTTCAGGTAGGATTTCCTTTAGTCAGAACTTATAAGTAACCTTCCTGACTACAACTTCGACTTAGAGATTATGAAAACGGTGGGCTACCCTTCTCGATTGAGTAAACTTTTGTGGGACTACGACCCTTTCTAACTTTCGTCCTTCTCTTCCCCTGTTGTCTTCTACTCTACCAACCTACTGTAGTGGCTGACTTACCTGTACTCAAACTTATTTGAGACACTCAACCATTACCTGTCCCTCAGAACCTCACGATGTCGGGTACCCCATCGTTTCTCACTCACTGACTCGTAGACTTGACTTGACTTTACTCGTAACGGGGTGGATAGTCTTGTTCTGGGTCAAAGGGGAGACAGGCAGAGAAGTTAGACCTTCGAAGGTATTTGGAGAATAGAAAGAGGTGGTCTCCCATCTGTCTGACTTTTAGTGTTAGTGTCTTTTGATTGAATTTGTGTCAGAACAGATTGAGTTACTTTGATACTCTGTACGGAACATCCCGGTGGGTTCTGTCTACCCAGTACCACCTCTTAAGACTGTTTTACACCGGGTTCACCTCTTCCCCTACCGTTTGGTGTAGTCATAAGAACGGAACTCTTGGGGTACTTGTCATATTTTTCCGTTTTTATATCCTGTGACTTCATACTTTATGGGTTCAGCCATCCTCTAGAGGTCATACGATACCTCTAGTCACGTTTTAATTGAAGTCTTTCTTAAGTCTTGTCTCGGTTTCTTTTTTGTTTTGGGTTGGTACCTGCACTGACCACTACCTTCATTTCAGGCTACGACATTTCTCTTTATAACGTATCCTTGGACCTTACAATCCAGGTACTTAGTTCCGTTTAACCTTCACCAGTTTGTCCTCTATCGTTCTTACTAACAACTGTAAAATCCTTAGTCGCTTTATTTTACCTGTCGTTACCCACTTAAATTGAGTCTACTGGTAATATAGATGATGACATCCGTTCTTAGGAAATCTTCTTTACCTCATCGGTAGTATCATTTGTTTTCTCAGACTTGACGTCATAAACCTATGTTAGAGTTTTTGCTGTTTTACTTGAGACAAGGAAAGGTTCCGTTTAGTAAGTTATAGTACCATTAGGTTCAGATATAAGGCTGGTCAATACGACTGTTTCGACTTCAACTTACCAAGACACTTCTGCATCTTCTTGAAGATCTTGATTGTGGGTCTTGTCTACGATAAAAGTAATATCCCCTGACCTTACGTTTTCATCCTACAGTTCTTTATGGACCTCATTGTCCGTTTAAACCGGAACCTTATGTCTTTCTTCGTCCTTTTTCTGATTATCTCAAAACAGTTCTCTTAGGTGACCAGTATCCTTTGTGGGAGAAGGTTGTTGTCTTCTCTTCCGTGATGTGTATCTGTAGTCGTCTACCAGTTGTGGTTTTAGTCAACTAATATAAGAAACGTCCGTTTCTACCTCTTCAAGATGTGTCAGTCGTTTTTGTTCTGGTCCTCGACTGATACCGAGTCTAGTACTTGAGGAATAACGGTTTAAGTCTGAATTCAACTTCTTTCATCCCTTTTGGTGATCTGGTAAGTCCATACTGTATTTAGTTTAGGAAATGCTGATATGTCACCTTCACTGTTTATCTAAGTGCCCCAATCTAGACTATCTGTCTCACCGACTTCTAGATACCTGTCTCCAAGTACTGTAACATGTACTACCTTACTAGTTCTGATGGGGTTTCCTTTTCTTTACGTTTTTCCCGTTTTACTAACAGACTCCTCCGGATTGTTTACCGATACTTTTCTTCTCTTCGTTTTCCGTTTCCTCTTTTCCTTTCTACATGGGTAAACTTACGTCTCAAGGTTGCTCATCGTTCCTCTCAATTCTTTCGTAGGGAGTCACTAGTTGCGTTTCTTTAGCTTCTTTTGTTATCTTACCCTTTCTGACCTCTAGAGAAGTTCTTTTAATTTCTATGGTTCCCTTTAAAAGTACGTTTTTACTCGAGTTATTTCCTGTCTTTACCACACTTGGATTGTCTTCGTCTTCCATAATTCTTCTTAACCGTTTTTATGTGTGTTCTTGATATATTTTTTTCTAGAAGTTCTTGGTCTATTAGTGTTACCACACTAGAGAGTAGATCTCGGTCTGTAGGACCTTACACTTCAGTTCACCCTGAATCTTTCGTAGTGATGTTTGTTTCGATCACCTCAACTACCTTAAGCTGGACTCGATAAAGTTTAGGATTTTCTACTACGATCCTTTTACAAAGTGAGTTATACGGTCGCTTAAACCTTTTGAGTCGTCACAGGTGTCCCGACCTTTACCAGTCTAAAGTAAGATTAGGGTTCCTTTCCATTGCGGTTTGTTACAACTTTGATGGCGTGTTAACGTGTGTAGAGTGTACGATCGTTTCATTACGAGTTTTAAGACGTTCGGTCCGAAGTTGTCTTACAATTGATAGTTGAAGGTCTACAAGTTCGACCTTAATCTTTTTCGTCTCCTAAGTCTGTAGCTTAACGGTTGTAGACAACCTAGTATTTTTTGTTCTTTCAAAGTCTTTTTGTAGTTAAAGACGAAATAACTGATATAGTTACCGAAACTGACCCACCTAGTGTTGTCTGACACCATTTTAAGAATTTCTCTACCCTTATAGTCTGGTGGAAGTCAAGTCAAGTCAAGTCAAGTCAGCGAGTCAGTACAGGCTGACAGACGCTGGGGTACTTAACGTCGTGTGGTCCGGAGGGACAGGTAGTGGTTGAGGGTCTCAAGTGAGTCTGAGTGCAGGTAACTCAATCACTACTAGACAACAGGGAAAGAGGAGGACGGGGGTTAGGGAGGGTCGTAGTCTCAGAAAAGGTTACTCAGTTGAGAAGAGTACTCTACCGGTTTCATAACCTCAAAGTCGAAATCGTAGTAAGGAAGGTTTCTTTAGGGTCCCGATTAGAAGAAGTCTTACCTGACCAACCTGGAGGAACGTCAGGTTCCCTGAGGGTTCTCAGAAGAGGTTGTGGTGTCAAGTTTTCGTAGTTAATAAACCGCGAGTCGGAAGAAGTGTCAGGTTGAGAGTGTAGGTATTTACTGGTGACCCTTTTGGTATCGGAACTGATCTGCCTGGAATCAGCCGTTTCATTACAGAGACGAAAACTTATACTATAGATCCAACCAGTTTTGCAAGGAAGGTTTCTCATTCGTAGAGAATTAAAGTACCGACGTCAGTGGTAGACGTCACTAAACCCTCGGGGGGGGTTTTCTTTTAGACTGTGACAAAAGTGACAAAGGGGTAGATAAAGGGCACTTCACTACCCTGGTCTACGGTACTAGAAGCAAAAGACTTACAACTCGAAAATCGGTTAAAAAAGTGAGAGGAGAAAGTGAAAGTAGTTCTCCGACAAATCAAGGAGAAGTGAAAGACGTTATTGCCACCACAGTAGACGGATAGACTCCAATAACTATAAAGAGGGCCTTTAGAATTAAGGTCGAAAACAAAGAAAGTCAGGTCGTAAAGAGTACTACATGAGACGTACATTCAATTTATTCGTCCCACTGTTATATTTCGGAACTGCATGAGGAAAAGGATAAACCTTGGTCAGACAGTAAGGTACAGGTCAAGATTGACAACGAAGGACTGGAGGTGTGTCTAAAGAGTTCTTCGTCCAGTCCACCAGACCATAAGGGNAACAAAGAAAGTCAGGTCGTAAAGAGTACTACATGAGACGTACATTCAATTTATTCGTCCCACTGTTATATTTCGGAACTGCATGAGGAAAAGGATAAACCTTGGTCAGACAACAAGGTACAGGTCAAGATTGACAACGAAGGACTGGAGGTATGTCTAAAGAGTTCTTCGTCAGTCCACCAGACCATAAGGGTAGAGAAAGTCTTAAAAAGTCAAAGAACACTAGGTGTGTCAGTCTCCGAAACCGTATCAGTTATTTCGTCTTTATCTACAAAAAGACCTTGAGGAACGAAAAAGGTACTAGGTCGTCTACAACCGTTAAACTAGAGAACAAGGAGACGGAAAAGAT
The DNA here is from genome assembly GCA_006410555.1 of Capra ibex. Taxonomy (NCBI): domain Eukaryota; kingdom Metazoa; phylum Chordata; class Mammalia; order Artiodactyla; family Bovidae; genus Capra; species Capra ibex. Next base: position 1,205,755 of record SJYO01015557.1, read on the forward strand.
TTTGGTCGAACTTGTAGACCTTCAAGTGTCAAGTGTATAACGACTGCGGACCGAACCTCTTAAAACTCGTAATGAAATGATCGTACACTCTACTCACGTTAACACACCATCAAACTCGTAAGAAACCGTAAAAGAAAAACCTTAACCTTACTTTTGACTGGCAAAGGTCAGGACACCTCAAAAAAGGCCAGGACGACTCAAAAGGTTTAAACGAACGTATAACTTACATCGTGAAAGTGTCGTAGTAGAAAGTCATAAACTTTATCGAGTTGACCTTAAGGTAGTGGAGGTTATCGAAATAAACATCACTACGAAAGATTCAGGATGAACTGAAGTGTAAGGTCCTACAGACCGAGATCTACTCACTAGTGTGGTAGCACTAATAGACCCAGTACTTCAATAAAAAACATGTCAAGAAGACACATAAGAACCGTCGAGAAGAATTATAGAAGACGAAGAGAATCCAGGTATGGTAAAGACAAGAAATAACTCGGGTAGAAAGGTACTTTACAAGGGAACCATAGAGATTAAAAGAACTTCTCTAGAGATCAGAAAGGGTAAGACAACAAAAGGAGATAAAGAAACGTAACTAACGACTTCTTCCGAAAGAATAGAAAAGGACGATAAGAGACCTTGAGACGTAAGTCTACCAATATAGAAAGGAAAAGAGGAAATGAAAGGGGAAGAGAAGAAAAGTGTCGATAAACATTCCGGAGGGGTCTGTCGGTAAAACGAAAAAACTTAAAGAAAAAGTACACCTACCAGTAAAAAAAAATTGAGAAACACTTCTTTGAAATAAAAACGTTGAAAAATTTTTTGGATGAAGTTTTAAATTTTTAATTTATTTTTTAAATTTTCTGTGTGTCTCGGGGGTTAAATTTACAAAAGAAGGTAAATTATCCCCTCTTTTCTACTATGTCAACTCCGACCAAAACAATTTAAATTGAGTAAGATAACAGACCTTTTACGGTCCTGTCTCCTCGGACTACCCGATGTTAGGTACCACAGTGTTTCTTAGCCTATGCTGACCTTAGCGTGGGTGTGTATGTGTAAGGTCTAACTTAGTATTTTGTGACGATCACTGTTCGAGAGAAACGAAAACTGTGCATGAACGAAAAAGAACCGAGACGGGCTGACAAATGGACTAACCTCCCAATAAAGTCAGAAGGGTTCGAGAAGAAGTCATAATAGAACCTTTGTCCATATGAAAATAATACAATAGTGGTACATAGAAATTTGATGTAATTCTTTTATAACATTGACACGAAAGAATTTAATAAAAGTTGAACTCAATTTTATTAGTTTCTCCAGTCGCACTAATTAAACACAGACAAAATCAGTAAGAATTAATAAGCCCTATTAATCCATATGACGTTATAAATGTCTTTTCCCCAATCCTGTTTTTCTTCCCTTCGTAAGTTTTAGAAAGTTATAAACCTATTATGACACTCGAAGGCAGTAAACGGTAAAGTGTACACCTATTCGACTCCAGGTGTTCGAACCGACAAAACGTTTCCCGACGTGTTAATTGTGTCTGATGTACACTTGGATCAGGACGACCCGGGGGTCAACAAGGTGTCACGACGTTACTTACTTCTTGGCTCGACTTAAAGAGGTCTCGGTAAAGAGAATTTGTCTAACACAGATAAGTCATTAGTCCAAAAGTCTCAAGTTTTGATAGTTGTAAATGAATGTAAGTCACCAGTCGATTTTACATCTCGTATTCGACCAAAAGCTGTTCACTCGTTTTTATTAGACGTGGATGACACATGGACATTGGAAAAGAAGAACCTTCCATTGATGTTTGCGGACACTACCAGAACTAGGGACAGAGGACATGTTGCAGTACTTGGAGTAAGGTATCTAATAGTCCGTTAGATAGATAGTCTAAATCTGGGTATTTAGATAAAGAGTGAAGGTAACATATTAGTATTGCCTAAACTAAATCCAGTATGGACTTACCAGATCCCCAAAAGGGATGAAAGAAGTTAAAGTCAGACTTAAACCATTATTCCTCAAGTACTAGACTCGGTGTCAGTCGAGGATCAGAACAAAAACAACTGACATATCTCGAAGAGGTAAACCGACGTTTCTTATATTAGTTAGACTAAAGCCACAACTGGTAGACCACTACAGGTACACATCTCAGAAGAGAACACAACAACCTTCTCTCACAAACGATACTGGTCACGTAAAAGAACCGTTTTGAGATAATCAGAAACGGGACGAAGTAACACGTAAGGTTCCGGATTAAACGGACAATGAGGTCCACAAAAGACTGAAGGATGAAAACGTAAGGTCAGAGCATCTTACTTTTCATGTAGAAAAAACCCACAATCAAGATTTTCCAGAACATCCAGAAGAATCTTGGCAAGTTGAAGTCAAAGAAGTCGCAATGACCAACCCCGTATCTGCACCTAATGACACTACATCTTACCAAACGGAACCTCTGCTTGTCTCTAGTAAGACAGTAAAAACTCTGACGTAGGTTCATGACGTAAAGTCTGAGAAAACAACTGGTACTACCGATGAGGTAAAGAAGACTCCCTAAGGACGGGCGTCATCATAGATATTACCAGCAGACACAATTTAAGTGAGTAAGGTCAGGTAAAAGTAAACGACTAAGGACCTTACAACTGGCAGTCAGAAAGGTAGAGAACAAACTGGTGAAGGTTAAACGGAACTAAGTACCTGGACTGTAAGGTCCAAGGATACGTTATAACGAGAAATGTCGTAGTCCGGAAAGAAGATAGTGGTCAGTGTAGGTGTCGACTTATAACAAAAACAAAACCGAGGTAGGGAAGGAAGAAAGACCTCAATAAAGAGGTGACTAGAGGTCATCGTATAACCCGTGGATGACCGGACCCCTCAAGGAGTAAGTCATAGGATAGTAAAACGGAAAAGTATGACAAGTACCCCAAGAGTTCCGTCCTTATGACTTCACCAAACGGTAAGGGAAGAGGTCACCTGGTATAAGACAGTCTGGAGAGGTGGTACTGGGCGGGTAGAACCCAACGGGGCGTCCTTACCGAAGCAAAGTAACTTAATGTGTTTCAACACCAGGATCACACTAACCTAACTGATCAAAAGACACTCATACCAAAGTCACACAGACGGGAGACTACGGGAGAACGTTGTGGATGGTAGAATGACCCAAAGAGAATGGAACCCGTACCCCATAGAGAAGTACCGACGAGGTCGTTTCACGTCGACGACGAGGAATGGAACCTGCTCCCTATAGAGGAGAGATGGCGGAGGGAAGGACTGGAAGTTGCACCCTATCAAGGAGATCCGGGAGGACACGGGGTCGTCGGTGGTGAGGACCCTACAGCCCAACGAGGAGTCTCGGAGGCGGAGACCGGAGCCTGTGACCCATCGAGGAGAGTCGACGACGGGGACAGGTGCCTACACCCCATCGAGGAGAGCCGGTAAGGACACAACAGGGTCGGACCGTAAGAGTCGGCGACGGGGACTGGAGTCTGCACCACATTAAGGAGAACCGGTGGTGGGAAACCCTTTCCCCAGGAGACCCGAAAATAGCGACTGGAATCTGCACCCCATCGAGGAGAGTCGACACGAATGGAATGGAATGGAAGGACTTTAGACATACGTCCAGTTCTTTGTTGTCTTGACCTGTACCTTGTTTTCTGACCAAGGTTTATCCTTTTCCTCATGCAGTTCCGACATATAACAGTGGGACGAATAAATTGAATATACGTCTCATGTAGTGCTCTTTGAGACCTGACCTTCTTTGTGTTCGACCTTAGTTCTAAAGTCCCTCTTTATAGTTATTGGAGTCTATACGTCTCTGTGGTGGGAATACCGTCTTTCACTTCCCCTCGATTTTTCGGAGAACTACTTTTACTTTCTTCTTTTACTTTTTCAACCGAATTTTCAGTTGTAAGTCTTTTGATTCTAGTACCGTGGACCAGGGTAGTGAAGTACCACTTATCTACCCCTTTGTCTGTCTGAAATTAAAAAACCCGAGGTTTTAGTGACGTCTACCACTAACGTCGGTACTTTAATTTTCTACGAACGAGGAACCTTCTTTTCAATAGTGGATGGATCTGTCCGATAATTTTTCGTCTCTGTAAAGAAACTGTTGTTTCCAGACGGATCAATTCCGATAACAAAAAGGTCATCAGTAATTACTTACACTCTCAACCTGATATTTCTTTCGACTTGTGACTTCTTAACTGTGAAAACTTGACACTACAACCTCTGTTGAGAAGTCTCAGGGAACCTGACGTCCCTCTACGTTGGTCAGGTAGGAATTCCTTTAGTCAGAACTTATAAGTAACTTTTCTGATTACCACTTCGAGTCAGAGGTTATGAAACCGGTGGACTACCCTTCTCGACTGAGTAAACTTTTGTGGGACTACAACCCTTTCCAACTTCGGGTCTTCTTTTTCCCTGTTGTCTCCTAATCTACCAACTTACCGTAATGACTGACTTACCTGAACTCGAACTCATTTGAGGTCCTCATTTACTACCTGTCCGTCCGGACCGTACGACGTAAGGTACCCTAAGGTTTCTCAGTCTGTGTTGACTCACTTGATTTAACTTTACTTTTTCAATGAATAATAACATTTAAAACCACTTCTTTAAGATAATGGAAAGTCCAAACTGAGATTTAATTCACAATACTTACGTGTGATACCCCGTGATACGTCGAGAATTGTACTCACTTCTGATAGAGATATGTAACGAGACCGTACTTCAGGTCTTTTATACCAATATGCTTCTCTCCAATATTCGCCATTATTCCCTCTCTCCTTTTCGTTCTACCACTTTCACTTACGTCACCCAATTGTAAATAGATTTATTTTTGTATATGAGAACGAAAGGACTTTCTTTTTTGTCAACCGTTTATTTAATAATAACATATTTACAATAGTAAAACTACTTCCTCTTTTCACTATGTTGAAATCTGAAGGAACTTATACGAACAAAAGATCTAAACTGATGTCTTCGTTTATAAAAAGTATTCATATGTTATTTTGTTTTTTAAATTGAAACTTTTAATTTTCATTTTATTTTTATACCGAATTTTAAACATGAATAAATCATGAAATAAACATGAAATCATAAAATAAACATGAAATAAATCATCGTAAAAGTGTGTTTCTAATTTAGTAAGGTTCACTAGAATTTTGTATCATGACAACCAAGAGAGAGATCATACTATAAATGTGTGTGTGTGTGTGTGTGTGTGTGTGTATATATATATGTCTTGTTTTTTACATGTTTTATAAAAACTATTGAACCACTAATGTAAAAACGTCCATAATAACCATAACCACAAGATTATCACAACATAAATGTAACATTTTACTTAGTTTACTTAGTACGAACACAGACACTTTTTTTAGTTCTAAACCCCGAACCAATTTCGATTAGAGTACACTACTCTAAGAGACAGTGGTCTGACCGTCCTGACATCGGACGGGCAGAAGAGACAGGTACCCTAAGAGGTCCGTTCTGATGACTTTATCCAAAAGTATGGGAGGAGGTCTCCTAAAAGGACTGGGTCCCTAGTTTGGACGTAGAGAATTCAGAGGACGTAACCGTCTACCCAAGAAATGGTGATCACGATAGGAATCTTCTGGATTTGATTAGTGTGTAGTGTAATTATTGTAATACAACATGGACCAAATTAGACTTAACTCAACCTTCATAGTCATGTTTGAGCACTATGTAAAAACAGAGTGTGTCTTTTGGATCTTTGTTACTGATCTGTTGATAAATACTCGTGTTGATCGTCGGTATAAAACCAAACGTTGGTAAAAAGAACTTTTTCTCAATTCGGTGAATTCTTCTCTGAATAAGGTTCACGACCCGTCTTCGTTCTTCTTCCTTCCTTCGATAGTTCATGATGATTATAGTATAGTTTTTCTATGTTCTCAACTAAACTTATTCGACTAACTTTATTTGACTAACTTGTATAAGGTATTATTACGATTTCTTTTTATTTTAGAGTAACCATCGATAACTCCCTACGATTCCTTTGTTAATTAATATCATTTTTAACCCCTAAAAGATACGTTCGTTATGGAATCAAATAGTTTTATCAACTAAACCCCTACATAAAAAGTAGGATCCATATAAGGTCGAGGGTTTCTTCCTTATTATCTTCTTCGTATCATACAACGTCTTTCCCTTCTCCTCGAATTATCTGAGAAACTACTCCCACTTCGTCCTCTCACTTTTTCGACCAAATTTTGAGTCATAAGTTTTTTGATTGTAGTACTGTAGACCAGGGTAGTGAGTATCGTTTGTCTACCTCTTTTTCACTTTTGCCCGTTTAAAAGAAGCCGAGGTTTTAGTGACTTCTACCACTGACGTCGGTACTTTAATTTTGTACAAACGAGGAACCTTCCTTTCGACACTGTTTATATCTGTCCTGTCGTATAATTTTTCGTCTCTATAGTGAAACGGTTGTTTCCAGGTACCTCCGTTTAGATACCAAAAGGGTCACTAATACGTGTCTATACTCTCAAAGTACTATTTCTTCCGACGCATAACTCATAAGCTACGAAAGTTTAACGTCACGATCTCTTCTGGGAACTCTCAGGGAACCTGATGATCCTCTAGTTTGGATAGTTATGGTTTCCTTTAGTTGGGACTTATAAGTAACCTTCCTGACTACGGCTTCGACTTCGAGGTTGTGAAACCGATGGAATACACTTCTCGACTGAATAACTTTTTCTAGAATTAGGACCTTCTCTGACTCCCGTCCTCTTCCTCCGTTGTCTCCTACTCTACCAACCTCCCGAAATGGTTGTGTTACCTGTTCTCAAACTCGTGTGAGACCCTCTATCACTTTCTGTCCCTTCGACTGTACGACGTCAGGTACCCCAGAGTTTCTCACCCTGTGTTGAATCGACTACTTGTTGTCGTTAGTACAACGTTAGGGAGTACTCCAATCACTAGGTTCCATGTGACTATTTCCCGACTGTAGTGTTTATTCTCTGTTTGTCTGTAAACCTGGAAGACTACTTGTTGAGACTTCTCCAAAGTGGTTTGTTTGTCTGTTTTGATATTTCGGTACTAAGAATTAGGTCAACTTAAGAGATCCATATTAATGACTAATTGTCCTGTAATATTCCTTGTTTACTAGAACAAATTACTGTTATGTCGAATATTAGAAGTTTTAGTATCACTAGATAAAGGAATTTTCTTTTTTTGTGTTTTCCGTGTTACCTTTTTATACATTATCTACAACTCTAAATAAATCTTTGACTACGTTTGACGAAATTTTTGTTCAAACCTTTATGTTTAGAACTAATCTGTAAAATCAATTTGTTTAACGATAACATAAAATATCGTATTATTATTGTAACACCAATATTACATTCCTTTTCTAAAGAGTGTCTCTATATGTAATTTTATAAATGTCTATTTTACTTCTTTTCTCATCCTAATCGTAGTTTTATTAGGACCCCATCGTCACTCGTTCATTTATCTACTTTTATTAACTTGTACTTGACTAATATCGACTTCGACCAATTATCTAGAAGTTCAAGTAATATGTTAAGAGAAGTGTTAATATACGTAAACTTGTAACGTATACCATACTTAAATTTTACCGTAATACCAATTTATTGGAATCCCCTTTTGTCTTTGGAAATAATATGTTATTCTTTAGATATCTGTTCAATTCGTAAACTTATTTCGTACACCTTTTCTTGTCTTTGTAGTTTGTACAAAAAGGTTCGTTCCTTCCTCCTTCATCGATAATTATTTTAATACAGTTATATTAAAATTTTTAATATGGATCTTAATTAAAAAACTCTTCTAGTTATTACAAAATTTTAAGATGTTGGTCCGTTTGTTATTCGTTTTTTAATCGAATCTCTTAATTCTTATTATTCCTTGTATATTTGTTTCCCGAAATCTTAAAAAAGACTTTTAATATGTTGTGATTTGATTGTGTATACTTTTGGAATATGTTTATATATAAAGACTTAAATTGAAATTTTACAATCTTTAAACTTATCACGAGTACTTTTCATATATTTTAATCATTCTTTTGTTTTTTGAGAGGTTTATCTTTCGATTGTTTCCCGATATGAAATAGAACAAAACTTTACATAGTACTCTCCTAATTTATTTTTACATAATATATTCTTTTCTTTCTCTAGTTATCCTTAACTTGTGTTTTAAGCCTATCTGTATACAAAATTTCAAAAAAAAAAAAGTTAATTACAAATAACCTCATGTATGCACGAAATGTTACAACACAATCAAAGTCGACATGTCGTTTCACTTAGTCGATAAACAACAAAAACAAAAGGTCAGTGAGTCAGTAGAGACTGATAAATGTTGAAGTACCTGACGTCGTACGGTCGGAAGGGATAGGAAATGATAGAAGGTCTTAAACGAGTTTGAGTACAGGTAACTCAACCACTACGGTAGGTTGGTAGAGTAGGAGACAGTGGGAGAAGAGGAGGACAGGAGTTATAAAGGGTCGTAGTTACAGAAAGGGTTACTCAGTCGACAAGCGTAGTCCACCGGTTTCATAACGTCGGAGTCGAAATCGTAGTCAAGAAGGTTACTTGTAAGACCCAATCAAAAGAAATTCTAACTAACCAAATTAAAGGAACGTCAAGTTCCCTGAGAGTTACCAGAAGAGGTCGTGGTGTCAGACTTTCGTAGTTAGGAAGCCACGAGTCGGAAGAAATACCTGGTTGAGAATGTAGGTATGTACTGATGACCTCCTTTATGTTGTCGAAACTGATGTGTCCTGAAATAGTTGTTTCTTAGTCGATATACACATGTACATAGGGGAGAATAAATCGGAAGGACAAATCCAGTGGTGTGTCGTGACTCATCTCAAGGGACACGATATGTGTGACCCATGGATAAAATATGCATTATCACGTGTATCAGTAAGGGTCACAGTGTTAGGTAGCGTGGGAGAGAAAGTGCGAACTAGAGGTATGAAGACAAGAGGTGTATCCGTGCTACAAGTAGACGTGGTAAAAAATTTCTAACATGTATATTCACTATAATAAGTAAAGAAAAAGAGGGAAAGACTGAAGGAAGTGACATTCTGTCCGAGACCCAGGTAGGTGTAGAGACTTTTACCGTGTTATATCGTGAAAAATACCAATTCGTTGTAATTTAATATAACTGTAGAAATATCGTATAACTATAAGTTAGGTGACAACTACCTGTAACCCCAACGAAGGTAGGACCGATAACATTTATCACAATGTCACTTGTACCCTACGTCCATAGAGAAATTTAACATCAAAAGAGTCCTATATACGGGTCCTCAACTTAACGACTCGGTATACTATCAAAATAAAAATCAAAGAACTCCTAGGACGTATGTGAAGAGGTAACACCAATATAGTCAGATGTAGGGATTGTTGTCACATTCTATCCAGGGAAATGTGAGAGAGGTCTTAAATAGTAAACACTGAAAAATACTACTGGTAAGTCTTACCATACTCCACTATGAAGTGATGTCAAACTGAACGGTAATAGATTATTAATCATTACCACCTCTCAAGAGTGTTTTACGTCAGGTGTCCTCTTCCCTTACCGTTTGGTGAAGTAATAAGAACGGGTCTCTTGGGGTCTTTGTAGTACTTTCCGTTTTTCTATACTGAGACTTACTACTTGGGGAGTCCAGAAATCCACGGGTTATACGATGACCTCTTCTGACCTCTTTATTGAGGTTTTTCTTACTTCTCTGTCTCCTTTCCTTTTCGTTACGGGACAACACCTACACTGAGCACTACTTCCATTTTAGCCTACGAGAATTCTAGTTATGACTTATCCTTGGATCTCATAATCCAAGTACTTAGTTCCATTTAAGTCAAGCAAGTCAACGAGTCACTACAGACTGAGAAACATTGGGGTTCCTGACATCCCGCGGTCCGAATGGACAGGTAGTGGTTGAGGACCTGGAACGAGTTTGAGTACAGATAGATAAGGCACTATAGTAGGTTAGTAGAGTGGGAGACAACAGGGGAAGAGGAGAACGGAAGTTAACATGGGTCGTAGTCCCAGAAAGGTTTTCTCGGTCAAGAAACTTAGTCCACTGGTTTCATAACCTTGAAGTCAAAGTTGTAGTCATGAAAGTTACTTATAAGTACTGACTAAAACGAATCCTAACTGACCAATCTAGAGGAACGTCGGATTCCCTGAGAGTTCTCAGAAGAGGTTGTGGCGTCAAGTGTTGGTGGCTAAGAAACCACGAGTCGAAAGAAATATCAGGTTGAGAGTGTAGGTATATACTGGTGACCTTTTGGTTTCCAAACTGACCTGTCTTAAAACATCTGTTTCATTACAGATACGAAAAATTATACGACAGATCTAGCCCGTATCGAAAAGTAGGTTCCTCGTTCGCAGAAAAGGAAAGTACGGATGTCAGTGGTAGACCTCACTAAAACCTCGGGTCTTTTTATTTTAGAGAGTGACAAAGGTAACAAAGGGGTAGATAAACGTTACTTCACTACCCTGTCTTACGGTACTAGAATCAAAAGATTTACAACTCAAAATTCGGTTGAAAAAGTAAGAGGAGAAAGTGAAAATAGTTCTCCGAGAAATCAAGAAGAAACAAAACATGGTATTTCCACCACAGTAGACGTATAGACTCCGATAACTATAAAGAGGTTCGTTACAACTAAGGTCAAACACAAAGTAGGTCGGTCCGTAAAACGTACTACACGAGACACTTATTCAATTTATTTGTCCCGTTATTATATGTCGGAACTACATGAGGAAAGGGTTAAACCTTAGTCAGACAAAGAAGTACAGGTCCAGATTCGTTTAACCTTCACCAGTTTGTCCTAACCGTTCTCACTTGTAACTGTAAAGTCCTTAGCACTTGATTTTACCTGATCTTACCCGTTTAAATTAAGCCTACTAGTAATATAGATGATGTCGTCAGTTCTTAGATTCCCTAAGAAGGGAAGATTCCCTTATTCACCTCATCGGAAGTATCAGTGTTTTTCTCAGACTTTACGTCATAAACCCACGTTAGAGTTTTTACCGTCTTACTAGAGATAAACAAAGGTTCCGTTTGGTAAATCATAGTGTTATTAGGTTCAGATACTGTGTTGGTGATTAAGGTTTCTTCAACTTACCCAGACACTTCTGGATGTTCTGAAGGATTTCGATTGTGTGTGTGTTTGTGTGTGTGTGTTTAATACAGGAAAAGTAGTATCTCCTGACTCTACGTTTTCATCCTTCAGTTCTCTCTAGACCTCATTGTCCTTTCAAACCGGAACCTCATGTTTTACTTCGTCCTGTTTCCGATAGTGTCAAAACGGTTCTCTAGCTTGACCAGTATCGTTTGTGGGAGAAGGTTGTTGTGTTCTCTTCTGAACTGTGTACCTGCAGTGGTCTACCAGTTATGACTTTCGTCTAATATCAAAAACGTCGGTTTCTACCTCTTCGAGATATGTCAGTCGTTTTTGTTCTGGTTCTCGACTGACACCGAGTACTTGAGGAATAACAGTTTAAGTCTGAATTTAACTTCTTTCATCCCTTTTGGTGATCTGGTAAGTCCATACTGGATTTAGTTTAGGGATACTGTTACGTCATCTTCACTGTTAATCTAAGTACCCTAACCTTGACTATCTCACGGACTTCTTGATTCCTACCTCCAAGCACTGTAACATGTCCTCCGTCACAAGTTCTGGTAGGGTTTCTTCTTCTTTTCGTTTTTCGAACAGGTTCCTTCGGACTGTTTGTCGATACTTTTCTTCTCTTCGTTTTCCGGTTCCTCTTTTCCTTTCTATATGGGTAAACTTACGTCTCAAGGTTGCTTATTGTTCCTCTCTATTCTTTCGGAAGGAGTCACTGGTCACGTTTCTTTATCTCCTTTTGTTGTCTCACCCTTTCTGCTCTCCAGAGAAGTTCTTTTAATTTCTATGGTTCCCTTGTAAAGTACGTTTCAACCCGAGCTATTTCTTGTCTTTACTATACCTGGATGGTCTTCGTCTTCTATAATTCTTCTCCACCGTTTTTATGTGTCTTCTGGATGTGTTTTTTCAATAATTACTGGGTTTGTTTGCGTTCACATACTAGTGAGTGGATTTCGGTCTGTAGGACTTTACATTTTAGTTCACCCGGAATCTTTCGTAGTGATACTTGTTTCGATCACCTTCACTACATTGAGGTCAGCTCGATATAGTTTAGGACTTCTACTACGACACTTTCGTGATATGAGTTATACGGTCGTTTAAACCTTTTGAGTCGTCACCGGTGTCCTGACCTTCTTCAGTCAAAAGTAAGGTTAGGGTTTCTTTCTGTTACGGTTTTTTACGAGTTTGATAGCGTGTTAACGTGAGTAAAGTGTGCGATGATTTTATTACGAGTTTTAAGAGGTTTGGTCCGAAGTTGTCATGGATTTTGTACTTTAAGATCTATAAGTTCGACATAAATCTTTTCCGTCTCCTTGATCTCTATTTAAAGGTTACAAGAATGCCTAGTGTCTATTTGTTATCTCAAGGTCTTTTTGTAGACGAAGAAGAAATCACTGATACGGTTTCAGAATCTGACACACCTAGTGTTTTTTTGACACCTTTTAAGAAGTTCACTACCCTTATGGTTTGATGGAACGGACGGAGGACTCTTTAGACATACGTCCAGTTCTTCGTTGTCAATCTTGACCCGTACCTTGTAACCCGACCAAGGTTTAGCCCTTTCCTCGTTAAATTTCTACGTATAACAGTGGGACAAATCAATTGTATATGTATCTCAGTCAGTCAGTCAAGTCAGTGAGTCAGTACAGACTGAGAAAGACTAGGGTACTTAACGTCATACGGTCCGGAGGGACAGGTAGTGGTTGAGGTCCTCAAGTGAGTCTGAGTACAGGTAGCTCAGCCACTACAGTAGGTCGGTAGAGTAGGAGACAGTAGGGGAAGAGGAGGACGGGGGTTAGGGAGGGTTGTAGTTGCAGAAAAGGTTACTCAGTTGAGAAGTGTACTCCACCGGTTTTATAACCTCAAAGTCGAAATCGTAATCAGGAAGTTTACTTGTGGGTCCTGACTAGAGAAAATCCTACCTGACAAACCTAGAGGAACGTCAGGTTCCCTGAGAGTTCTCAGAAGAGGTTGTGGTGTCAAAGAAGTGTCAGGTTGAGAGTGTAGGTATGTACTGGTGACCTTTTTTGTATAGGAACTGATCTACCTGGAAACAACCGTTTCATCACAGAGACGAAAACTTATACGATAGATCCAACCAGAATTGAAAGGAAGATTCCTCATTCACAGAAAATTAAAGTACCGACGTCAGTGGTAGACGTCACTAAAACCTCGGGTTTTTTGTTTCAGACTGTGACAAAGGTGGTAAAGGGTTAGATAAACGGTACTTCACTACCCTGTTCTACGGTACTAGAATCAAAAGACTTACAACTCGAAATTCGGTTGAAAAAGGTGAGAGTAGAAAGTGAAAGTAATTCGTCGAAAAATCAAGGAGAAGTGAAAGACGGTATTCCCACCACTGTAAACGTATAGACTCCACGGTCCTCGGTGGTGCCTTCTAGGGTGGGTACTGTTTCAGTACACCTTCTCTTGACAATTCGTTCCGAAGTCTTGAATTCCCCGAGGGATTCGAGAGAGTTCGTAGATGGGGTTTTGGTCTTACAGACAAAATGATAAAGTACTGAAAGTGGTTGAGGAGACTGTAATTGTCCCCCGATTGGGACTGGTGGAAAGAGACCTCTTTTAGTTGAATCCCGTTATCGATTATTCAGAAGACCTACCTGTACTCTCCTTATAAAGTTTAGTTTGGGGAAGAGAATCGTAAGATCGAACGAGTCGTCCATATAGGTCTTAAAATGTCGATGCGTACACTAATTAATGTCGGAGGGTTGATACTCTCCGTACCTTTCGGATTTTGTATCTCGGAAACTTTCTCAATTTTCAATAATCTCATCACGACCACATCCTAAAGTAATAACCTGGTTACGAACAACGATTCAAGGGTATAGAGAATAGGTGACACGTGGACCCTCACGTAATCAATTGTATCACTCTTACATGTTTTTTGTTCACATCGGAACTTAAATTGGTGTAATCTAGAAACTCGATTAACCAAGAAAGGACATTGAGTGACGTGGAAAAGAGACACTCTTTACATCGAGACAAATCGTAAAAGACTCAGACTGTATCTAACCTTTATATTTCTTTTCTGTGAAACACCCTTTTATTCAAAAGACAACTCGTCGGAAATAGTTTTCTCCCAGTATTTTACAAGTGTCCGGAGGTTCCGGTTCTATGACATGTGTTGTAGTAAACACCTTTTCCATACGTCTTTTTAGGACCAAAACTATTCCCGTTTTGACGACCTTACAAACCCGACTGAGACATACTGGAACGCAGAAAGTAAAGGGAGATACATATTCCGTTCCATATTTTCATGGAAAATTTTATTTCGATAACCCGGAGCGAGTGGCTTCGTCGAACTAGAGGGGCACAGTTAGTAAGAGAGAGAGGGAGAGTGAGAGAAAAAGTCCGACTAGGGAACCTCGTATGTCCGAGGGACACAAATGAATAGACGGGCCCAAAGATTCTGGACTTGCCCTTCTACAAGACGCAGAAGTGAGGGAGTCCTCTGACCCTCCCGTGGACACCGGAGGTACTTGTCCCGTTTGAAGAACAGAGTCTCAAAATAACCGAAAGATACATTTGGTTCCTTATAGTCGAAGAAAAAGAGGAGATAAAAGCATAGAAGTTGTAGAAAGGAATAGAGAGAGATTCAGTTAAGGGTTGCGACAAAGAGGAAGCCCAAAGGGACCTAGGACGCGCCCGACCTGGGGTCGCGACTCCAATAACTATAGAGAGGGTCGTTAGAACTAACGTCGAACACGAAGAAGGTCGGGTCGCAAAGAGTACTACATGAGACGTATCTTCAATTTATTCGTCCCACTTTTATATGTCGGAACTACACGAGGAAAAGGATAAACCTTGGTCAGATAACAAGATACAGGTCAAGATTGACAACGAAGGACTGGACGTATATCCAAAGAGTTCTCCACTCATTCCACTCATGTAGTACACTTTACGACCGGACTTACTTCGTGTTCGACCTTAGTTCTAACGACACTCTTATTGGAGTCTATACGTCTACTGTGGTGAGAATACCGTCTTTTACTTCTTCTTGATTTGTCGAAGAAATAAATCCTAGGTTTTAGTGACGTCTACCACTGACTTCGGTACTTTACTTTTCTGTAAAAAGGAACCTTCGTTTCGATAAGGGTTAGATCTGTCGTATAATTGTTCTTCTCTGTAATGAAACGGTTGTTCACAGGTAGATAAGTTTCGATACTCAAAAGGTCGACAGTACATACCTACACTTTCATATATATAGATATATTTCTATCGACTCACGACTTCTTAACTCAAAACTTGACGTCACAACCTCTTCTGAGAATTCTCAGGGAACTTGACGTTACTCTAGTTTGATCAGTTAGGATTTCTTTTAGTCAGGACTTATAAGTAACTTTCATGACTACGACTTCGACTTCGAGGTTATAAAACCGGTGGACTACGATTTTAGACTGAGTAAACTTTCCTGGGACTACGACCCCTACTAACTTTTCCGTCCTCTCTCCTCTTGTCTCTTACTCTACCAACCTACCGTAGTGGCTGAACTACCTGTACTCAAACTCGTTCGAGGTCCTCAACCACTATCTGTCCCCCGGGACCATACGACGTAACGCACACCATTTTTTCTCACCCTGTGTCAACACCCTAACTTGTCTTCACTTATTACTCAATATAACACTTAGAAAAGTAGACCAAAAATCGTTAAACATACCAAATAAACCTTCTTTCAGATAAATCTAACAGATGAGTAAAAACTAACTCAAAGAAAGAAAGAAAGAAAGAAAAAAAAATTAACTTCATGTTCTCGACAAACATATAAAACCTCTAATTAGGGAACAACTAGTGGAAAATACATTTATAAAGAGGGTAAAACTTCCAACAGAAAAGTAGAACAAATACCTAAAGAAATGACACGTTTTCGAGAATTTAAATTAATTCAGGTTAAACGAATAAAAAAGGACAAAAATAATGAGATCCTTCACCCAAGTTTTTCTCGAACGACACTAAATACAGTTTCTCAAGAGACGGATACAAAAGGAGGTTCTCAAATATCACAGACCGGAATGTCAATCTAACAATTCGGTAAAACTCAAATAAGACACACACATAATCCTACAGAAGATTAAAGGTACCTCGAGAGGTCAAATGGTCGTGTTAAATGACCTATCTGACAAAAAGGAGGTATAATATAAAAACGGAGGAAACAGCACATAGTCCGTTGAAACCCCAGACCCAATAGAGACCCGAAAGATAGTGTATAAGTAAAGACAAAAACACGTTCATGGTATGATAGAACTATTGACATCGAAATATTATCTCAGATTTTTGTTCTTCGTAATAAGGAGGTTAAGACGAAAAGAAGAGTTCTAACGAAACCGATAAATCCAAGAAAACACAGGGATTTACTTAAAATTCTAAAGAAACAAGATTAAGTCACTTTTTTACGGTAACCATCAAACTGTCCTTAACGTAATTTAGACATCTACGAAACCCATGATATCAGTAAAAGTGTTATAATTAAGAAGGTTAGGTTCTTGTACCATATAGAGAGGTACACAAACACAGTAGATATTAAAGAAAGTAATGATAGAATATGAAAGGACTCAAGTACAAAAAACGGAAGAATCCATTTAAATAAGGATCCATAAAATGAGAAAAACAACGACACCTTTTACCCTAACAAAGGAATTAAAGAGGAATAGAAAGTAAAAATCACACATCTTTACGTCTTCTATCACTTAATTGAAACTTAGGACGTTCAAATGGTTTAAGTAACTAATCAAGATTGTGAAAAGACCACTATTCAAACCTTAAAAGTTACATATCATAGTACAGTAGACGTTTGTCATTGTTAAAATGTAGTAAAGACTAAACCTTATGAAAAAAAAAAAAGATGAGACTAAAAGTACAATTCTGAAGTTTTTGATTTAACTTATTATCACCGTCCTTACGTGTAAAAAAGACTAAGATGTAAATAAGGACTAAAGTGTAAATAAGGACTAAGATGTCCTTTACGAATTTAAATAAAAAAAGTGGTAACTCTTACGACAAACGACACATAAACGACATATACCATAGATAACACAACTCTGTCTAAAGGAGATACGGGTAAGAGACCTCTCAAAAATAGTATTCACCATAACTTAAAACAGTTTACGATAAAAACGTAGATAACTCCACTAGTATAACAAAACAAGAAATCATACAATTACACCATATAGTGTAACTAACTAAACATATATGACATCTTAACAAAGTAGTAACCCCATTTGGGGTGAACTAAGAAAACTACCCAACAACCTAAGTATCCTTCATTGTTTATCTGAGTTCCCCAATCCAGACTATCTGTCTCAGGATGTATCGATACTTGCCTCTAAGTATTGTACCATGTCCTTCATTGTACTTTACTTTCAAAGATTCAGTACAAACTGAGAAACACTGGAGTGCCTGACATATCAGGTACCTTAAGAGGTCCGGTCTTATGACCTCACCCATCGGAAAGGGGAGAGGTCCCCTAGAAGGGTTGGGTCTTTAGTTTGGGTCCACCAGAGTGTGTAACGTCCGTCTGAGGAATGGTCGACTCGGTGTTCCCTTCGTGGTCTTATGACCCACCCATCGGATAAGTAAGGGGTCGTCTAGAAGGACTGTGTCTTTAACTTGATGTCAGAGGACGTAACGTCCGTCTAAGAAATGGTTGACTCGATAGCCCCTTCGTGATACCGTATCCTCCGTCTACCATGTTTTGGTAGGGGTTCTTTTTCTTTATGTTTTTCCGTTTTACCAAAAGACTCCTCCGGAATGTTTATCGACTCTTTTTTTCTCTTCGTTTTCAGTTTCTCCTTTTCCTTTCCATATGGGTAGATTTACGTCTCAAGGTTCTTATAGTACTACCCTTATGGCCTGGTAGAACGGACGGAGGACTCTTCGGATATACGTCCAGTTCTTCGTTGTGTATCTTGACCTGTACCTTATTGTCTGACCGATTTAACCCTTTCCTCATATAATTCCGACATATAAAAGTAGGACGAATAAATTGAATATACGTCTCATGTAGTACACTTTACGGTCCGACCTACTTCGTGTTCGACCTTAGTTCTAACGGTCCCCTTTATATTTATTAAAGTCTATACGTCTACTGTGATGGAAATACCGTCTTTCACTTCTCCTTGAATTTCTCGGAGAACTACTTTCACTTTCTCCTCTCACCTTTTCAACCGAAAAGGTAGTGAAGTACCGTTTATCTTCCCCTTTGTAACCATCTAAAATAAAAGAACCCGAGGTTTTATTGACGTATACCACTGACGTCGGTACTTTAATTCTCTGTAAACGAGGAACTTTCTTTTCGATACTGGTTAGATCTATCGTATAAGTTTTCGTCTCTGTAATGAAACGACTTTTTCAGACAGATCACTTTCGACACTAAAAAGGTCATCAGTACACTCTCAACCTGGTATTTCTTATCGTAGGAGAAAGTGAAGGTTATGAAACTGGTGGACTACGTTTCCCGACTGAGTAATCTTTTCTAACTTCCGTCCTCCTCTTCCCCTACTGTTTCCTACTCTATAAACCTAGTGTAATGGATGAACCGTCTGTAATCAAACTCGTTTAAGACCCTCAACCACTACTTGTCCATTCGGACCGTATGACGTGGTCAAACCAGTGTTTCTCAGTCATTGCTGACTAACTGACTTAACTTGACTTGATGTTTTTTTCTTATATAGTGTTTACCCTGTCAAGAATGGCTCGTGGATGACTTGTGATCGTCTCCTGGTGTGTATGAATTTTCCCGTTCTTTTTTACGGATATGGTGACCCATTCTACTTTCTTTACTTCTTTTTTCCCCTTTGTCCCACCCTGGATGTGGAGATCACCCCTCTACATTGTCTCCTCTCCAGAGTCGTGGATCACTTCGGGGGAGTGTCCACCTCTCTTGTCGATCGTATCTTCCCTCGTATCCCGGTACCTTCCCTCACGTTGACTAAACACTTTCCGTTTTCCACTACCAGGTGTGAAGTCGGGACATACAGGGTCGGACTTTACATACAGAAAAGCATGACTCCCTGACCCACGACCTTTCATCCCAGACCTCTCGTCTGGGTCTCTTTGTTGTCGACTACCGACGTTTCTCTGATGGACTTCCTTACCCTTACTTCTCGAGGTGTTCACCCTTTTAAACACTTTCTTGAGACCTGGTGGTAGTTTCGTCGGGTGGTAACAATTCACCACGTCTTCCCCGTCCTGGTGGTAACGTCTGAGTAAGGGGTACATGATCATGGACGGAGGTATCCGGATTCTCACTACGGGTGGACTTATTCGAATGGGTGGGGAGGATGGGTCCGGACGTTGTCAGGGTGGTTGGGACCATCCGAAAGAACGGGAAGGACGGTCAGGACGGTTTGACGTAGTACAAGTAGTGGTGTAGACAGGGACGGGTGGTTCCACCTTTATACAGGAGACCCCGTCGGAACCTTCGTCTATGTCCACCCTTTTTATGTGTGCTTCTACCACGACTTTAGTGTCACCAACCGACAAGTTGATTCCTTCTTTTCTGCTTTCGAGAGGGACACTGACGTCCTTGCAACTCAAGTTTGGAGTAAGACGTCCGAAACATTTGAGTTACGGACACCTTTTAGACTTTGTTACACGAGGACGTCGACTGTACCCAGATGAAATGGTCGACACCTGAGACACCTTTAGTGTGTGTCCATCACCTGGTTCATTCTTAAACTCGACGGAGGTATCAATTGTGTCATCCAGGTCATATATTAATGACGTCAGGACTCTGAACTGAAACAACCTAGACACGACCATCTGAACACTTTTGTCACGAACCCTCTATGGTCCCGGATGACGACCCTATGGGTAATAATGTCACCACCCACGGTTCACGTAAAGGTTCTTCTCACATTAAACACTCGGTCGTGCTACCCATTTTTCACTGTGTCGTTTAATGTGAGTGTCTAATTGTTAAGGTCTTCATCTTTTCCTGCACCGAAGAGTGGATCACCCTTACTAGGTTAGGACGGATAGAGTGTCGAGTCTTTGTCTAAGTCTTCACAGATGAGGTTATTGATCCCTTTTTTTGAGACGGGGACTGTCCCGTTATTCTTCGTGTCTTGTTTCCCCTCTGGGACGAGTTATAGGTCCGTACGTGTATAGTAGTGTTATGGTTAGTTAAAGCGATAGTTCTGCTATTGTTGGTCGTATGTAACTCCTTTCTACACCGTCTATAAGTATGATTTTTGTAGGAACGTGGTTTTTAGTAATTCATATGTCTTTAATGTGTTCCTGTAAGGGTATATTTTTATCAGAAAGTTCTGTCAGACCCCCAGTCGGTGACCCTCCTTCTCAGGAATGTCGTAAACCGAAATTTCAGGTCACCCCGGACTCAAGTCTCAGAAGTGTTCCGTACCTCTTTTTCTCTGAGGTGAAAACCTTCCACGTGTTTTCTGTAGTGTACGAAACCCTGGGTCTTGTTTCGACTGGAGGTATTTTTGAATTGAACCCCAAACCCTCTCATAACACCCCTCCGTCTCCAATCGACATCGAGTGACATACCCGTTCCCGTGACCACCGTCTCCTGGGTATCTTACAACTAGTCACACTCGAGAGGACCTCCGAGGGATAAAGTCGTGGATCTGGACCGGTGTGGGTTTTCACATGTCAGGGGTCTCAACCGTGTGTATCCTTCTTGTTGGACGTTCGACCCTTATATCGGGGTGAGAAGTCGTCTGTCCAATGGATTTCAACATAACATGAGTGACAAAGGAGTTTTGTGTAGAAAACTATAATCTCCCTGTTCTAGGTGGATGTGGATGTGGATGGTCTCCCATCCGTGGGAGGGTGTTCCTTCGGAAGTTCTTGGGGTTCTAGTTGGTGAGTGTGATTCCGTCTGTAGAACATCCGTTCACTCACTTCAGCGAGTCAGCACAGGCTGAGAAACACTGGGGCACCCGACATCGGGTGGTCCGAGGAGGCAGGTACCTTAAGAGGTCCGTTTTTATGACCTCACCCAACGGTAAAGGAAGAGGTCCCATAGAAGAACTGGGTCCCTAACTTGGGTCTAGAGGGTGTAACGGCCGTCTGCGAAATTGGAGACTCGGTGGTCCCTTCGGGTGGTCCCTTCGGAGAACATCGGTACTCCCGGATGTTAGAACGTCGGACACCTTTCTTCTGGTTTTTATGTGTTCCATCTGTTCTCCTTTACCATATCTTTATACAATATACACTTCCTTGTTCTATTTTTTAATGTTCTTGTTGATTTAGTTCACCTCTATCCGTTAGATAGACTTTTTATTAAGTCTCATTATTATCATTTCTACTAGATTTTAGAGTCTTTTACTTATCTCCGTTTCTAACTCTTCTATATTCTTTGCAAATTGTTCCTCGATCTTCTAAATTTCTTGTTTGTCTCAACTTGTTACTTTGTTGACTTTAATTTTTATGTGATCTTTGTTAGTTATCATCTTCTTGACTTCGTCTCCTCCTTTATTGACTCGACCTTCTTTCTTACCACCTTTAGTAACGGTGTCTTGTCTTATTTCTTTTTTCTTTGTTCTTTACTCCTGTCAAAGTCTGGGTAGACCCCTGTTGTAATTCACGTGGTTGTAAACTTAATACCCCTTAGGTCTTTTTCTTCTTTTTGTCCTCCTTTTTTTTTTCTTTTTCGGTTTTTGTAAAGATTGAACTCTTTCTTTTATCAGTGAGTTCATGTCCTTCACGTCTCTTAAGGTGTCTTCTAACTTGTGTTCCTCCTTATACGTCTCTGATTATAATTAGTTTGATTGTTTTTGATTTATGTTTCTTTTTTATGATTTTTGTAATTCCCTTTTTCGTAGTTCTTTATATATACCCGTAGGAGTATTCCAATAGTCAACTAAAAAGTCGTCTTTAAGACGTCCGGTACACTCATGGTACTATATAAATTTCACTACTTTCCCCTTTTGGATGTTAGTTTTTTATGTGTCTTTCCGAAATTATCTCTACGATCCCTCTACAGTTTTCGAGATTCTGTACATTTTCGATTCTCTTAAGTCGTAGTCCTTTGGTCTAAATGTACTTTTCAATTTCCTTGAACGTACTTTCTCTTTTTCGGACGTTCACTTTTGTCACAACATGTGTATATCTGATGAGTCAAGTCAAGTCAACGAGTCATCACAACCTGAGAAACGTTCGGGTACCTGACGTCGTGAGGTCCGAAAGGACAGGTAGTAGTTGAGGGCCTTGAACGAGTTTGAGTACAGGTAGTTCAGTCACTACGGTAGGTTGGTAGAGTAGGAGACAGCAGGGGAAGATAGGGACGGAAGTTAGAATGGGTCGTAGTCCCAGAAAAGGTTATTCAGTCAGGAATCGTAGTCTACCGGTTTCGAAGTCGTTGGCACTTCACTTCACTTTAGCGAGTCAGCACGGGTTGAGAAACACTGAAGTACCTGGTATCGGATGGTCCGAGGTGCCAGGTACCCTAAAAGGTCCGTTCTTATCACCTCACCCGACGGTAAAGGAAGAGGTCTCCTAGAAGCGTTGGGTCCTTAGTTTGGGTGGGTCCAGAGGACGTAACGTCTGTCTGCGAAATGGTAGACTCGGTGGTCCCTTTGGCAGGAAGATTACTTATAAGTCCTTACTAAAGGAAATTCTAACGGAACAACCTAGAGGAACGTCAGGTTCTCTGAGAGTTCTCAGAAGAGGTTGTTGCGTCAAGTTTTTGTAGTTAAGAAACCGTAAGTCAAAAGGAATACCGGGTTGAGATACGAGGTTAAAGGTATGTACTGATAACCTTTTTGGTATCGATACTGATCTACCCGGAAACAACCGTTTCACTACAGAGACGAAAGATTATACGATAGATCCAACTAGTATCGAAAAGAAGGTTCCTCGCACGTAGAAAAGTAAAGTACCGACATCAGTGGTAGAGGTCAATAAAATCTCGGGGCGTTTTATTTCACACAGTGACAAAGGTAACAAAGGGGCAGATAAACAGTACTTCACTACCCTGGTCTAGGGTACTAGAATCAAAAGACTTACAACTCAAAATCCGGTTGAAAAAGTGATAGGAGAAAGACAAAGTATTTCTCCGAGAAATCAAGGAGGAACGAAGGACGGTATTCCCACTACGGTAGACGTATAGACTCCAATAACTATTAAGAGGACCGTTAGAACTGAGGTGGAACCCGAAGTAGGTCGGGTCGTAAAGTGTACTGTATAAGACGTATATTTAATTTATTTGTCCCACTGTTATATGTCGGAACTGTATGAGGAAAGGGTTAAACCTTGGTCAGACAACAAGGTACAGGTCAAGATTGACAATGAAGAACTGGACTTATTTCTAAAGAGTACTCCGTCCATTCCACCAGAGCATAAGAGTAGAGAACTTATTAAAGGGTGTGAAGTAACAGTAAGTGTGTCAGTTTCCGAAACCTCATGAGTTATTTCGTCTTCATCTACAAAGAGACCTTGAGAGAACGAAAACACTACTAGGTCGCCTACAACCGTTAAATTAGCGACCGAGGAGAAGGAAAAGATTTAGGTCGAACTTGTAGACCTTCGAGAGCCAATTACATGATAACTTTGGAGTGAACTTCTTAAAACTTGTAACGAAACGATCAAACACTCTACTCACGTTTATACGTCATCAAACTTGTAAGAAACCATAACGGTTAGAAACCCTAAGCTTACTTTTGACTGGAAAAGGCCAGGACACCGGTAACGACTCAAAAGGTTTGAACAACCGTATAACTCAGATCACGAAAGTGTCGTAGTAGAAAATCCTAAACTTTATCGAGTCGACCTTAAGGTAGTGGAGGTAATCAAAACAAACATCACTACGAAAGATTTCCGGTAGACTGAAACCTGAGGTCCTACAGACCGAGATCCAATCATTAGTGTAGTAGTACCAATAGACCCAGTAATTCTAGAAAGAACATATCAAGACATATAAGAACGGTGGAGAAGAATTATAGAAGAAAACAACCATGTATAACCAAAACAGGAAATAACACGTGTAGAAACGTAAATTACAAGGGAACGAAGAGCCGGAAAACCGACTCCAGCGTCTGCCGACTCCACCGTCTGCCATTTCGTAGACAGATACTACACCCTCTGAGCCCAAGCTAGGGACCCAGTCCTTCTAAGGAACCTCTTCCTTTACCGTTAGGTGAGGTCATGAAAACGGACCTTTTAGAGTACTTGTCTCCTCGGACCATCCGATTTCAGGTACCCCAGCGTTTCTCAGTCTGTGCTGACTCGCTGAAGTGCAAGTAATGCAAGACCGTAGAGATTAAAAGAACTTCTCTAGAGATCAGAAAGGGTAAGACAACAAAAGAAGATAAAGAAACGTAACTAGTGACTTCTTCCGAAAGAGTAGAGAGGAACCATTAGAACCTAGAGACGAAAGTCTACCCATATAGAAAGGAAAAGGGTAAACGGAAAGTTAATAGAAGAAAAGAATCGAGAAACATTCGGGAGGAGTCTGTCGATAAAACCGAAAATCGTGAAGAAAAGAACTCTTACCAGAACTAGTGAGGGAAACAAGTTAAAGAATTTGAAGGTGGGTATCAAGAAGTCAGTTAGACAGATAGTCTAGTTTAGGGAACTTAGATAAACAGTGAAGGTGACATATTAGTATTTGCTAAATTAAGTCCAGTATGGACTTTCCATATAACCAAAAGGGATGAAAGAAGTTAAATTCAGACTTAAAACGGTACTCTGTAAGTACTAGACTCGGTGTCAGTGAGGGTCAGAACAAAAACGAGTGACCTATCTCGAAGAATTAAAAACCGACGTTTCATATATTAGTCAGACTAAAGTAAACCATAACTGATAGACCACTACAGGCACACATCTCAGAAGAGAACACAACAATCTTCTCCCACAAACGATACTGGTCACCCTAAAGAACCGTTTCGACAATCGGAAACGGGATGGAGTTCCGGTTTGAACGGACTATGAGGTCGATAGAGAGTTGCAGGATGAAAACATAAGGTTAGGGGATACTACTTTTCCTGAAGATAAGAAAACCACAATCAAGATCCTCCAGTACATCCAGTAGTATTTTGACAAGTTGAAGTCAAAGAAACCGAAATCTCAAACTCAGTATCTGAACCTAATGACGTTATGACTGACCAAACGAAACCTTTGTTTCTAGTAAGATAGTAAAACCTCTAACGTGGGTTCATAACGTAAAGTCTGTAAAAACAACTATATCTGATGATCACCCATGTCTGGAGTTCATCAACTATATCTGATGATAAAGTAACCTTTATGTTTGGTTTTTTGATGTTATATGTGTGTGTGTGTTTGTCTATTTTGTCAAGTTTGTGTTGTGGTTTCTATCAGTAGTTTAATGTTCTCTTGTTTTCATCTATTTTTTTTTAAAAATTCGTTTAGGTTTTGTTTAAAAATTTTTACAGGTATCCTTGTATGTATAGTTATTAGTGGAATTTATATTTACCTAAATTACGAATTTGGTTTTCTTTATCTGACGAAATTACTTATATTTTTATTATGGGTTTATATACGATAGATGTTCTCTGGGTGAAGTCTAGATCCCTGTACATGACTTGCACTGTCTTACCTTTTTCGATAAGGTACACTTACCTTAGATTTTATTTCGACCTCATCGTTATGAGTTTGGTCTTTTTCTTTTTATTCTTTTTTTTCTTTGCAATTTTATTTCTGACAATGTCCTCACTTCCTTCTTGTGATGTATTACTATTACTCGTTACCTAGTTAAGTTTTGACCTTTATATTACGTTGGTTGTGTCCTTATGATGTATATATTGAGTTGACGATTATCGAAATTTTCTTCTTTAGTTGTCATTGTGTCTTCATAACCTCCACAATTTATAGGGTAAGGTTATCTGTCTAGTGTGTCTTTCTTTTAATTATGTCTTTGTGTACCGAATTTACTACGTAGTCTGGTCTATCTGAATTAACTATAAGTATTTCGTAAGGTAGGTTTTCGTCGTCTTATGTGAAAGAAGAGTTCACGTATGTCCTATAGTAGTTCCTCTCTACTGAAGAACCCGGTGTTTAGTTCGGAGTTATGGAAATTTTTGTAAGTTTACTGTAGTTCGTTTGAAAAGAATGACGTTGTAATGGTCTAATCTTTAGTTAATGTCCCCTTTGGGACAATTTTTTCTTTTTTTGTGTTTGTGTATCTACGATTTCTTATACAAGAATTTTCTGGTTCTTAGTGACTTCTTTATTTTCTTCTTTAAACTTTTGTTAATTTTTGGATCTCCTTTTGTTGTTGTTGTTTTTGTTGTCAAGTGTTGGTATTCTAAGTGACTTTTCTTAAGATTTTCCTTTCAAATATCGTTATACTTGAATAGAGTCTATTGTTTGTTTTCTTAGAGTTTAATTTTTTGATAGGAATATGGATTTTGTTGATCTCTTTCCTTGTTTGTTTTGAGTTGCAATCATTTTCCTTTTTTTAGTCTTTCTAGTTTCGTCTTTATTTACTTTGTCCGTTTCTTTTACTATCGTTTGTAATTACTTTGATTTTCGACCAAGAAACACTTGTATTTGTTTTAACTATTTAGAAGTCGGTCTGAGTCGTTCTTTTTTATCCCTGACTCGAGTTTAGTTACTCTAATGTTTAATTTTTTCCTCTCCAATGTTACCTGAGGTGTCATTATGTTTCCTAGTATTCTACGATGATTTTCTTTGATGTGTGGTTATTCTTCCTTTTGAACCTTCTTTACCTTTCTAACAATCTTTCTATGTTCGAAGGTTCTGATTTGGTCTTCCTTTATCTTTTATGATTGTCTTGTTAGTGTTCATTACTTTAGATTTGAGAATAATTTGTAGAAAGTCGTTTGTTTCAGGTCCTGGTCTACCTAAGTGTCCACTTAAGGTAGTTCATAAATCTCTTTTCAATTCTTATTAGAAAGACTTTGAAAGGTCTTTTAACGTCTCCTCCTTTGTGAAGGTTCAAGTAAGATTTTCCGGTAGTAGTGTGACTATTGTTTTGGTCTGTTTCTATAATGTTTTTTTCTTTTAATATCTAGTTATAACGACTACTTGTGTCTACGTTTTTAGGAGTTGTTTTATGATCGTTTGGTTTCTATTGTTGAGTAATTTTCTTAGCGTGTGTTACTAGTTCACCGCAAGTAGGGTTATTTAAGAAGGTATATTCGTTCAACTAGTTACACTATGTGCTATGATTGTTTAACTTCTTCTTTTTGTTATACTAGTAGAGTTATCTACGTCTTTTTCGAGAATTGTTTTAACTTGTGGTTAAATGCTATTAAGAGGTACTTTACCTACATCTCACGTCGATGGAGTTGTATTGTTTCTGCTATATACTGTTTGGTTGTCGATTCTAGTAAGAGTCACAACCTTTTGACTTTTATAAAGGAGATTTTAGTCCTTGTTCTGGTACTAAAGGTGAGAATGGTGAAAATAAGTTGTATCCAAACCTTCAGGATAGGTACCGTTAGTCTTTTCTTTTTCTTTAGGTTTAAACTTTTATTCTGTATTTTGGGAGACGAACGTTTGTCGTCATGTGTAACTTTTAAGATTTTTGAGATGGTCTTTTGATATTTTAGACTTCAAATACTTAATTAGACCATTTCAAAGTCCTATGTTTTAATTATGTGTCTCTAAAGGACGTAAGGATATGTGATTGTTGTTTTCTAGTCTTTCTCTCTAATTCCTTTGTTAGTGTAATGTAGTTTTTATTATTTTATGGATCCTTATTTGGGGATGGATTCCCCCTTTACGGACGCGAGTCTTTTGAAATTCTACGACTACTTGTCTTAGTTTCTACTGTGTTTGTCTATCTCTCGATATGGTCAAGAATCTAACCTTCTTAGTCATAATAGTTTTACTGATATGATACGTTACGTTAGATGTCAAAGTTTCTTTAAGGATAGTTTAATGGTCACCATAAAAAGTGTTTTAATCTTTTCTTTTTAGTGTTAAACATACCTTTGTGTTTTCTGGTGTTTATCGATTACGTTAGAACTCTTTCTTCTTGTCAACCTCTTTAGTTAAAGGGATTGAAGTCTGATGTGGTGTTTCAATGTCATTAGTCCTGTCATATCATGGCCGTGTTTTTATCTTTATATCTGTTTATCTTATCCTATCTTCGGGTCTCTATTTAGGTGTGTTGATGACAGTGGATGAGATACTGTTTCCTCCGTTCCTATATGTCACCTTCTTTATTTATTCACCACGAACCTTTTGACTTGTCGATGTACATTTTCTTAGTTTAACCTTGTAAGGGATTGTGATATGTGTTTTTATTTGATTTTTATCTAATTGCTGGATGTACATTCCGGTCTGTGATATTTTGAGAATCTCCTTTTGTATACTTCTTGTAAAAGACTGTATTTAGTGTCGTTTTAGAAAAGACTGAGTAGAGGATCTCGTTACTTTTATTTTTATTCTTATTCGTTTACTCTTGATTAATTTGAATTTTCGAAAACGTGTCGTTTCCTTTAGTGTTGTTTTGTTTTTCTCTTGGGTGTATTACTCTCTTTTATAAACGTTTACTTCGTTGATTGTTCCTTAATTAAAGGTTTCATATGTTCGTCGAGTACGTTGAGTTCTTGTCGTTGTTGATTAATTGTTGGGTTAGTTATTTACTCGTCTGACAGATTTATCTGTAAAGTGACTTCTTTGGTATGTCTACCGATATTTCGTGTACTTTTCCACAAGTCGTGGTGATTAATAATCACTTTATGTTTAGTTTAGATGTTACTCAATAGTGGAGTACACTAAGTCTTACTGGCAGTGATTTCCTCTCCTGAATCCAATGGATACCGACTAAGTACAACTATAAACCATCTTTGGTTGTGTTATAACATTTCGTTAATAGGAAGTTAATTTTAATTTATTTGAGTTAAAAATTTTAGATGTTTGTTATTTACAACCTCTCCCACACATCTTTTACCTTGGGAAGACATGACAACCACCCTTACATTTAACTCTGTGTATGTATCACAGAGGTAATATCTGTGATACCTCCTGTCATACTTACAAGGAATTTTTTTTTATTTTATTTTAATCGTATACATACAGGGTCGTTAGGAAGAGAACCCGTACATAGACCTCTTTTTCGTATTAAGATTTTCGATGTAAGTAGAGTCACAAGTAACACCGTGATAAATGTTATCGGTCCTGTACATTCGTCAGTACTACAGGTAGTTATCTCCTTACCTATAAGGAAATAACCTTACCTATAAGGTTATTATCACCTTATAATAAGTCGGTAATTTTTTCTTACTTTATTACGGTATACGTCGTTGTACCTACCTAGATCTCTAACGGTATGATTCACTTCAGTCTATCTCTTACCTTGTACAGTATACTATAACGAATATAAACCTTATATTTTTTCTCCATGTTTACTGTAACAAATGTTTTGTCCAATGTCTAGATCTTTTGTCAGAATATTAATTATGCCCCTTTTCCCTCTCCCTCTTATTTGACCCTATAACCCTAACTGTATAAGTGTGATAATATATATATTATTTGTTGATTATTGCTGTCTGTCGGATGAGAGATTGTGTCATCACCTATATACAGATGCATATTGATTTAGTGAAAAGACATATGGATTTAATCGTGTTGTAACATTTAGTTGATATGAAGTTATTTTTAACTTTGTTGAGGGGGTTTAGTGAAAAGAGAATGAAAAAGAGAAGAGAGAAGTGAAACACCGAAAAATTAGATGTAAAGTATAAAGTAGTAAGAAACGGAGAGGTAAAGTGTAAAATTTATTAAAGAAGTATAAATACAAGATCAAACGTTAGGTAGAAAAATGATCACACATTAGACGAAAATTTCGTTCCCCATTAATTCAAAAAATCAATAATATATTAAAACGAAAATTTTCAGACTATTCAAGAAAAGGTATTTACAAAAGAAGTAAGAATATCAAAAAGAGACTCCGGATATTTATTAAAGTTATAGGATAAATAAATTTGTATCATCTATAATAATAGAACATAAGAATAGGCCAATGAGGTCATGAATTTCAAAGATTTTGTTACACAAGTTAGAAAACAAAGATAACGAAAAAATCCATAAAACATTATAAAGTGACACGTGAGTATACAAAACTTTTAAACAGAGACCCTGAATTTTTAAACCGACTTTCGTTCAAACAGGACTCTTCTAACATAAATAAATATGGTCCATAAACTCCCGTGAAAGTTGAGTTCAGACTGCTTTAAGAGTTTAACTTCGAAACTTCTGAACGATGACTAAAGACCGGAGTTTGCGTCCGTTTTGACAAATATCGAAAATTGATAGTCTTAAAAAAAAAAAAAAAAAACGAGTCTGCTGTGTCCGTATAAAAGAACGACATATAAAGACAAGAATCGAAATAAACCCCCAAAAGAGATATGATTCCCGTACTTTAAAATGTAAGGAGTGAAAACAATTCACAAAGATAACCGGAAGGACGGTGGACCCTTTCGGACATCTAAAACGAAAGAATCGAAGACTGTATAAGTCTGATTGACTTTTTTTACTTTTAAACTACTTACGGAGTACAATCCTCGATAGAAGTCATGATGGAATGGAGAGACCTAAAGACGGAAATAGTGTAAAAACAGGAGAAAGACAATCGAGGTGTTACTTAAATTTTGTAAATTTACATTAATTATTGTTCGGATTGAATTTGTTCTTTTTTCCTTTTTTCTTTTATTTTTCCTTTATGATCTCCGTTTAAAGGTAAGGTTTCTTCTTAAATGGGTCTCTTCCGTTTACTCTTTCATGGCTCCCTCTCTTTTATATAAACCAGTGGTAACGATACTGAAATGGATACCGTGGAGTCATGAACACAAGACATTAGACAGAGTGAAGTGTCACTTCCTTATAAGAAGTCTTCTCACCGTAACTAGACGAAGAGGATTGTAAGAAAAAAAGGTGGGTATTGTGAGTGTGCCAATAGACAGTGACAAAAGGATGAACATGGACCCTGTGTAGAGATCGTCGGTACTGTTACGGACATAGGGAAGATGGTGGGGAGGTAAGGGTGGATGGATCAGTCGGTACATGGTGACCTAGACGGTTCCGTCTCCTTCCTACCACTCCCATCCCCACCTCTACCTCTACGATTATGTCCTCTTTTGTCAAAGTACCTTTAAAATTCGGAGACATGACACAAATATTGTAATTAGAAGAGGATGGATGGGAGTGGGGTATATGAGAGTTCACACATCGAGGTTCTTAATGAGAGAACGGATCGAAAGTTAAATTTGGGTAAAATGGTCTAGATTAGGTCGACCTTCTTATGTCCGACGAATTTTGTTTGTTTCTTTGTTTGTTTTTTTTTTGATAGTGTCAGAAACAAAGACAAAAGGTACTATAAAATATTGAAACATCAACGTTAAATATTACTTTGTCCTTTCCTTATGTCACTGTAGACATGGTCAAATGTAATGGAGATATGAAGAAAAGATAAAAGTCAAAATAAATATATCTATACGTGACAAATTGTTTACCGAAGAGTCCACCGTGGTCACCATTTCTTGGGTGGACGGTAACGTCCTCTGTATTCTCTTGACCAAGCTAGGGACCTGTAGTCCCTCTAAGGGACCTCTTCTCTTACCGTTGGGTGAGGTCATAAGAACGGACCTTCTAGAGTATCTGTCTCCTCGATTCACCCGATGTCGGGTACCCCGGTGTTTCTCAACCTGTGTTGACTTCACTGAATCGTACATGGGAAATTGTTTATATACTTGGTATAAATAACGAAATTTTTTTAAGATCCACAATTAAAATCAACAAAACGACTGTTCTAAACGTCCTTAAGATTAAGACGGATAACATTTTTAGTTTCCAGAGAAGATTCAAAAAGAGTTTCATTATCAAAACTAGAGGGATTTCTTAACAGAGGGGGTTTACACCAAAACTATTTGTTGAACTAAATATAAATATTCCTCGGACGACGACGACGACGACGACGATTCAATGAAACCAGCACAGGTTGAGACACGCTGGGGTATCTGTCGTCGGGTGATCCGAGGAGACAGGGATCCTAAGAGGTCCGTTCTCATGACCTCACCCAACGGTAAAGGAAGAGGTTACGTACTTTCACTTTTCACTTTCACTTAAGTGAGTCAACACAGGCTGAGAAACGCTGGGGTACCTGACGTCGGGTGGTCCGAGGAGGTAGATACCCTAAGAGGTCCGTTCTCATGACCTCACCCCACGGTAGAGGAAGAGGTATGTTCCTCGGACGACGACAACGATTCAGCGGAGTCAGCACAGGTTGAGACACGCTGGGCATCTGCCGTCGGGTGGTCCGAGAGGACAGGGACCCTAACAGGTCCGTTCTTGTGACCTCACCCAACGGTAAAAGAAGAGGTCACGCACTTTCACTTTTCACTTTCTCTTCAGCGAGTCAACACAGGCTGAGAATCACTGGGGTACCTGACGGTGGGTGGTCCGAGGAGACAGGTACCCTAAAAAGTCCGTTCTCATGACGGATCGTCAACTGTTTATTATTTCTATGGTGAGGACTTTTGTGACTAAGTCTGTTAAATTGAACCGTAAAAAAGATTAATGAACCGGTAACTAGTACTGAATCTTTTCGGGTACTATCCAGGTCAGGATACTTCAGAGTGACATATAGACTCAAAGGGTAATCTTTGTTCTTACGGGACTTTGGTCAACCCTCAAGACTCCTCCGTCTTGACATATTACTGTTTTTATCACCCGATCCTTCACCTCTTTCAATTTTTAGTCAAATGGAACCAAAGAAGTAAACATAGTGTCTAAACAATGTCCCTGGTTTGTTTTCTTATCTAATTATCGTGTGACCCGTCCCCTTTTCACTGTGTCTATACTTTTTAAACAATCTTGACGTTCATCCTTGGGAAACAACATCTTTTTAAACCCCGTGTTCTTCTACCAACACACGGTCCACACGTCACTCAAGGACCCTGTCCGACGGTTTACACCTAGGAATCGAACCGTGTCCTTTTTTAAATTTTCACTCGATATCATTTCTCTTTAGTCCAAATGATCTCTCTATTTGTAAGGTCTCTGTCTTATTTCTCGAGTCAACACAGACTAAGACACTGGGGTACCTGACATCGGGTGGTCCGAGGAGACAGGTACCTTAAGAGGTCCGGTCTTATGATCTCACCTATCGGAAAAGGAAGAGGTCCCTAGAAGGGTTGGGTCCCTAGTTTGGGTCAAGAGGGAGTAACGTCCGTCTAAGAAATGGTCGACTCGGTGTTCCCTTCGGGTTCTTATGACTTCAGCCATCGGATGAGTAACAGGTCACCTAGAAGAACTGCGTTGTTAGCTTGACCCCAGAGGACGTAACGTCCGTCTAAGAAATGGTGGACTCGATACATCAAAGATTGACTATAAACAGTATAGGATAAGAGATTCCAACACAGGGAGAAAATTAGTAACACAGGACGGGGAAAGAAAGGACAGAGTGGAACTCTGATAAGAAAAAGGTCGAAGTAACAGGAACTTAATACATTCAGTAACATCCATGGACTTCTTAAACTGATCGTGATCTCATTGACCCTTGAATCGATCCCGTTATCACGGGGAGGCGTCAGAGGTCGCGAAGGTCAGAGGGAACGAAAACAAACGACAACAATAACAACGGAAAAGACCACTTGACCTTTACAATCCGACTTATTCAAATTGAATTAAGGATTTTTACCATTTTTGTTTCATTACTGATGATAAATAAGAAGTTGTTTACCTTACCACGGTAAATTACAGAAAAAAGA
This sequence comes from Capra ibex, assembly GCA_006410555.1. Taxonomy (NCBI): domain Eukaryota; kingdom Metazoa; phylum Chordata; class Mammalia; order Artiodactyla; family Bovidae; genus Capra; species Capra ibex. Next base: position 1,239,539 of record SJYO01015557.1, read on the forward strand.
GGTAAGAAAAGGGTACTAACAGGGTCTACCCGGAGATTGTTCTTGTAAAAGTCCCGTGTAGGGTCTTCTACGTGAACACACTGTTAACGGTAAATTACTAAGATCTAATTTTTTTTTTTTTTTTTTGACACTAAAAACTTTTGTAAGTTGATTGGTTATCAGGACAAATATAAGTCAATGACACACATACCTATATCTTTCTTCTTCTTTTTTGTGCCTGACTTCTTCCCTTACGAAAGGATTATCACTCCTTTAACGGTTATTAAGCGTTTCCACCTCGGTGTTTTGCAACTTCTCCAGTGAGAGGGTCGACACTGTTGTCATCTATAAACAAAATATATCCTGAATACGAATAACAATAGACAAAATACGATAGACATACAGTAAAATTAGACGCAATGAAGAATTTCTTTTAATAAATAAAATGTGAGTAAAGGATAGTACTACAGTAGTTACAAATATAAAAAATAATACAATTTTAAGGTCACGTTAAAATTATCTGGTGAAAACTTTGATCTTCAAAATGAACACTATAAGACTATACTATATACTTAGAATTCCGTTACAACTGTCAAAACACTTTGGTCTAAAATTCTCATCCCTTTAAATTGAGAATATACTTAGTTTGTCTTTATCGTTGAAAGGTAACATAAATAACAATTTCATAATTTAATAATTAAGTTAATACTAAATTTGAGTATTTTCATCGTGTCACCTTAAGTTGTGGTTTTTTTCGGAATTTATAGTACAGACCGTTTTTCAGTGAATAACACTTTGTGTCTTAAGAAATAATACACTACCATAGATATTTCTCAAAAATAATTAAATCTTTGTAAGACTAAACCCCTCCCAGTTTATCGGGAAACTGTTTGTCGCAAATTATACATCTATACTAATAAAAGTAATGGTTTTTCACTTTGACTTTTTCTTATGTTTACATAATAAAAATTACCGACTCATTATGAGGTAACATATATACATTTTTAATTTTATTTATTTAAATATTTTTTTCTTTTTCTTATGTTCTGTCGACATCGAGAGGATATTATTCATAAAAGAGACCTACCCTAGATATTTAGGAAAGATTACTTAGTACTTATTTTGTCCACAGTGTTCCCGGTGAACTGGTCCTAAATGGTGTTATGTGTTAGTCCGTCTCAAAGGGACCACCGAATCTCCCATTTCATAGACGGACACTACGTCCTCTGGGTCCAAACTAGGGACCCAGTCCTTCTAGGGGACCTCTTCTTTTACCGTTGGATGAGGTCATAAGAACGGACCTTTTAGGGTACCTGTCTCCTCGGACCATCCGATGTCAGGTACTCCGACGTTTCTCAGTCCGTGCTGACTCGTTGAAGTGAAGAGAAGTGTTATTCCGTTCATCTTTGTGTAAAGGAAAGACCTTCATCGTTCCATAACGGAGTCAACGAAGAAAGTCTTTGTCGACTATCTTTAATCCATCAGAGAAGTATACAAAATTCTTATTTATTTAGTATCCATTACAAAACAATAAGCATGGTAGATAAAGACGGAAAAGAGGTGGAAGAAGAAGAAACATACAGTTAATTCGATAAGAAGACAGAGAGTGACACTTATTATAAAGAGGTTGTTTATAAGACTGGTTCACGGTGTAATAAACCGTAGGAGACTGTTTCGTAAACTTTTACGAAAGTCTCGATAGCTAAGAAGACTCAACTTAATTAATCTTAATAACAAATTTACGAGTGAAAAGAAAGAAAAGAAACTATCTCGTCAGTGTTGTATAACAAGTGATCTGGTATTCACTTTTTAGTACACTAAAGACCATATTAATACTAAAAAAAGTGTATGATACAAATTACCTTTGTCACTGTCTGAAATAAAAGAACCTGAGGTTTTAGTGACGTCGGTACTTTAATTTTCTACGAACGAGGAACCTTCTTTTCGATACTGGTTTGATCTGTCGTTTAATTTTTCGTCTCTGTAATGAAACGTCTGTTTCCAGGTAGATCAGTTTCGATACCAAAAAGGTCATTAGTACATACCTACACTTTCAACCTGATATTTCTTTCGACTCACGGTTTCTTAACTACTAAAACTTAACACCACAACTTCTTATGAGAACTCTCAGGGAACCTGATGTTCCTCTAGGTTGGTCAAGTAGAATTTCCTTTGTTCAGGACTTATAAGTAACCTTCCTGACTATGACTTCGACTTTGAGAGACCGGTGGACTAACCTTCTTGACTGAGTAAACTTTTCTGGAACTACGACCTTTTCTAACTTCCGTCCTCCTCTTCCCCTACGGTCTCCTACTCTACGAACCTACCATAGTGGTTGAACTCGTTCGAGACCCTTAACCACTACCTGTCCCTTCGGACCACACGACGTCAGGTACCCCAGTGTTTCTCAGCCTGTACTGACTCACTGACTTGACTTAGACTACAAGTTACAACAAATTCCACATGTTTAGTTCACCATGTCGAGGTTTTTGCAAAAAAGAAAGAATGGAATAATATAGAGTTTTGGAAGAAGGTTCGTATGATACTTATACGACTTTTAAACCGGTTCAAAATTATTGTAGGTCACTATTATTCCATTATACTAGTAATAATATCAAGAAAAGACATACAAAATTTTAGGGAACGGAAATATTCATCTAAGATAATCTTTCAAATGTTGTACATACATATATATACTCATCTATATACACGATCTCTTTCTTAACTTCTCTTTACGATCATGGTAAATTTATGAGTGAGAAACTTAATTTAGTTATGTTCTGGGGGATTATTCAGACTCCATTTTTATTCTTTTTATTAGATAATATTACAAAATTGTCTTAGAGATAAATGAACAATTTTTACTCATAAATGAATGATTTTTACTCATTAATAGTGGATAGAAACAGGAAGAAGTAACCGAAATAAATCAAATGAAACAGGTTCGTTTTAAATATGTACGTTGAACTTCATTTAAACAATCTGTTTTTTTATGGTCTTCTTTCTTTAAACTTAATGACTAATCTACGATAGTCGGTTTTACTTTAGATTGTTATATTCAGTAACAAAGACAACCATAATAAACGAGGTCCAGTCAAACACTCCGGTCTGTTTTGTCTTTACTTTATAAATAACCATTATTATTATTCACAAATAGACTTTTCGTCTTCGTTTACCTTCTGATTTTTTTCGTGAAATAAAGTTCACTGACCTAATAGTCTGGCTCAATGTGACGACACGACACTAGGCGTTCTTCTATTCCAGGGGCGGTAGACAAGAGACCTCCAAGACTCAAATTTAGAGTCACCCTCTGATGACTTCCTATAGTCCCCTTTTTCTTTCCATTAAACATTTAACAAGGAATGAATAAGGTTACTTTATTACTAAGACGTATATAAACAACAACTCTTCCCTATCGTAAAGTGGGTATGTGATTATAATATCACTGATGGTAGTTTATTTTTTATTTTTAGTTTTAGGAAAAGGTGAATGGGATATATAAAGTTGAAATCGAATATTACGAACCCTTTATCCTATGTTTATTTTTTCAACAGTTGTTATAATGGATGACAAATCAAACAGATTGGTAATGACGACAGCCTAAAGTTGTAACGAATTTAACTTCAACCGACTACTTTAAATCTTCATAAATCTTCAAGGTAGTTTATATTCGGACATAAAAAATAGATTAAGACCTTTATGTCATTTAATTTTCAAATGAAGTCCAACTTCAACGATATCATAACTCTACTTTGTTTTGTTCGTATGAAAATCTACATACGAACGTACAAACTTCCCGAAGGGACCACCGAGTCTCCAATTTCGCAGACGGAGGTTGCGTTCCTTTGGGTCTAAGCTAGGGACTCAGCCCTTCCAGGGGACCTCTTTCTTTACCATTGGGTGAGGTCATAAGAACGGACCTCTTAGGGTACCCACCTCTTCGGACCAAGCGCTGTCAGGTGCCCCAACGTCTCAGTCTGTGTTGACTCGCTGAAGTGAAATGAAAGAAAGAAAGAAACATACAAACTTTTGTTGCGTCCTCTACAACCGTTGACCACGATTGATTTGACCTGGTATTATGTCGACTTCTATTGGTCGACTGGTCAACAATATCCATGAGTTTTCTTCTTCCCAGTAAGTACAGATGTTTATATGGTCTCAAAAACATAGTAGAGATAAAGTCAAGTCAAGTCAAGTCAGCGAGTCAGCACAGGCTGAGAAACGCTGGGGTACTTAGCGTCGTGCGGTCCGGAGGGAGAGGTAGTGGTTGAGGGCCTCAAGTGAGTTTGAGTGCAGGTAGCTCAGACACTACGGTAGGTCGGTAGAGTAGGAGACAGCAGGGGAAGACGAGGACGGGGGTTAGGGAGGGTCGTAGTCTCCGAAAAGGTTACTCAGTTGAGAAACGTACTCCACCGGTTTCATGACCACAAAGTCGAAATCGTAGTAAGGAAGATTTCTTTAGGGTCCCGACTGGAGGAAGCCTTACCCAACCAACCTAGAGGAACGTCAGGTTCCCTGAGAGTTCTCAGTAGAGGTTGTGGTGTCAAGTTTTCGTAGTTAAGAAGTCGCGAGTCAGAATAAAGTCAAAGGACATTAAAGAGGACTAGAGGGTCTGTCTGTTATTAATATTGAGTTTTTTAGAAATTGTAACTTTGGTTTTGTAAATATGTTTTATATTGAAAAAAAAAGAATTTTGTCGAATACAGGTTTCTATGTTTTCGATGAAAAGGTAAAGAAAGGAAAAGGACGACTGTAGGTGGGTGTACAATAAGAGAGAAGAGGTACAATGTGTATCATTTCCTTAATACAGGTCTTTTTTTTTTGTGTAACCCATAAAATTTCTTTCATAAATAACAGACATATTAGATTGTGTGTTAAAGTGAGGAATGAATTCCTGACATTTCCTTTCCAGACTAGAAATGAAAGAAGACCTACGATGTCGGTTTTGTCGGAACTATAGTGAGATCATATACTGAGGGAACCAGTCTCTGAAGGAACGGGTGACGGACGGACTCCTTCATGTCTGTAAGAACCGAAGATAAAGAAAAGAAGAAAGAAAAGAACTAAAAAAGTATATAAAGGGAAGTAGATTGGTGGGTAATAATAACATGGTTTAATACGGAAAAGGACCGAAACACAAAAACAAGTCTAAACAAGAAGGTTCTTGTAAAAACCTTGGAAAGATATCAAGACAATTAACGAAAAGATTGGTAAAAAATTTAAGGGATCCGGTTTATAAAGAAGTAAGTACTTCTGAAAGATCTATGTTGGTCATTCTTTATTAAAGAGAGAAGAGTCGTAAAACATTGATAGAAAATTGTTTGTGAAATAAAATTACTATAATTACTTTTGATACGTATTGATTAATATAATTTCATCTTCGATACAGTAAGTAGAATTGTTTGACAAAAGAGGTTTAATAGAACGTATGAGAGACTTTCATGCGTTATTCATGACTTGACTTAAACCATATACGGTTTTTCTACAACGAATTACTTCTAGATTTAAGATTTCAACATATCTTATCAGGACCAACAAAGAATAGGACCAAAAATGAGTTCATAAGTAGATTATTCACACATAGATCACGGACAGACGGTGAAACATTTCACTATACATACATTCTTCATTGTTTTGTCTCTCCACTAAAGAGAGAGTACTCAGTGAGAGACCTAAATACCACAAATACTCTAAAATTGAAAGAATAAAGATTTTACTTTACAAACACACATCCCCCGTATCCCCTCACAACAAATTAGTGAGTCAGCACAGACTGAGAAACCCTGGGATATCTGACATCCGGTGGTCCGAGGAAACAGATACCCTAAAAAAGGTCCGTTCTTATGACCTCACCCAACGGTAAAATTAGGAGGTCTCTGAGAAAGGTTGTCCCTACCTTGGGTACAGAGGACACAGAAGACGTGACACCCATCTAAGAAATGGTGACTCGGTAACCCTTCGGGGTATATTAGAGTATTGGAGGAAGGTTTAAATTTTGATACTTCTAAATATTCGTCTTATACGTACATTAAAAATTTAAAAATAAAATGTAACAACATGTCAACTAAATGTTACAACACAATAAAGTCCACATGTCGTTTCACTAAGTCAATATGTTTATAGGTAAGAAAAAGTCTAAAAAAGGGTTAAATAAAATAATGTTATATGACTCATCTCGAGGGACACGATATGTAATCCAAGAATAACTAATAGATAAAATATATATCATCATACATATACAATTAGGGTTTGGTGATTAAATAGGAGATGTGGGGTGTGGAAAACGGAGACCATTGTAAGTCAAACAAAAGTTTCAGACATTCAGACACAGACGAAAGATTTATTTAAGTGAGTATAGTAACAAAATCTAAGGTGTACATTCACTATAGTATACTATAAACAGAAACAGATTAATGAAGTGTATCATACTATTAGAGATCCAGGTAGGTATAACGACGTTTACCGTAATAAAATGAAAAATACATATACGTGATATATAAAATATTCTAATTTATAGATGAAATCTTTGTACTTGTTTGTACGTAATATATAAATATTTATCTTAGGTATAAAAAAAGTACCTAGGATACAGTATTTTTGTACTGTCAGTATAATATTTTTCAACCTAAACCCCCTCCCTCTTTTGATTAATAAAGATGATTAACAAAGTGAACAATTAATCTACACTATTAGTTTCTTCAATAGTCTGTTAAGGAGGTTTAAAAACTCTAAAATCTATTTTTATGACAGGGAGGGGTTAAATCCTTATTCCTTAATTTTACTACAATCCTCTGTACCTATAAACATACAATATATATATAAAAAAAAACCAGTCTATAAACATTGGAAAGATGTATAGTTTAAATAGGTATGATTTAAGAGTGGAACAGATTATACATAAAATGTTCATCGGGACCTTTATAAAGGCCATCTTTTATACCGTTATAAGAACTGTATTTCCCCAGACCGACTTAATCAAGAATTTAGTACATAAAATCAATGTATACGTTGGTTCAGAAATTAGACTCCTTTAATATTTAAAAGAAGTCTACGAGAAAACGTCCTTTATCACTGATGGTACTTGTACCAATCTTTATCGAAACGTCGTTACTCTACAAGAAAGTGGTTAATTTAGACTGACGTATTATATTACTGTCAATTAGGAAAATTTAGAAAATTTCGTGATTACTTTTCTGTCACGTAAAGGTTGATACGTGATTACGACTAATAGGGACAACAAGTTTTGAAAATCTACTGAGGTAATACATTTTACAGTGAGTCAGCACAGTCTGAGAAACACTGGGGTACCTGACATCGGATGGTCCAAGGAGGCAGGTACCCTAAAAGGTCCGTTCTTATCGTCTCACCCAACGGTAAAGGAAGAGGTCCTGTATAAGGGTTGGGTCCCTAGTTTGGGTCCAGAGGGTGCAACATCCGTCTGCGAAATGGTAGACTCGGTGGCTTTTACTCATTTTATGAGAAAACACTCCAGACATAAGAAACCCGGTCCATTCTACTTCTCGATTTCAGGTCTTTATACTATAGGACTTGTAAACTAGGAGATGATCCCCTACAGAAACCCCTTTTGATACAAACGAAAACTACCCTATTAGACCTGTATCGTGTAAGAGTCATTTTCCCTATTTCACTCATCTCGTCTTTTCACCTTTCCCATTCCACCTCCTTAATGAGTTTTAGTTTATTCTAGTTCTATTATTAAGGTAACAAAAGTAAATTTGTATTGGAAATAAGATAGTACTCTTTGACAATATGAGTCACATTCTCCACTTAGATACATAAATGTCTACACTTTGACTACAGGCCCGAGTAATAAGGTAGTACTAAACCAATTTAGTATAAGAGTTTCCTCTCACTAAACATATGAACACTTGTCCACCGTCGAAGTCTCTGGTTAATACATTTCGTCGTACTTTTATCGGTCCCACGGGTACGACTGTCTCTCTCTCCGACCTCCCTGTCCTTTCTCGTTTAAACGTCGCACAATTTTCCTTACCAAAGTGTACTAGTTCCCTCAATAAAGGGACCTATTAATTTTTGTTTATTCGTTTGTTTTCGGGAAAGAACGAAATTTTTTTTTTTTAATTAGGAATAAGGAAAAACTTTCACTCTCGCTGATTGTGAAAGTGAAAGTTTTTCCTTATTTCTAATTTTTTAAAAAAAATTGATCCTTCCCGAAAACAAACGAATAAACAAAAATTAATGGGTCCCTTTTTTTGAGGGACCTAGTATACTTTAGGTAGACCTATGGAGCATAACTAAGAAAATCACGTACATCATTCTTGTTTTGAATGGAGATAATATTGTATAAAGTTACCATAAAACGAAATCTTATACGACCTATCCGTCTGATTTACAATCTTAAACTTTTTATGACTTTTTAAACTTTTTATGGTGTTGGGGTCTCTCGACCAACGTCTATGGTAGGAAAACTCAATTTTGTAACGGATGGTTTAGATGATATTTGTACGTTTATATAGACAAGTCATGTCTAGGCGAATAACTTAATTGATCAATAGAGGACCTTTACATCTCTCTTCTAGAAATTTCTTTACCCCTTACAAACCAATTAAAACTTTTTCCAATTTACTTGTATTTTCAACAACCTTCTAACTTTCAAAGATCTTTGGTCTCTATCGTACTTACTCGTCCTGAGGATCCCTCATTTCGACGGAGATCCTCCTTTATCTTCGGTTAACAAAAAGTCTCAATGGTCACTGACGCGGACGGTTGTTAAAATTTTTACAAAAAGAGGTTATGAAGAACCATTACTGGAAGACATGATTTCGAAGGTTCAAAACCACCCCCCTAATTAAATAAAATAACGAATTACCGTTAAGAGTGTTCGGGTTCTACTCAACTCCTTTTGGGTAATAAGGAATTCGGATCTTCACTGAATCTACTACCATTCGTACAATCCTTACATTTACAAAAATCTATTAACTCTAAATTAGTGTAAAAAACGAAATGTATACCACTTCAAACACAAGTTCTTTACTTTTATAATATTAATTATCTTTTACGACATAACCAACACCCGTAATCCCTTTATTACTTTAGAGACGAAGTTTTATTCTTAAAAGAAGTTATAAATAAACCTTAAGTTGAGAAAACGATTTATATAACTAAACCATCTTATTCGTAGTGATCTAAAACCGGTTGGTCTATGTTCATACACCCTATAAGTTTTACATAACCCTTGGTGAGACTGACTCGAGTAAAACTGAAATATTGATAATAAGCTTATCACCTATAGAATCCAAACCCCTTTTAACTCGAAGACTTCTAAAAGGACACTTCTTAGCATTGCAGGAGAGTCTACCGTACGACAAAGAAAACAACAAACCGTTACACTGTGTCGATTCTTATCCTTATCTGTAGGTCGTCGTGGATAGATTTATGTATTAATAAGGTGGACTCTCCGGAAAAGTCACATTAGTCGTAATCTACCAACAAAACCCAAATATCTACTACAACTGAGAGAACAATTACAGAATACATTTAAATTCAAATCCGATTATTCATTGATTATTTTCAAGGTGATGACATGTCTACAAATGTGTATTAAATCTAATGTCGGATATCGGTCCATATTATATATAGAAAGGTTTACTTAGTTTTAAAGATAAATATCAACCCAAATTGAATCTATTTAAAAACATAGAAGGAAACAAAATCTACACAAACAAAAAGGTATCACAAGACTAAACCGATAAAGATGTATTACCCTACTTAAGGGCTCTAGATAATCTCTATACCCACTCATTTAGATGTCTTAACTCTTACATCACCCTTATTTTACAAAGAGTCAAAAATCTTTAAACAAGTCAGTTTATACTTACTAATTTTATCGGGGAAATTAGACAGACGTCGCACTCAACCTCTCCATTTCATCGTCGTTTGGAACTCTTAAAGTTGTGAATAATTAATAAAAAATATTGATAATAATACAACATATAGAAAAATCGATCTAAATTCATTTTAATCCGACAAGACTAAGGAGACCGGTGTTGATTAGTACGACGTACAAAGTAAGGAAGGGGATTCAGAAAGTAAGACCAAAATAAGGTAGTAACTATAAGATTTGTTAAACGGAAGTAAAAAAGGGTTGAGAGAAGTAGAAAAGTAATTCACATTAAAATTCATTAATTACGATCAGAGGTCAGAAAGTCAAACAATAATATGATACACTCAGTAAGTAGAATTAAGACAAGTGTTATCTTTTACTAAGACTTACACTTTTTTGGATCTTTTTTATGTACAATCTCTATAAAACATAGATATTATGGTCTCGTTTTCTGAATACGAAGACATCTTATAAAAATTTCATTTTAACAGTGTTCATAATTTTATAAAATTTATAAAATTCAAAGATAATCGACGATTGAAAAGAAAACGTCTATAAAACAGACACACCTACTCGTAACACACTTTTCCCCTTTCTTCTCCTTTAGAAAATCTATGTTGATAGGAAGGACTTAGACCGACTGGGTAACTTGACAAAATCACAGAGTGCTTCACACAAATTCCGGGGACATGTTGAATCGAGCCAAAGATTATCAACCCCAGACACTACCTGTATTGACGAATCTAAATTGAAAAAAAAAAAAAGTCATTTATGTCTCTTACCATTGTCCGTACGATTATTAACTTTGTGAACGAATCGCAAAGTACGTGTAAGTACTAACCTACCTCTCAAAAAGTTTGTAAAAATTAATAGAAGTTTATTTTAATGTGTATGTGTACTGTAAAAGGATCTTAAGGGATTTACTCTTCCTAAAGAAAGGATTACAGTACTAAGGAAAAGAGATATTCTCAATGTATTGCCGTACCTTTCGAACACTCGTACAAACAATGAATAAAGTATACTTACCTTATATTTGTATATATATCTTAAAATATAATCCTGTTAAAGATGTAACCTTTTGTTGTTTGACTTCTTAGAGTCAATAGTTTGTTGTGTCTTAGATTAGTTGGTACTTGATTTATATCTCTACAGATGTATAAGTCATTAATTTAGATGGATCTGACTTCGTTGAATCGTCGTCGTCGTCGTCGTCTTTTATACATCATAAATTTTATTGTAAGATCTACTGTAGATCCTAGTAAGTCGTGTGGTATTGAAGTATTTCTATACCTGATTTCAAGTGAAAGGATAAGTTAGAGTGTACATTCGATAGAAAGTTCATCTTTCTGATGGACTCAAAGTAGTAGTTGAGTGAGGATTAATAAGTATAGACGTCTATACCGTGTCGTGATAAAGGTTTCAGGATAAAAGTCGTTAAGTACAAATCGGATAAGAAGTTGAAGGTAGAAAGGTCGTTTTTGTTGATCATAACACCAACGACAATAAGTCAACACTTCAGTACAGACTGAAACCGTGGGGTACCTGACATCGGGTGGTCCGAGGAGAGAGGTAAACCAAAAACTCCGTTTTTATGACGGATGACCTCACCCAACGGTGAAGGTAGAGGTCCCCTAGAAGGGTTAGGTCCCTAGTTTGGACACAGAGGGACAGAGGACTTAATCGTCCGACTAAGAAATCGTGACTTGGTGGTCCCTTCGGGTCTTATCACCTTATATAACTATATATACACATACACGCGGATATGTATGTGTGGGGGTTGTGTACGTGTCACAAGATCCCACGAAGATGAGTCTAACGTACACACACATAAAGAACGGGGGAAAAAGTTATCTGTAGATTTTGAGAGGTCTTTTGTTTTAGACTAATTGTTGAATGATAAATGACATGTGACCTCTTGGTAGTGTATACTTTGGGTGAAAGTCAAGGAAATTTACTCTTTTAAGGAAATGAGTCAGACCTCTCCTACATGATATTACCGTCCGTCGGTCAACTAAGACGGTCTCTTAAGGCAGAGATGTCGGTAACCTTTAAAGAGTGTATCACCATGATCATAGAGATCACTCCTGTTACTATTGGACCGGAAATTTTTTACGATAGTTACTAGTCAGTCTAAACCTTATATAGTTCGACAAATGTTTAACAAGATGATTATGTAGAAGGTACTCATATTAACCCTTCCTTCAATGCGTCCAATTATCTTCAAAAGTCCTAAAGGGACAAGAGACACAAACCGTATTTGGAGGTATAAATAAAAAGAAAACAACGAGACTGTGGACGAATCTAAAGAAAATTTCAAATAAAAATTTAAGAGTCAAATTTTTATAATCTAACTATCTAAACGAAGATAAGTGAAAAGATGTAGTTTAATTTAATATAAAGTGACATAAATACTTCAGATAAAGTAATAGTTGAATCTTAAATAGGAGTATGTCAGAAGACATCAAATTCTACTAAAATAAAGACTAAAGGTTTAAGACGGTGAAAAAACAGGGTTTATATCCAAAAAAAGAATTTGACGAGTACTTTATGAGTGATTAGGAAATTATAATAGTGTAATGAAATATAATATAGTGTAAATATAAAGACCTTATAAATTATCCATATTACGATTTACGAAACTTTAATCAAATAATCTAGAATAATTTTCGTGAAAGTACACCCATTGTAAAATTTCTACTCTTTTGACTCCGTAGTTCTTGTTCATTAGGTGAGGTATAAAAGTCAACGAGAGGTCAAGTGGATAAGTAACTAATCTAATCATAGTTGTAAAAGAAAATTTGTCACTAAGAAATGGAGACGTCGCAAGTCGTAAAGGAAAAGAAAACGACCGAGGGAAGATGTAAAAAGAACGTGACTGAAAAGGACTATGCTAAGATATAAACCTGAACCAAGAACGGGTTAGTAAAGTAAATTTAACACTCCGGAAAAAGTGGAGTATTAAGGGATTCGTAATAGACTCTCAGTCCTCATTTAGACTCTCATGTGTTCCGGGAGTAATATCCAAACGAGAATCTACTTTTATATTAACCCTCGATCCTCTAATCAGTATTACTCACAAAAACAATCATCTCCCGTTCTTGTGTATGAGGGAGTCAGTACATATAATCGTAAAAGTGTTATTGACAGACCTCAAGAATGACCCTATGTATTGTTTTTTATTTTCGAACTATAAACTAAATAGACGAACCGTTTGGTTTTAAAATAAGGTAATTTTTACAAACAATATATACTTAGAAGAGACAAACTGTTTCTTACCCTTACTCCACTTCTCTCCCTTCTATATAAGTGAAACGATTTAAAGAGAGATTTGGACTACACTTTAAGTTGAACCGTATGAAAGATTTTAAACCGGACTCGTCGTGTATCTTACTATGTTCACATATGTCCTTTGTTGTAAGTTGTCTCATGGAAACCGATGGTGGGTACGAATGTGTTTTCTCCTTCACTCGGTAATAGGGTGAGAGATGAACGACTTGAAACCGATGGTAACGAAAATCCTGTTATAAATAGAAGTAGAGTGAAGTAAGTTTGATGACATAACAAAAGTTCCGAGTCATACTCCGTTGTCCTTTTTTTTAAGCTCGTTTTGTTTAAGAATGGATTGCATCGGTCTGTCGATTATTCAATCTCTTTTATTGAAATGTTTTAGCCCATCTATTTTTCAATCACTATAAACCTATATTCAATCAAACATCACATCCTCACCCATTTTATGGTTCTAAATGAGAGAACTCCCGGAAATTTTAAGAACTTTAGTATCTTAAATATTCACCTTCCTTGTAATCCTCGACAAATTAAGTATCTTTTAAATGGTCCAAAAAAAAACTTTCTATAAATAAAAACTTCCTACAAAAATAACTTCCTATTAACGAAATACATTAAAACAACAAAAGACAGTTTTGAGTTGTACTTAGTCGGTATCCATACGTATATAAGGAGGGAAAACAAAGTGAAAAGGTCTACAAGTTTTATGTCTATTAGCTTTCAAGTTTTAGTTTTCCTTATTTGAGTAATGAGTCACACTTTATCGATTATTCTCTATCAAACTTCCGTAGTCAAGAAATCACGAGGTGAAAGAAATACCAGGTAGAGAGTGTTGGTGTGAACTGGTGACCCTTTTGGGTATCGGAACTTATATGCCTGAAAATAACCATCTCATTACAGAGAAAAGTTGAGTGAGAGATCTAAACAGTATCGAAAGGACGGGACCACCAACTCTGTTATTTCTGTCATATACTATAATCACACGTTTATTATTATATTATAATCATAAAATAATATTATAATAAAGTTTTGAAAGTTTTATTTTCCGGAGAACTTTTCCCACTTTCTCCTCTCACTTTTTCAACCGCATTTTGAGTTGTAAGTTTTTAGATTCTAGTACCGTAGACCAGGGTAATAAAGTACCAATTGTCTCCCTTTTTCATTTTTGTCATCGTTTAAAATAAAAGAACCCGAGGTTTTAGTGACACCGATCACTGACTTCGGGGGTTTAATTTTCTACGAACGAAGAACTTTCTTTTCGACACTGTTTGGATCTGTGGTATAATTTTTCATCTCTGTACTCAAACTGCTGTTTCCAGGTTTCTCAGTTTTATGAACTGTTTCATGAAAAAGGTCATCAGGACATACCTGCACGCTCAACCAGGTAATTTTTCGGACTCGTGACTTCTTAACTACGAAAGTTAAACGCCACGACCTCTTCTGAGAACTCTCAGAGAACCTTTCGTTCCTCTAGTTCGGTCAGTTAGGATTTCCTTTAGTTAGGACTTATGAGTAACCTTCCTGACTACGACTTCGACTTCGAGGTTATGAAACCGGTGGACGACGTTTCTCTACTGAGTAACTTTTTCTGAGACTACGACACTTTTTAATTTACGTTTTCCTCTTCCTAGTTGTCTCTTACTCTAACAACCTACCGTAGTGATTGAGATACCTGTACTCAAACTTGTTTGAGGTCCTCTCTCACTTCTTATCCCTTTGGACATCACGACGTCCGGTACCCCAGTGTTTCTCAGTCTGTGTTGAATCGTTGACTTGTAGTGATAATGAAGTAACATTGGTTTACGATATTAATAACATGGGGAAGTTTGTTTCATGTCTCCCTAATAAAGATGAACGTCTTTAATCCCTTCGAGAGGTCTCTTCCGCTACCGTGGGGTGAGGTCATGAGAACGGACCTTTTAGGGTACCTGTCTCCTCGGAACATCCGACGTCAGGTACCCCACCGCTTCTCAGTCTGGACTGACTCGATGAAGGGAAAGTGAAAAGTGAAAGTACGTAACCTCTTCCTTTACCGTTGGGTGAGGTCACAAGAACGGACCTCTTAGGGTCCCCGCCCCCTCGGACCACCCGACGGTAGATACCCCAGTGTGTTTCAGTCTGTGCTGACTTCGCTGAATCGTCATCGTCGTCGTCCTTTCGAGAGTGTCTCACGAAAATCGAGTCCTAAGTTCTTCACTTCTTCAAATGATCTTATCCTTTCTTCCTTCGTTCCGAACTCAGTTATCAAACACACGAATCGTGGATCCTGTTACAGACCAAGTAACATCCACAATTTACCCTTTTCCGTGGTAACATTTTTAGATTGAGTGACCTCTCTAACTCTCTCCTTTTTCTCCCTTTACCTCCTCTATCTCTATCCCTTTATCTGTATCTTCACTTTCCCTCTCATCTCTCTACTTCTTCACCCCCACCCTCCCGCTTCTTCTTTCTCCTCCTTTTCCATCTCTCTTTCCCTTCCTCCTTCTTTCCCTCTCTCTTTGTCTTTTCCTTTATTTTTCTTTTGGGTCTTATGACACTGTCTTCCTTCCTTTTTTGATAAATTTATTAACTACTGTCTCATTAAGAATCACTCTTTTAGAGGAACAAACAATCATATAAACACATAATAAATTGTACAAAAACAAAATTTTAAAAACAACAACAACCGTATATCAAAGAAATGTTACAAGAGAATCAAAGACGACATGCTGTTTCACTTAGTCAAAATACATTTGTATATAGGGGAGAAAAACCATGAAGGAAGGGTAAATCCATTGGTGTCATTTCAAGGGACTCGAGATGTTTTTAAAGAGTAAACAATAGACAAAATATTTATCATCATATATACACAGTTAGGATTAAAGAGTTAAGTAGGGTACGAAGGAAAAGGGGGAACCACAAGTGTTCACACAAGAGCGACAGACACAGACATAAAGACGAAACGTATATACAAGTAGACATGGTACAGAGATCTTAGATGTTTATCCGTATGAAGTGAGACATACTTTCAGAGAGATCCAAGCAGATATAGAGACGTTTAGAGAGTTAAAGTAAGGAAAAATACCGACTGATTATAAGCTAACATATTTACATGGTGTAGTAGTAATAGGTAAGGAGTCTACTACTTATAAATCCAACGAAGGTACAGGACCGATAACATTTATGCGGACGTTACTTGTTACTCAACGTACATATAAAACTATACCAAAGAAGGTCAATGTACGGGTCCTCAACCTAACGATCCAGTATATCATTACGATAAAAACAAAACGTTCCTTGAAGGTATAACAAAAAGTGTCACCGATGGAGTTAAATGAAAGGATGGTTGTCGTATTCTCCTAATTTAAAAGAGGTGTGGGACAGGTATTAAATAACAAATATCTAAAAACTACTTCCGATAATACTGACTACACTTCACTATGGAGTAACATCAAAAATAGACGTAAAGAGATCATTAACCCCTACAACTGATAGAAAAGTACACGATAAACCGGTATATGTACAGAAGAAAGCTCTTTGTAGATAAATCCTGTAGACGGGTTAAACACTAATCCAAAAAAAAACAAACAAACAAAAAGAAAAAACGAAACAAAACTATAAATCAACGTCTTCGACAAATATATAAAACCTCTAGTTAAATGGAAAAAGTACGGAAGTGAACTTTTATAAAGAAGGGTAAGACTTCCAACAGAAAAGCAGAACGAATACCAAAGGAAACGACACGTTTTAGAATATCCAAACAAACTTAGAGTTAACAAATAAAAACAAAAATAAAAGTAATGATATCCATTTTTTTTTTTTTTCTAGAGCGACACTAAGTACAGTTTCGAAAAGAGAGACACAAAGGGAGATTCTCAAAATATCACAGATCGGAATATGAATCCAGAAATTAGGTAAAATTCAAATAAAAACAAATTTCACAATCTCTCACAAGATTAAAGAAACTGTACATCAAAAGATTAACAGAGTCGTAGTGAGTAAATTCCTAATAGAAAATAGGTAACATATAGGTACGGAGGAAACAGTATCTAATCCACTGTTAACCACTGATCTAAACAGAGACCTGTAACATTGGACAAGGTAATTAGATATAAAAAAAAATACACGTACATGGTATGACGGAACTAATGACATCGAAACATCACCCTAGTTTTCAGTACCTTGTACTAAGGAGACCGAGGTGAAAAGAAAGAGTTCCAACGAAACCGATAAACACCAGAAAACACTAAGGTATTTTGAAATTCTAAAGAATAAGATTAAGACATTCCTTACAGTAACCATTAAAATATCCCTAACGTAACTTAGACATCTAACGAAACCCATCATGTCAGTAACAGTGTCATAACTGAGAAAGTTAGTTCAAGTCAGGTCAGGAAATCAGTACGGGTTGAGAAACACTGGGGTACCTGACGTCGTGCGGTGAAGGGACAGGTTGTGCTCAATGACCTCGGATGGTTTTTAGGACAGGTAGTGTTATCACTACGGTAGGTTGGTACAGTAAGAGACAGTAGTGGAGGAGGACGGAAGTTAGAACGGGTTATAGTCCCAGATAAGGTTACTCAATCACGAATCGTAGTTCACCGGTTTCATAATCTCAAAGTCTACATCGTAGTCGGGAAGGTCACTTATAAGTCCTGACTAAAGGAAATCCTACCTGACCAACGTAGAGGAACTTCAGGTTCTCTTAAAGTTTTCAGAAGAAGTCGTGGTGTCAAGTTTTCGTAGTTAAGAAGTCACAAGTCGAAAGAAATATCAGGTTGAGAGTGTAGGTATGTACTCATGACCTTTTTGGTATTGAAACTGTTCTACCTTGAAACAACTATTAAAGAGACGAAAATTTATCGACAAATCAAACCAGTATCGAAAAGAAGGTTCCTCTTTCGTAGAAAATTAGAGTACCGACGGCAGTGGTAGTCGTAACTAAAACCTCGGAGGTTTATATTTCAGAGAGTGATAAAGGTAATAAAGGAGTAGATAAACGGTACTTCACTACCCCGGTCTACGGTATTAGAACCAAAAGACTTACAACTCGAAATTCAGTTGAAAAAGTGAGAAGTAAAAGTTAAAGTAGTTCTACGAGGAATCAGAAGAAGTGAAATACGGTATTCACACCACAGTAGACGTATAAACTGCAATACCTATAAATAGGACCGTTAAAAATAAGGTGGAACAAGAAGTTTGTTAGGTCGTAAAGTGTTGTACATGAGACGTACAATTCTATTTATTCGTCTCACTGTTATATGTCGGCACTGTTTGAGGACAGGACTTTACCTCGGTCAGATAACAAAGTACAGGTCAAGATTTACAACGAAGAACTGGACGTATGTCTAAAGAATCCTCCATCCAGTCCATCAGGCCACAAGGATAGAGATACTTAAAAGGTGTCAAATAACAATAGGTGTGTCAGTTTTCGAAACTACATCAGTTATTTCGTCTTCATCTACAAAAAGACCCTGTGACAACGAAAAAGTTACTAGGTCGTCTACAACTGTTAAACTAGGGACCAAGGAGACGGAAAAGATTTAGGTGGAACTTTTAGACCTTCATGTACCAAGTGTATGACAACTTCGGACTGAACCTCTTAAAACTCATAATGAAACGATCACACCTTCTACTCACGTTAACACACTATGAAACTTATAAGGAAACGTAACGGAAAGAAACCCTAACCTTACTTTTGTCTTTAAAGGGTCGGGACACCGGTGACGACTCAAAAGGTTTAAACGACCGTATAACTCACGTCGTGAAGGTGTCGTAGTAGAAAATCCTAAACTTTATCGAGTTGACCTTAAAGTAGTGAAGGTGATCGAAACAAGTATCACTACGAAGGATTCCGGGTGAACTAAAGTTTAAGGTCCTAAAGACAGAGATCCATCCACTAGTGTGGTAGTACCAATAGACCCAGTACTTCTAGAAAAAACATATCAAAAAGACACATAAGAACGGTGGAGAAGAATTATAAAAGACGAAGACAATTCAGATATGGAAAAGACAGGAGATAACACCAGTAGAAACGGACTTTACAAGGGAACCATAGAGATTAAAAGAACTTCTATAGAGATCAGAAAGAGTAAGATAACAAAAGGTGAAAAAGAAACGTAGCTAACGACTCTTTCCGAAAGAATAGAGAGGAACGTTAAGAAACTTTGAGACGTAATTTACCCATATAGAGAGGAAAAGATGAAACTGAAATCGAAGAGAAGAAAAGAGTCGTTAAAATTCCGGAGGAGTCGGTCGAGAAAAAGGAAAAACGGAAAGAAAAAAAAAAACACTACCAGAACTAATGAACTATGTTACAGTACTTGGAGGTAGGTATCTAGAAGTCCGTGAGACAGATAGTCTAGATTAGGGAACTTAGATTGACAGTGAAGGTAACAGATCGGTATTCCCTAAACGAAATCCAGTATGGTCTCACTGGATCACCAAAAGGGATGAAAGAAGTTAAATTCAGACTTAAACCATTATTCCACAAGTGCTAGACTCGGTGTCAGTCAAGGGTCAGAACAAAAACGACTGACACATCTCGAAGACGCAGAAACCGACGTTTCTTATACTAGGTAAACTGTAGTCATCATTGGTAGACCACTACAGGTACACATGTCAGAAGAGAACACAACAAAATTCTCTCACAAACGATACAGGTCACACAAGAGAACCGTTGTGAGAAAATAGGAAACTGGACGAAACAAAACATGAGGTTCTCGTTTAAAAGGACAATGAGGTCCACAAAGAACTAAAGGATGAAAAAGTAAGGTCAGGGGATATTACTTCTCCTGTATAAAACCGACAATCAAGATGTTCCACAAAATCCAGAAGTATGTTGACAAGTTGAAGTCGAAGAAATCGTAATGACCAATCCCGTATCTAAACCTAATGACACTTAGGTTTACCTAACTTACCTAACGGTTAGGTTCTTGTACCCAGATAGAGAGGTAGGTAAGAGAGAACAAAACTAAAGAAAGTAAACATAGAATAACAAAAGAATCATGTCCATAAAAGGGAGGAATCCTTCAAAATAAGTATCCATAAAATATGAAAGTCAACTTTACTAGTAATCACATATGTTCTCTAAAAACACATATTTAAAATTTAAGACGTTGACAGAGTTTAAGTAAGTAATCCTGTTTAGTAAAAGACGACTTTAGAATTAAGATCGACTCGATAAATTTTAAGATTTACTACTATGACAATATCATGATGTGAGTTATACGGTTTGTTTAACCTTTCGGGTCTTCACCGGTCTCCTGACCTTTATCGAAAATAAGGTTAGGGTTTCTTTTCGTTGTGGTTTCTTTCTAGTTTGATGACGTGTTAACGTGAGTAAATTGTACACTCGTTCTAGTATTAGTTTTAGGAGGTTCTATCCGAAGTTGTCATGTACTTGGCTCTTGATGGTCTAACAACCCTCGACGAAATCCGTAATGACTGTTTTACGGTGTGGAGACTGGATTACGAAAACATTTTCATATTTTCTTTTAGAATTTGAACTTTATTTCTCCGTCAAGTTTTCTTTTGACTCTCCGACAGAGTAACGGCTGTGGCAAGTAGAGAAGTCCAACTTAGGGACCGACGACCTCAACCTGAGACCGTTCACCGCGGGTCTTGTCCCCTGTGACTTCTCATTCATTAAACTCTAACATTACGCCCTGCCAATCCTAACATGGACACCCACCGGACGTGGGGAGACGTCAAATCCGTCCCACAACTCCCATGTCTTAATTATTCTTATAAGAGATCTTCTTACCTAAAGAGACGTAGATTCTTATCTGTTTACAAATAACTTTACAATGAAATATACAATCGGGTATCTCCACAATTTCATTCGTGTCCTTCTGACAGATTTAAGGATGCAAACAAAATATGAAACGTACCCGGTCTTTTCAAAGGACATCTACGAAAACGAGACACCTTATACTAATCTTTACAGGACCTGTGGCAGTACTCCGACAATCTATCGGACACCCCCTCCGATATCGCCACCTACCACCCAGAGGTGGAAGACGCGTTTAGTAAAAAAGACGGTAACTACTTCTTTTCCTCCCTGTGACACGAGATGGAGGACTCCTTCTTCTCCCGAATGTCCTGGGACACCGGTCCGTGGGACCTCTCCGGGGAGGGGGAGATGTGTTTGGAAATTTTAAATAGGTGGTGAAAGACTAAATTCCGCTGGTGACGGTGGAAGTGGTGGAAGCGAACTTGGAGGGTCCCGGGTCCTCAAGCAACGGAGGTTTCGGAGGGTCTCTTAACGGATTCCGACTCTTTCTATTTCTCCAAAAAAAAAACAAAACAAAACAAAACAAAACTTTGTTTCCTCGAAAATTTCGTCTTCGTACGTGTTATATGTCTCGGACGAGGAACCTCTTTTGGGGGAGTCCTCCCGGAGTGGGTTCGATTTTTTTTTTTTTTTTTTTTTNNNTTTTTTTTTTTTTTTTTTTTTCTAATTAGGATCACCTTTACTAAGATGTTTATTTTTCACAAAGAGAACACCGGTTTACCCCGTAAAAACGACTGTCACAGGACGGTTCGTCCCTGTTGTTCGGCACTGTTACGTCTGATTACGGTTGGAGGGGTTTCCCTGAAACGGGGGATGCGGTCTTTCCCTCCCATAGTAAACCGTTTTCTGACATCTAGATTTAAAGTATTCCTACCCTGATGCGAGTGGGGGGTTCATGTCCCTCCATTAAAAAGGGTCAAAGTCCCTTTACCCGTCGTCCCCGTCGGGGCCGGGGTCTGTTGTTATCCCCGTCGGTGTAACGTCTTGAGGAGTCTCGTTGGGGTCCATCACGTCCTGACCTTGAGTCAAGGTGGTGGCGTTGTTATAATTGGGGACTACACGGTCAATGAGGCTAAGGTTACCCTCAACGACCGGGGGACGGACTCCCGTAACATCCTGAACACGATCCCGCATCGAACGAAAGGGAAGTTCCTTAAAACCACCACGGACCACATCATCTAAGACTAATATGACCCCTTTAATTTCAAAACCAGAGCGGTGTATGATTTTGACACGTTTAATTATTTCCAGTTTCTTATCATGTCGAAAACGAAAATGGAATAATAGTCTGTCCTTTTTGGAACTGAAGAGTTCGATCCTCGGGGTCTCCTAAACCTAGGTCACTAGATCGAAAAACCCACGTCCTTTAATGTCGAAGATCCGGAAACTTTCTAGTAAATTAAGTTCCCTTATTTTACAATCCCGATAATCTATGACCTCGTCTATAGAGAACGTAACGACCTTTTCCAACCGAGAGTAGGACCGGCTGTGCGAACTGGTCACGGCCGGACCATCCTTATCCCAGTCACGGGAGTCAACGATACTCGAGTGTCTAAAACTGTACCAGTCTACTCTTCCCCCGTGTTCCGTGAAAAACAGATATACACCAAGGAAGTGATGGAAAAAGAAATACCCCCTCTTTATATAATAGAGTCTACCCTTACGAAATAATCATTGGTCTACTTTTCCAATAATTATTTTACGACGTTTACTCCATATTAGGACTATTCCCCGAACCATTTCTAGTCGTCTTTTAACAAAGAGGTAATCTCCACCAAGGATTGTTTTTATGTCTTCCAGACCCTATAAGTTTAAATAGGATCTCAGACAACGAGAACGACGACCGGACTAATGGACCTTTAGACTACTCGGACATACCCACCTCGTTACCGGAAATTGTCGACTTTTCGATGTCCGTCAACTCGTAAATCAATACCTTTTTGACTGTCGGCCGGTATATCTCGGAAGATTATCGGGGACATTATATGGATAAAAACAATAATAATTACCCCCTTTTTTTTTCCTCTAACAATGTCCTAAACTCCCGATATTTACGTTGATACCTTCTGTACCCCGGGAGGTCTACCCGGAGGGAAGGGGTCACCGACACGGAAAAGTCATATTGCACTATCAATATCTAGATGTCCTAACAAAGAAATGGTAAGGGGACCGACAGGTCCTAACATTTGTCAAACGGAAGTCGGAGGGAAGTCGATTAAAATTTGTCGGGATATCTTCCAAAGTTATTTTCCAAAACGGAGTCCCTTACTTTTTATCGGGGTGAAACACAGTCTTTAAACATCTGGTTCGACACGTTTTACAATCTCCTTTCATATTTCTAGATATAAACTATATAATATACCTACTATAAAACCGTCGAGTATTCCTGTCTCGGAACAACGTTGTTTAAAATAGACTTAACTAACTCCAGAACCTTTCGACCCCAAATTTCTATCGAGGTATATTCTATGTTCATTCAGAAGGAAAAAGAATAAATCCCTCCCATAATTTGTGGGTATGGCATTCAGTACAGGGAAACGTCGACGCCTCTCTAGCAAATGATTGAAATTTACTAAAAATCTTTAATAATCCCCTATAATCAACCTATACGGATGTAAATTTTGACTGGTGACGTCTAAATTTCGGAGACAAACTAACGAATTTTCCACTAGGATTAGGGTCAAGATTCTCTCTTAACTGATCACTCTGGTTTAGCCGAGAACAATTTCACCTACTCCGAAATTTACTAGTCAATTAATCCTAAGTATAATGGTCTCCTACCCTAAATTAATAAGAGTGGTGTCTCGTATGTGGATGTCCTACGAACACCGTTCTTCCGGGTAACCTTACCGAGGTAGATGGTCACTGGGATTCTTTTTAACAAAATAGAATAGGGTCGAACCACCGTGTTAATTAATATTTTCCATCTTTTTGTTCACACCTTGAAAAACCTTTTCTTCATCGTTTATATCACTAAGGTAAGTTATTCCTAGTTGACGTTAAATAAAATGTTTTATCACTACTAACCGTTCAACGGGACTATCTAAAATCCCCATTTTAAAACAAAGTAAAAGGAAGTTCGGGGGATAACGTAAAAAACTTTTGTGTAGGTCACTAAAAAGGCTTCTTTAAAAGATAAGTTGGAAACCTTCCCCGTTAAAATCAAAAGTGTCTGCCAAGAAGATTACCATTTCGTCAGTGTTAATAACTACCTTTTAGGGTACAAGTCCATTGACTTCTCTGTAGTCGGGTCTCTCCACTCAACTCCCGCCAATAAACCCGAAAAGTTGTAAACTCTCTGGCATAGAAGTTAGAAAACTGACTGAGAGCTATTTAACATCCCAAAAAAGGAGTATAACTCTGACGATTATAAGGTCTTTTATTTTGATGGTAGAAGAGAAACAATAAACTAAATGTCTTCCTCTAATCGTATCTCTATTTTTTTATAAAACACCCTGTATAATCTCGGGTAAGACCGAACGGACCGGGAAATGTTTTTCCTTTACGAAACCGTCTACGTAATTGATTTCATTAACGAAATTTGAATGTACTTTTCTAACTGTTCCGGTTTTTAAGAGTGTCTTAAGTAGTAGTTTTACGTCGACCAAATTCCATACTTAAAGTATAGGTATCCCCTTCGTCGATCTGTTTATAAATTCAGGTTTAACGGGTTATAAATTAGGTAGAGGTGGTAATCCTTATTTAAGAGTTCCGGAATCCGGATTACGAGAGACCGTTTACCTGTATTGAGTATAGGGTCGGAAACCTTTTAACAGGAAACATGTACGATGACACCTATGGAAAAGAGTATAATAGTATCGGAGACGATCTAGTCAACTTCGTCGTTCTCTACATTAAGTCGTGAACAAAGTTACGAAAAGGGTTTATCCTGAGGGGCTTGTCTATTTTTGTGTATTACGGGGTCAAATATTAAGACGACGAAAATTCTCTAAAACAGTTGTTAAAAGGTATCATGTAAGTTGTCCTTATGGAATATTAGGGGTTCCGGTTCGGTGTCACCTTTCCCGCGTGGTCTGAAATTTTTCAGTCTATCGATTTAATTCTGTCCCTCTTAAATTTATAAGGAGAGGTGTAGTACAAAATGTGGTACAAAACAAATTAATTAGTGAATTTGCACCTGTGTGTCCCCGTCTGACGTTACTCCTCTGTGACCTGAGAACTTCCCCGATGTTGAATCGGAGACCAATTCACTTTTCTGGAGGAATGTCCTCTCGCCTTTCCCGGTCTATATGACGATTGAACACCCTCTCCGATACGAACACAAAGGTGTCCTAAGGTGAAGGGACTCCAATGATTTTAGGGACTTCAGGACCTCAGGTCCTGGCTTTTTTCTACCCCTCTGGTCTTCGAGCAGGACTCCCTCGGTTCCTTTACGGTTTCCCGCTCACTGTGAAGTGGACTCCGAAGTGGCGATCATGTAACGAAGTCCGTAGACCGCGAAGTCCTCTCTGTACGACTAGTCCAAGTTGACATAAGACGGGGTGGAGCAGCGGTAGTATCATGAATTTGTTGGTGGAGGTCGTGCCATGGTTGAGCCCCGGTCGATTTTATAGAGCGAGTCACTCGACTTCTTAATTATCTTTCCCCCTCTATACTCCGGTGAGGATACCATTACAAACACCGATACGAACGACATAACCGAACAGTCGGCTCCGGGAGGTCTCGTCCTTTTCAAGTAACCCGGATAAACGGATTGGGTGGAAGAAAGGTCGGACAACTAACCTACTTACTGGGGTAAGTACAAAAACAATTACTATGAGAAGAAAACCCGCCCCGAAGATAGATAGGACGACGACGACGACGACGACGACGACGACGACGACGACGACGACGAGGACGACGACGCAGCGAAGTCAGCACAGGCTGAGACACGCTGAGGTATCTGCCGTCGGGTGGTCCGAAGGGGCAGGGACCCCAAGAGGTCCGTTCTTGTGACCTCACCCAACGGTAAAGGAAGAGGTTACGTACTTTCACTTTTCACTTTCACTTCAGCGAGTCAGCACAGGCTGAGAATCGCTGGGGTACCTGACATCGGGACGTCCGAGGAGACAGGTACCCTAAAAGGTCCGTTCTCATGACCTCACCCCACGGTGACGGAAGAGGCAGATAGATAGGATTATTACAATTTTGTCACCAACTGTGAGGGAAGGTAAAAAGTCCGTACAGACAAATAGTTGGATAAACGAAACGGTATGGAAGGAGAAATGTTCCTCGTCGAGGTCAAAACTTACCTACGTAATCGTGAAGGAACTTTCCGTACGAATGACTAAGAGACTCTTCGCTACCGTTCTCACTGAAAACCAGAAATGCTGACGACTACGGCCCCCGTGTTCTTTCTGATAAACTATGGAATTTTTTCCGTCGGGGAGTAAATGTCCTGATAGACTCCACACGTGAAGGGTGAAACCTGAGACTACTTGTTCCTGATGTCCGGACCCTTACGTATTCGTCTTAAAGACCGAAAGGAGCAACCTTTCGTACGTACATGCGGTATTTCAATAGATAAGGGTAACGACGGTGGTCTGTAAAAAACGGGTTTACCCCCACGGGGATAGAAAACTTAGTTGCTACCCCGAACTAAATACATCTTGGAAAATCCAGGTGTACCTTATTAGGTAAAGAGGGATAGGGAAATCATTAATGATCCACCGTACGATTACCTACCCAAGGAGGAAATCACTCGAAGTCACCTTACCCAGGGTACGTCGGACTCAATACCTTTCGTAACCGACGATACCGTGGACACTAAAATGTATCTGGAAATTTACTTGTTTCTATGTAACATGCCCGGACGTATGTAAGAGGGATACGGAACAACAACCGGTCTTTAGTCTCACTAAACGTTCAAAGACTTCCTCTTTGACAAATGTTACAATATGCACACTTGACAAAATATAGTTTAACACAACTACCCTTACTAATATTATTAATATTCCGACACTAATAACATTTCGTTGGTGGTATAAACTACCAAGGACATTTTAATCTTCCTGTCACCAAACTACTAATACGTAACTTTCAAAATATAATTGAATTACCGAATTAAAGAACTGGATTCTCTAAGTAACGTCGAGACCAACACCCTTATTGACGGAACTACCGGTATTAACGTAGTCAATGCCAAAGACGACAACGGGACTGTTTTCTTCACGTATGACGGAACAAACAGCTAGTCGATAGGTTTTTACAGAGGCATCAAGAATGATGTGTCCTTTAATATCTATTCCTTTATTTTTTATTCCAGTTACGAAATCTTCTTCGTCAAGACGAAGACCCCGTTCTTTAATTTTTAAATTTTCAATTTAACAGAAATTCCACAGTACGACTTAAATTAACCTACACACAATGGGGAGATGTTCACTTACTTAAATACGTGAGAACCCTTGTGTAATTCTTAGTATAAAATCCACAGACCTTAGTAAGTCTAAAATCATGACTATAAAGATTCTCTGTAGTCCTATAAGTCTTAAACTTCGTCCGTCTCATACTGAAAAGGAGAGTTACCGAAAGATTAAGGGAGAAACTTTTAGCCCTCCCCATAGAAAGGGTACCTAGGAAAAGATGTTATTACTAATTACGCCGGTACACGAATACGGACAATCAAGACTAAACGCATTACTGGGATACGGAAAAGTCTTATGAGTTGATTTCACTAAGAAGAGATATATGACTCAAAGTATGGATACGAGATTTTTTATTTTTTCCCCCTCTATAGCCCTCGGTGTAATCCGTAATGACTGTTTTACCTCCGTGTCGGGGTCTGGGGAGAGGAGTAAGACGTCCGTGCCAGGACCCTACTTCCTCAATCCGGAACATTAAGACTGAACGGAAAAGGAGAGGAGTCGACTCAACTGACTTTTCCTTATAATTCCACGAATAACAAGAACTCTCCTCGTACTCTTCCGTGTTTCGGAAGACGTCGACACGAGTCTCTTATTAAGTATTTCAATTAGTAATTGTAAACAAATTCCTGAAAATATTTTCTCACAAGGTCCTACTCGTGTATCCCGTGCCGAACTCCGGTACCCCCCCTAACGATAGACTTCGGATAAACACTCCTCTTACAAATATCGTTTCCTCAAATGACTTAAATCCCGAATGTTTATTAAATTTATCAATCTTCAATTTCTAAATTCTTTACAACATTTCAATCGTATAAAATGATATCGAATATCTTCAATCCTTAAAAGTCTCTGTGATATCGATCTTCGGAAAAATTCTTTATCACTCGAGTCCTAAAATCCCCGTTTGTCCTAAATCCTTCTATTCATTATTTGTCTCCTTACATCATACTCAATGTTGCATTAGTGTTCAATTGATATCCTGTGTAATCTTCTTCATATATTATCTACAATTCCGACTAAGGCTCTCTTAGTGATTTCGTCCTTGAGACAAACTTCTCGTTGTCACTAAATATCTCTATTATTTAGACCCACTCCCCCTTGACTTTTATAGTTTGGAGACTGGATTACGAAAACATTTTCATATTATCTCTCAGTATTCGAACTTTATTTCTCGGTCAGGTTTTCTTTTTGACTCTCCGACAGAGTAAGCGGTTGTGGCAAGTGGAGAAGTCCAACTTGGGGACCGACGACCTCGACCTGAGGTCGTCCTGTACTCAACCTAATTGAGACCCTCAATCACTACCTGTCCCTCTGGACCGCCGACGGTAGGTACCCTAACGCTTCTAAGTCTGTGCTGACTCGTTGACTTGACTAGACTTGACTTGTATCCGGAAAACTAGAAGGTACAGTCGGAGTGGAGACGTACACAACGACTCTTAAAATAAATAAATAAATAAATAAAAAATCCCCAAGGAAAAGACAACCAGCGTTCAAAGGAAAAAAATAAAATAAAATAAAAAAAAAAAATTAAAATTTTAGAAATTAAGAATGTACGCAAGGGTTTGTACTTGGGGGGAGGGTGGAGGGAGGGGTATTGTAGAGAGACCCAGTAGGGGTACGTGGTCGAGGTTCGTACGACATAGGACGTAGTCTGAATCTGACCGCTAAGTTAAGAATGTACTATCATATGTACAATCTTACAGTAAGAGGGTTTAGTAGGGTGGGAGAGGGAGAGGGAGACTCAGGTTTTCAGGTAATATGTGTAGACACAGAGAAAGGGACAGAACGTATGTCCCAGCAGTAACGGTAGAAGGATTTAAGGTATATATACACAATCATATGACATAACCACAAAAAGAAAGACCGAATGAAGTGAGACATATTAGCCGAGGTCAAAGTAGGTAGAGTAGTCTTGACTAAGTTTACTTAAGAAAAA